>CM010927.2:310889498-311292481 GCA_002915635.3 Ambystoma mexicanum
AGACCTCAGTATATATATTCGGACGAAACCTAATAACAAAGTTAAACATGAAAATCTCATTTGTTTGTTTGTTTGTTTTGTTTATTATTTGTAATGCGGCAATCCATACCCTAGGTAACGGTGTGCAGCATTAACAAGAGATTGCGAGGCTTAGTTACGACAAAAGACAAAACCCCAGTAAATATCTTGGGACGAGATCTAATGACAAAGTTAAACATGACAATCTCGTTCACAGAGAAAGGCATAGTATGTTCAACTCCAGGAATGCACTATTTGAACGTATGCGAGAATGATTAGAGCATACGCAGGACACACAGCTATGAGAGCTATACCATTAGAGCCAGAAATATTTGCATATGGAGTACGTGTGTTTTGGCAGGCTACCAGGCCTTGCAGACAAAACCATGAGAACCCAGATGTTCTATTCAACCAGAATACCTATGCATGAGAAAAGGGACAAGTATTTCCCTTGCATACACACAGCCATAGTGCGAGGAAAATGGCGTTGATCGATGGTTGCGATGATGAAGGCAGACAATGGTGCACAGTAATCGCCATTGAGGAAGGGTACAGATTGACTGACGTCACTGATGACGATCTGTTTGACGAGCAAAACAGATGTTGAGAAACAACAGTTGAGGTAAATCTCATTTTTGGGTGAGGATGATCAAAAGAGAAGTGCCCCAGAGAATGTTGCGCACAGAACCATCCTGAATATTTTGATGACGACATGGCCCAGGTGCCTGTCTCAGTGTGGACCACAGGCCCCTATGACGTAGGCTTATTGAAAGGAGTTCGAGAAGTAAGGATTAAATTGAAACCAGGAGCATTTTGCCAAAAGCACGACAATATCCCATGTCTAGGGAAGCAGATGAAGGGATTTTCAAGACAATTTCTGCTATGATGACAGGGCATCTTAGTGACGTCAGAGTCGTCATGCAATACCGCAGTTTACCCTATCAAAAAATCAAAGGGAGGGTCTTGGCGTTTAATTCAAGATTTACGCCCAATAAATGATATTGTTGAGCCGAGTTCCCTTTAGTCCAAACCCGTCCACAATCCTATGTAATATACCTGTTGAGGCCAATATTTCACGTGATTGACTGAAAAAATCATTTTTCTCAATCCCATTGCACAAAGACTCACAAGATTTGACATCATTTACATTCAGACAGATGCGTCTGAAAAGCACAAGGTTTCCCCAGGGGTACTGTGAGTCTCCTTCGATTTTCAACAGAGTCCTGCAGATGGACTTAAGCAATATTGCATTAGAGAGTGTTGTCTTGCAATATGTGGATGACATCTTAATTTGCAGCACGACAGAGGAGAGATGCAGACACGATTCTATTCAGCTATTGACTATATTGGCTGAGAAAGGATATAAAGTTGACAAAGAAAAGTTACAATATTGTCAGCAAGAAGTGCTGTACATAGGCAGCTGATCTCACATGAGGGGAAAAGGGTTACCCCTGAAAGGGCTGAGGCCATACTGAACACAGCCAAGCCACACACGATAAAACAGATGCAGAGTTTTAGGACTTTGCAATTATGTCAGGCATGGGTCTTTGACTACAGCTCATACACTAAGCCCTTGTTACAAGCCCCGAAAGAAGGCACAGGGACGAAAGAAAAAAATTGAATGGACTGAGACCATGGAAGAAGGGTTGTTGAACTCAAGAAAGCCATTTGCACGGCACCAGTTTTAGGGATTCCCAATTATGCAGAGGAATTCTACCTGTTTTCACACACAATGGCAGCATTATGACGCAGTACTCACACAGAGAACCACATTGGGTACAAGCCCCTGGCATACTACAGTGGGAATTGGACCCAGTGATGAGAGTCATTTCCCTTGCGAACAAAGTTTAGCTGCCGCAGCGTTCGCCATAGAGAAGGCTACAACCATTGTGATGGGATGCTCAATGACGTTGTTCGTCGAGCACGCACTATTTGCTATTCTAGAGAAACAAAGGGCACATTGACATCTCAGAGAGCTCTGCTTATGAAGTGATCATATCGAATCCATCGATTAAGATAGTTTGATGCAAAATAGTGAACCCAGCTATGTTTATAGCAGAGCCAGTCACTGAAGGAGAGCCAATCCATGACTGTGCAAATTATGAAGAATTCTATGATGAAATTCCCAGAGTGAAAGAAAATGCATTGGCAGAAGGAGAAATTGTCTTCGTTGACGGTTCTTCGAGAATCGATCAAAATGATGGCAAAGATATACAGCGGCTGCTGTGATGAAGCACACAGCAAATGGAGAATTTCGAGTACTCATTAGTGCACGATTACCATCTCATTATTCAGCACAGGCTGCAGAATTATTGGCGTTGATACTCGCCATTGAGAATCACGCAGACCAGGAAGTGACGGTGTACAGTGACTCCGCCTATGTGACATCAACAGTGCATGCAGGCTTAGCGCGCTGGAAAAGGAGGGGCTACCTCCGAGCGGATGGCACGCCAGTGCAGCACGCAGCCCTATTGGATAGGCTCTTTAAGGCACTACAGCTCCCAGTGGGCATAGCGGTCATAAAATGCGCCGCCCACACGAAGGGGACAGATTTTATCTCATGTGGAAATCAGCAGCAGACACAGAAGCCAAACGTATGGCATCCAAAATGAAGATGATCATGGAAGTGGAAGTCACTCATCAAATGAGAGAAGATGGTTGCACGAAGTACACCTGAAGAATATAACATGAGGCAAACCCAGTTAATGGAACTCCAAGGGGAAGCACCACAGGAGGAGAAAACCTGGAAGCGGCGAGGGTGTTCTTTAAACCCCTCCGAAAGCTTGTGGCATAAGACACCACAGGTAACGGTGATGCCTTGCCTTTGAAGATAGCAATGGAACAGTTGCACTATCCAGCACATACGAAAAAAGAAAATCTAGAAGACTCGTTTATACCGAACTTAGCAGGCACGTTGCATTTTTTATGAAACTGTATAATCGCCGACAGTTACGGCCGGGCATACAGTAAGATAATAGAGGATCATCTCAAGGCCCAATGCCCTTTCAGCCCTTGCATGCCGATTATGTCGATATGATTCAAGTATGTAACGGGTACAGGTACCTAATTGTTGTGGTGTGTCCATTCTCTAGATGGATAGAAGCAGGTCCATGTACACACCCAGACTCTACCTGTGCGGCCACATTTTTGGTAAGTGAGTTTTTTCCCAGATGGTGAGTGTGTGAGGTTATGAGATCAGATAATGGGCCTCACTTTGTTAATGGAGTCTTTGAACAGATTATCTTGTTGATTGGTATAAAACACAAGTTCTCTTTGGCGTACCACCCTCAAGGGAATGGGATATGTGAGAAGCTAAACGGCTTGTTAAAGGAAAGGATAGCCAAGTCGAAGCTTACTCTAAAGAAGGGATGGCTGCACTGCCTTCCACTGGCACTGTATGCACTCAGGAACCAGCCTGGTTCTGACCATCAGCTTACGCCACACAAGATCATAACAGGCAGAAGGATGTGCACGCCACTGACACCCCGAGATAGAGCTAGATGTGATGCCCAGCCAACAGGAGAAATCTTAGGGTCTGAAATGCAAAATTATTTGAATTGCATGATATCTTGTCTTACTGTAATTTCAGGCTAGCTGCAGCGAAGACAAAAATGGTGCGGGGCAGCACAGAGCACAGAAGGAGCTACTACAACAGACCCAATTCAAGGTCTACGTCTACCACCAGTTTTTCCTGGAGACACGGTCCTGTTGAGAAACCAGACAAGAAAGAAGTGGGATGAGCCAAGGTTCAATACTCCCTCTGCAGTCAAGCTTCAAGGAAGAAGAGCTTGGCTATTTTTGGGTGACATCAAGCCATACATCAGAGAAGGCCCCCTGCCCACACCCCAATGCGTAGAGAATACAGACAACGGGGAAGAACCACAGCACATGGAGACGAGATCCATGACGAGGAAGAAGGACGCATGACCAGCAAAACAAAGATAAGGGAATTCTTGTGCAAGTTGTGGCTTAAAATTGGACATTTCCTCTGAGCAAAAAGGGGGATAAGGACATAAAAATACGGACACTCTGTGCATCATAGTTGCAGGGTGAAGAAGAGAATTACACGAAAGCCACAACATATTCTGTTGACTTTGAACTTTGGGCTGAGGCATGCTGAAGCCTTGATAAGAAAGGATATGCCAAATTTTGATCGAGGACACACAAACTGGAAGAAAATACAGTATCCAGATTCGTTCCAAACAGAAGCATTATTTGGACTCACTTATGGTGTTCCACAGCAGCGACATCACTAAAGACATTCTGACTTACTTTGAACTAGTATTGAGATCGTACCCGATGTTGGTAGGAAGACTCAATAGCATCACTGAATTTCTTCAAGACCCTGAAAACAAAAAGGCAATAAGGAGGCTACTCATCGTGATCGCCGAGCAGTTTCTCCTGCTTCCGGAATACAGGGAGGACACGAAAAATGCTCCAAGCAGAGGAAGCAGCAAATAGGCTTGTCAGCGTGCTATTCTTTTGCTTAATTGAAGACTGTCCAGATCTTGCTGGGAGCCGCATTGACGTCTTGACCTTTCTTCGAGATCCTGCAAACACAGACCGTTTGAGCATAATCTGAACTGAATCATAATCCAGGTTGCTCTTGAAGCTCACCGAAAACACAGAATCTGCCCACAGTGCAGCACGGACAAGACCAATGTCCCTGTCACCAGAAGTTACCAGATTGGCGAGCAATGCCTTCTTTCACCTAATTGAGGACTTTCCAGAACTTGTGGGGAGACCTGTCGGTGTTGACGTCCTCACTTTGATCAGAGACCCAGCAAACTCTACACAGATGAGTATGCTACTGCATGGTATTGTGATGCAGGTTGAACTTTCAAATCATCATCAGAATTTCCGGAGCAGACTGTAAACTTTCCGCCGAGGGACAGATCGAGGAAGAGTTGACAAAGAGTACACTTTTACTGAGAGAGAAACAACATGTCTTCGGGAGTGAAACATATGAGGGGCATTGATTGGGAGCTTGTGTATTGTGAACATGTACAGTAAAAAAGGACTTGCTGAACTTACTCCCTTAATTGCCATTTTCTTATTCAGAAAAGAGAACTGTGTACACTGAAAAGAGACAATCCAGTCGACAGGCAAAAGAAAGACAATTGTTCCAGTACCTGCAACCGACAAGCAGAAACAGCAGAATCCAGAGATATTGTTGCATAGAATGTATTAAACTTGTAGTTTTTGTCCTTAAATGATAGAGATGGGCAACTTAAATAGTAACATTGTCATCCCTCAAGTGGTGAGGCGATCATACTGCTCCAGAACTAAATGCTGCCGACTGACCTACAGAGGGGTCATGTACCTATGTATTATATTTATGATTGTTCTACTGTCACTGATGATTCAAACTGCATTTTTTATTGGGGCACAAAGTGTTCCGATTCCAGTGCACCCATCTAATGATGTACGCATGACATCCACGAAGGTACACAGACCTTTTATAGTCCTTCCAGTTCCTAGACAATCTGACAAAGGAGTGAGTGAGCTTGAAATGGATGTGATTAGCTATGACACGCACACACATTTGGTAACAAACAAATTGGAAAGCCCGAGACAGGGTCGGCAGAGCAAGCATGAGAAAAGGTTAATGAAAAATACACACGTACAAACAGTGAGTACACTTGCACCAAGTCTAGTTTCAATAACTGCAGAACCACAGGCCAAAGAAGGTGAACCGTTTGAGCTGCTTACTATGAGAAGTTCTACTACAAGTGAAGTGAAAAGACAAATGGAAAAAGCTGAACTTTTAAAGAGACAAAAGGATTTGGAGAATAAACCAACAGAGACAGCATTAACAAGCACATATGTTCCAGTGAAGGGTACAAGTACAAGTTCTACAATACAGTGAATGTGGACATTTATAACCAACAGAAAAAGGATGCAAGGGGAGAAGGAAAGAATTGCCAGACTTTCGCCTACTCCAGTAGTACAGATGAATAGGCCTGAACCTCGGATTGCGGTACCTGAGATTCCTACAATGAGAAGAAGCTACATGGATGCTATTAAGGATGTGATGATAGCAAACTACATGAAAAGCTTGAGAATAAAGACAAGCATACAAGGAGATGTCAATGAACAAAATGACTACCTGGACAGAACAGCACACTTGGGAAATAACATGTACTACCAACACATGCAAGAAGTTGGATGGTGAAATTCAGAGGGTGAATGCTTTGTTTGTGCACTCCTACCTTACAGCATGGGGAAGTCAAGGATCTTCGTAGCTGTGGAAATTGATGTCCAGACAGCACACTGTCTATCACACGTAGCAATGTGCACAAACAGAGGCCAGTTCATGGGAAAGGATGTTTCACTGAAATGTGCAACTGAAGCAACTGATCCAAATGAAGACGATTATGTCCAAGACATAAAGACAAGAAACAATGGAACAACAAAATCCATTGTGATCAGATACGATAAACCTGGAGTTAAAGGAGCAGAGATCAGTAGAGAGGCAAATCAAAAACTAAACATCCAAGGAAAAACTCCAGAAGAAGCCATGAAGTGGAAGAATAGAGGCCAAATGCAAATTTGGGGAACAGTGCTTTCACCAGATGGATGTGAGAAAAGAGTAGGGATCTTCAGAGCATGGATGGACTTCTGTCACTACGAGCCCACTATCAACATATTGTGAAATGGATGCAAGCCATTATGGCCAAACTATTGACATGGGTCGAAGACAGAGGAGGACCCTTACAGACAGTGCCATTGGAGAATCCAACATTCTGCTTCTGGAATAAAGGTACAAGACAAATGGGAGAGAATCAAAATTGTGGCCGAGTCTTTGATACTCCAGGAATGGTGCACGGTACTGCACTGATCATGAATCATTATTGGGCGTGTGGATCTAAAGCATATATCAGGTTCCCGAAGAATTGCGGAGGTATATGCACAATAGTGAATGTACATGTTCCAGCACTGGTGATCCCAGAAAGTTATGTGAATATTGACAGTTTCCCGAAAGCAGATGCTCACCCGAGGAAAAGGAGATCTGTGGAACTGATGAGCTGAATGAAGCGAGAGAATAACTTTTCTGCCAAATCCATTGAAGCTTTTGATGCTATCCCATATGAACATAGACTGTTCAGTCAGACTTCTTCCGTGTTCATGACAATTTTCATGCCAAGAATTCAGGTTGGAGCAGATACTAAATGGTTGCAGATAACCAGATGGGAGCTACGGCAGACCATCAACATGACCATAAAAGGATGTAATGCGATCAGAGAAGAACTGAGGGCAATTCAACTAATGACTCTACAGAACAGGTATGTCCTTGACATGATGACAGCTATGGATGGAGGAGTTTGTGCAAAAATTGGAGAATCATGTTGCACATTTATACCATCCTGCAACAAAGAAAATGGAACTTTAACAGAGGCCATAGGTATGCTGACGAAGTTACAGAATCAGATGGTCGATGAAGCTGATGAAGTGGATGACGACAGCTGGTTTGGATCACTATTTTCATGGGTTCCACAATGGATGGCAGATGCATTCAAGTTCCTAGGAGCCCTATTAGTGATTATATTGCTCGAATTCTGTGTTATAATAATCTCTCAGTGCCAGAAAACTGTGAAAAAAGGCCATAGGGATGAAGATCATGATTGATATTGAACCGGGATGGAAGCCCAAAGACCTGACTGATGAAGAAATAAGAAACTTTGTGAAAGCTAGCATTCATGCACCAGAAGGAACCAAGTTCCGGTATCCAAGGAAACACAGAAACTATGTGGGAAGATGGATCTATTGCAGTCCAAATGGACAATGTCAACTTATGACATGGAATAAGGACGAACACGTGAGAACAGCAGGAAGTTTGAAGGGAGTCATAAAAATATGGACCCCAAAGAGACATTTCTTCAGACCTTCATGTGTGGACCCAGAAGATGAAGTGAAAGTGGACCAAGACGATGAAGTGAAAGTGAATACAGCGGATGCAGAAAAGATGAATACAAAAGAAGAAGTAAAAGTGGTTGATGAATCTCCCAGAGGGGGGAGTGTAGAGGAGGTCCCAAGCATGATTCGCACTCCTACCACTCATTTTGAAGGACCAGGAACGTTCACATTGAAATATGTGACGTATGATGAGCAAATAAACCAGCAGAGAGCCGCAGTGGGGCTCTGTCCAGTAGCTATCAGACTGACAGCACCTATTGAAGTACCTGCACATAAGAAACCTTGGGCAGTAAGGTACCCATTGAGAAAACCATATCGACAAGTGAGACAGAGGGCCTCATTACATGGTAGGCGGTAACCATGGCCCTATTAGCACCATGGTTGCCGCCGGTATTTTACCGTGTCCGCCTTGGTGGATGGCGGTAGTTCCCCATTCACCAAGGCACTTCCCCATTGCCATTTTTGCCCCCATAGGGCTCAATGGGAATGGGGAAGGTGCTAATTACGGTACCGCAAATTGCGGTACCGTAATTAGCACCAAGGTCCCTTTGCGGGCCCGTGCCTTAACGGCTGGTAAAACCAGCCGTTAAGGTCGGGTCCCGCAAAGGGACCTCGTAGTAAGGCGGTAAGGGTTTACCGGTACTGGTGCCCTTACCGGTACCAGTAAACCCTTACTGCCTACCGTGTAATGAGGCCCAGAATGACGATTGTCAAAACGCAATGCCTGAAGAAGCCAAGAAAGTCCTAAAAGAAGACAAATGGTGATGTTACAAGAACCCGGACTGAATCACATACAGAAGGTTACAGGGCGCATGCATTTCATAGATAGATAACTATGTACACATTCCATGTATGTAACATCACAACATCTTCCCCCCTATAATTATATAAAAGATATGTATATGATTTAAGATTAGTTTTGCTATTCCTACTACAACTGTAACAATTACACATGCGATCACTTAGCTTGCACATCATACAAAAAAGGATACAATAACTTGGTACAGGTTGGACCTATTGTGCACGTTCTATCATGGGTCCTGGTCTTGATGATTCTTAAAGTTCTCAATAATATACATAGTCTTGTTTACGGTTCCACACTCTTTTCCTAAATCTTGATGATGATTGATTATCCTCAATACTTTTCTCATGTGGATCTCCTTTTGTTATCTTTTCTTGCAATTTCTCTTTGTTCATTAACTCAGGATCATTGAACTTATCTTTAGATAATTCACCATACATGTTTTGTTCTTTCATTTCTGAATACTTCTTCCTCCTTTGCCAGGATTATATCATTGCAAGACCACTTCTTACCATCCTCTAAGATTACAGATTTTTTTGAGCAGTCTATCACTCTCTGAGGAGGACGGAATCTTGACTCTCCTTTCATCACACGTGTGGGTTCTCTCACTCTTACCCAATCACCCTTCACAACTTTACTCTCTTGAACATGTTTCTGCTTGTCATAGTATTTTTTGTATTCTGCTTGCTTCCTTTTAACTTTGTTGACAATCTCCTCCAAATGTATTCCTTTGTTTCTCCTTTTTGTCATCCAAGCTCGCTTAAGTCTGTTTGTAGATATTCTTCCTCTCATCTAAGTGAATGGCACTTCCTCAGTTATTGAATGTGGGGTAACTTTGTACGTGTTGAGTGCTTCCTTGAGCGTCTCCTTCCACGGCAGATTGTTGACAATGGCCAACTGAATAATGCTCTTTATGAAGCGATTCATTCTTTCCACCAACCCATTTCCCATGGGATGGTATAAGGCCGTCATATTATGTTTAATGGCTCTATCTTTCAAAAACTTTTGAATCTCCAGTGACATAAATTGAGCTCCATTGTTAGATATTAGTTCTTGTGGTTCACCTTCCCTGTTAAAAATGTCTTCCAAAAACCTCATTACTTTAACAGCTGATATGGATTCCTCAACAATACCAGATGCCACCCATTTGGATGTATAATCAACCAATACAATCAAGTAAACTTTTTATGGTCCCAATGTTTCGTAAGGTCCAGCTATATCAATAGCCAGCTTTGTCCATACCATACTAGGAATCTCTACTGGCTCTAACGGCGTGATATGTGTTGATTTACCTTTATCACTTACTGCGCATGCAGTACAATCTCTGACAAGAGCCTCCAATTCACCCCACATGTTAGGCCACCAATAAGCTTCTCTTACTCTTCTTTTTGTTAGGTTCCTACCCACATGACCTTCATGCGCAATGTCCATAATTCTCTTTCTCATATTCGTTGGAGGTATTATTCGGTCTCCTCGATAAATACATGCAGTGTCGCTTGTCAATTCGTCTTTAATTTTTTCCCAAGATTTGATCTCTTCCTCAGTATCTTTCCAACCACTCTCAATGGCTTTGCTCAACAGTTTTTGTTCAGAGTCTTGTTCTCTGGCTTCAACCCATTCCTCCTTTGAGAAACTTGGATGCACATGTGCTATTATACATTCCATGTTTTGATCTTCCGTTAGTTCTTCTTTGTCTTCTTCACCATCAGTTGCGGCACTCTCACATGGTAGACGAGAAAAACAATCTGTGACTATATTGGTTATTCCAGGAGTATATTTAATATTGACATTAAATTGCCTGATAATCAGTGTCCATCTCCTTATGCGTGGAGACGTCATGTGAGGATTTTTTTAATTCAAAACATGTATAATTGGCTTGTGGTCCGTTTTGATATCAACTGGGATGCCCCAAATAAGTCCTTTGAAATGTTCTAATATCCATTTGAAACCTAAGGCTTCCTTCTCTATGGTGGAATAACTTTTGTTCGGCCCCTCTTAATGTCCTAGAAGCAAAGGCAATGGGAAAAATTTCACCTCCTTGCACTTGTTCTAAAACACCTCCAAGTCCGATGTTACTAGCATCCACTGATATCCTGGTTTTGGCATTCGAGTCAATCATTTTCAATGCTGGTGCCTTGTTGATTAATGATTTCATCATCTCAAATTCTCTTTTGCATTCTTCAGACCATTAAACTTTATGCCCTTGCACATTAGATTTCTCATCTTTTCCGTCTTATCAGAATAGTGGTCTATAAATTTAGAATAATATTCTGTTAATCCTATAAAGCTCCGAAGTTGGTCCTTATTTTTGGGATCAGGAATCTTAAGAATGGTGTCAACCAATTATTCTTTAGGCTTTATACCATCTGCATTTATTCGATGACCCAAGTACGTCACTTCACTTCTCTTAATTTTACACTTCTCGATCCTGAGTGTCATCCCTTTCTGCTGTATGACCTGTAGTACACCTAACAATTTTGCATCATGTTCCTCTTCAGACATTGCAGAAATCAAAATGTCATCTTGGAAATGATGTACTCCCTGGAGACCGTCAAACAAGTGATGCATTAACCTTTGGAACACAGCGGCTGCTGAAGCCAATCCAAAAGGCATTCTTTTATATCTGAAAACTCCTAATGGCGTTATAAACGATGTCAAATGTCTAGATTCTTCTTCTAGTACAACCTGGTGATACGCCGACGATAGATCAAGTGTCGTGAAGTACCTCGCCGGTTTCATCGTGGTCAACATTTCCCCAATGTTTGGCAGGGGATGGCGATCTATCCAAATGTTGGCATTCAAGTCTCTTAGGTCAACGCACATTCTAATTGACCCATCAGGTTTCTTAACAATTACAATCGAGGATAACCACTCCGAGCTTTCAATTGGTTCAATAATGTCTTGCATACACAATCTTTCCAATTCACCTTTCAACGCTTCCCTGGTGCCAATTGGTATGTTTCTCACCTTATGTACTACAGGATTTGCTCCTCTCCTGAGTATAATACGATGTTTGAATCCTTTGAGTAAGCCAATTCTGTAATTGAAAACTTTTGGAAAACTCTTGGCTAAATTTTCAGAGGTGCTACAACTGTTCTCAGTAATGCATAGAATGGGCACATTTTCACCTGGATGTATTCTGATTTTTAGCGATGCTTGTTTGCACCATCCAACTATTGAAAACCCATTTTCAGCCACATATAGTCTACAGTATGTCTTCCTTCCTTCAAAGTTCAGGTGTACCCAAACATAACCTATAATGTTGATGGGTGTTTTTCCATAACCAGTTGCCTTTATTTTGGTCAACTGCAAATCGTCCATTCTTTTCTTCAGCACATTCACATATGTTTCTACATCAACCATAGTATATGGAGAGCCGGTATCAACCATGACCTGTAAGGTTATGCCAGCAATCTCCATTGGTACCCAGGGTCCCAACCCGCCCTCATCGGGCTTGAAAGCTAGTATCTGCACTTCGTCTTCAAATCTATCTGTGATGGCCAACAAACTGCTTGGACCACCAATTTCCTCCAACGCCTTTATGCTTGTCATGGCAGTACCCCTACCTCTACTATATCGACCAGCATTTCTCATGTAACGGCTGTTATATCTGCCTCTTCCTCTGCTGTTGCGACAGACTTTGCCAAAATGACCCATTTGTCCACATTTGTAGCATTCTGCTGAGAGAGCTGGACAATCTCTCTCCGCATTTAAATGTTTGTACCATCCACACTTGAAACATTTGTTGGTTTGTCTGTACATACTTTCTTTCTCTTGTTTAGATCCGCCGCCTATATCAGACTTGACTAGCTTTTTCACTATGGCAATTAAATCCTCTTCTTGCTTGTCATGTTGTCCATCGTCCATCTCTTGAACTGACTTTATTTCCGCATTCTCCACTTTGTTCTGGACTTCCTTCATGCACTTCTCGCCTAATTCAATAGATCTCGCTATTTCAATTGTTTTTTCCAGCGTGGGGTTTTTGCCTGCCACAGACGCTGTTGCGTGCGTGGATCTGCTACGTGTAAAACCATTTGATCTCTCAAATATTCATCTTCGACTCCTGTGAAAGCGCATGTAGTCAATAACCCTCTTAGCGCAGCTAAGTAGGCGTCCACACTCTCGCCTTTATTTTGCCTCCTTGTGAAAAATCTATATCTCTCCAACACAATGTTGGTCTTATTTCCGAAGTGCTTATTCAGCTTGGCAATAGCTATGTCATACTTCCTGGCTCCACTCGAAGATTCTCCCAAACTTTCATCTGTATGATCTAAATCAGGCAATGTTCTGAAAATTCTGAGTGCCTCTGCTCCTATACAATTGTGTGGCTTCCTTTAGGTCGTCATTAAACTTAGATCCACCCATTGCCCTCAAGCACACTTGGAAGTTGTCCTGCCATTGTTCCCAAGAGTAGGCTGGTTTACCTGGTAGTGCCAAAAATTTCATTGGAGCAGCTATATTCTGCATGTTGCACTATGATTGTATAACAATTTATGTTTTTTATTTTTTTAATCTGACAATATTTCCTTCGTATTTGTATTTGCACCTTTCCTTTATTTACTTTCAACTATATTAAGCTTGCCCAAGATGATAAATACATCGTGTGATCCTTTAACTAGCACTTCCAGTTATAATGGCAATGTCCGTACTCGGCAGCCTTCGGGACAGTTGTGCGAGCTAGACTTCACTTCACCCACTCGCCACACCGAATTCAATGTTCGTTTCTATTTAGCTGAAAAGAAACGCTTCACGCGCTTCCTCGTAGCAGCTGTGCGTCGGGTATTGCGCTTCGTTGCTTAGGCAACGTTCAATGCTTTTAAAATGGTGGCACGCAAAGCACGTACACAGGTGCTTTTCTCTAATGCTCGCTGCGGTTGGCCCAACGGCTCGCAGAGCATTCGTATAATGCCGAAGCCGTAAGTTCATCAAACAGTGCTTTTTTTTCTTTTCGCCACTCACCTTACTTGCCGCTAGCGTTGCTCTGCGTTATACTCCGCTCTCCTTTCACTTGCCGCCGTCGTTTGGTGATTAAACCGGACAGCCAACAGCGTTTCATCAAAGTGGTTTCAGGAACTGCTCCTCATTGAGCCCGGGGGCCCCCTCCTTACTCCCCGTCGCCAATTGTTAAGAAGTGTACATCATACCAAATATTAATATATGGTATATAGGTTTATTAGGAGGACCCCCCAGGAGGCCAACCATCTTTAGTGCAACATCTTTGTGTATAGTTCCATCAACATTCTGGAACGATACACAAAGACGTTGTCAGGGTTACAGGGCGCATGCATTTCATAGATAGATAACTATGTACACATTCCATGTATGTAACATCACAACAATATCTACTTCATAAAAATAACTTTATATAAGTATACTTCCACTATGACCAAGAGCAGAACGGACCAAAGGTTACTTAAGGTCTCATGAAGAGAGCTTTTCAGCAGGAAGATCGAGATTTAAGGACAGAGAGAAACTCAGACGAAGGCAAGTTATGCCAAGAACCCAAGGACGTACCAGCTGAAATAGCCCAACAGTGGATACAATTAATAAAGAGAAGAACAGAGTATCCTATTCTGAAAGCTCAAGATAAGCCACAGGAGGCAGATGGCTGGAAAAAATTAAATCAAATACATGAATTACATGGAGAATAAGATGATTTCACGGTGTCGGAATCACGTGACTGAGCAAGCAGAAGGGATGAAACGTTCACACACCTATGCATGGAGTTGTGCCATGCCCAGACCAAGAAGCAGTCTCGTGGCCAAAATACAAAGAAATAATCGACACATGACCACTGAAGTGATGAGTGATTTTTGCAATAATTGAAGGGAGGCTGGGGGAGCAGATGAGCTCCCTGCACCTGGCTGGCTATTCTGCACACTGCTAGGCTGGTGGAAAAGTATGAGTGGGGATTGATGCCAACCCAATCATAGTGGACCAAGTAATCTAGGCTCCTATAGTTAGTAGAACCTATGAGACATCGTACTTTTAGTGATGTCTACAGTAGCCATTTTGAAGGAAAGGCTTAGATGCCCCACCTGTCACTGTTTATCCAATCCCCTCACTTTGTTACCATATTATTAAAGTTACCTTCCTAAAAACCAATCATTTGCATGCTATGTTTTGAGATATTACATGTCAGCGATGACACATTATTCGTATAAATGATGTGTTTTTTATCAAAGTAATTGGAGTTGAAGCGAGAAGAAAGATCGAGCGATTGCTGATGTCCATTAAATCCCTGTTTTTTGTACTTGTCATTAAACAGACTCCCTTTGCCAAACTATTGAGTTGTCATTATTGATTTGATGCAAGAGTATTTAATCTGCATCCCCATCCATCTCACGGGTGCTGCTATTCATCTTAAAGTGCTATTGGGTAACCCCCAGCTATATGGGCTGGTTGGGGTCCTAGTGCACAATGTTGTTATAGTATTTTCTCTCTGAGAACGGGAGGCTGGAAGGCGTTCCGTTCACAGAGAGAAAACACTTTTTTTCAACAATCTCCATACATATCTTAGCTTATTACAGAACTTCTTTCAGTGTGTCTGAAAGTGGTGAAAGTATAGTGGTGTTAAAAGGAATTTTTTCAGGCTTGTATTATTTTGCATTCTGGGATTATATATGAACCTACAAATTGAAAACGTAAAATATTTGTACCAAATGCATCTTTGTAGGTGTGTGGCCAAGTGCTTAAAAAGCATAGTGGGTTAAAATCACTGCCTCACTGTTTACCCAAAGTATGCGATCCTGGACAACTAATTTAATCTCCCTCTGACATAACTGTGAACAGGTGACTAGTATGTATTACCAAAATCCTTTTCCTACTGCCTGTATTGCCTATATATAATTTACAGAAAGGATTAGATCCACATGCTCAGCATTACATTTGTTGTTGCTATAGTATCATTGCCTTGTTTAATAAACCTGTATTCATGAAACACACAGGCTTTAATTTGACCTCTGAAACCTAACACTCTGAGTAGATGTGAGGGTAAGGAAAGTGCAATGGTATCCATCCACAGGAGAAGACATAAGCAATGTGTTAGGTGGAGGTAATGGGTTTGTGGAAATCAGCAACAAAATGAGGTTGGTTGGTTGCGAACGGTTAGGATCTGGAGTGGGGTTGGGGGCTGGGGTGCGCCAATCTGACAGTTTGCCTAGGGTGGCAAAATTCCTTGCACCGGCCCTAAGTCGGGAGGTATGGAGCAAATGCTGGATTAATCTGCGAGTCAGGCAGGATGAGAAGTAAAGGAGGTAGTGGAAATTGACCAATGACGGATCAGTAGGGAATGAGGAAGGTGAGCAGTGGATGCGGTAGTGGGCAGTGAACCGTACAGACTCAATTGTAAATGAAGAGCGGGAGCAGTAAATAAGGTAGTGGTCAGTGAAACATATAGACTCAGTAGTGAAAGAGGAGGAAGGTAGACCAGTGGATGATGTAGTGGGAGTTGAACCATGCAGGCTTACTAATGAATTAGGAAGGGAGACCAGTTGATGAGGTATTGGTCAGTGAACGACGGGGGTGAGTGGTGAATGAGGAAGGGAGAGGAGTGGAATAGTAAGTTGGCAGTGAACCATGCAGGCTCAGTCTTGAATGAGGAATGGACAATAGTGGATGAGATAGTGGCCAGTGAACCAGGCTAGCTCAGTAGTGAATTAAGAAGGCATATGAGTGAATGAGGTAGTAGACAGTGATCAATACAGGCATTAGTGTTGAATAAGGAAGGGGGAGTGAATGAGGCTGTGAGCAGTTAACCAGGCAGGCTTCAGTAGTGTATGAGGAAAGCAGATGAGTGACTGAGGTAATGGGCAGTCATCAATGCAGCCATCTGTAGTGAATAAGCAAGGGGGAGTGGATGAGGTAGGGAGTAGTGAACCAGGCAGGCTTCCATAGTGAATGTTGTAGGCAGATGAGGGAATATGGCAGTGGGTAGTGAACCACGCAGGCTTCAATAGTGAATAAGGAAGGGGACAGTGCCAGAGGTATTGGGCAGTGAACTGTGCAGGCGTTGGTAGTCAATGATGAAGGGAGATTAGTGAATAAGGTAGTGGGCAGTAAACCATGCAGACATCAGTAATGAATGAGTAAGGCACATGAGTGAATGTGGTAGTGGGTAGGGAACCATGCAGTCTCAGTAGTGAATGAGGAAGGAAGATGAGTGAATGTAGCCGTGGGTAGTGAACCATGCAGGCTTCAGTAGTGAACGAGGAACGAAAATGAATGAATGAGGTAGTTGGAAGTGAACCATGCAGGCATCGGTAGTGAATGAGGAAGGGAGAGTGAAAGAGGTATTGGACAGTGAACTGTGCACGTGCAGTAGTGATTGATGAAGCCAGAGCAGTGAATGAGGTACAGTTTAATTGGGACAAGGCGTGGCGAGTTGTGTGCAATGAATGGATATTGTAAGTATATGCACATATACATCTATTCATTGCACATTGGGTAGACACAATTTACATTCATTTCCGTGTCCGGTCCGAAGAGCCAATGCAGCATACATGAGTGTAATTTCTGCCGTCTCCCTGGTCTTCTAGTATCATACACATGATTTATTTTTTTAGTTTGGGCTATTAGGTGTCGCTTGCGTCACCTATAAGCCAAAGCTATTGCATTGGTGTACAGATAGGTACGAATGGCATATGATGAGGGACACAGAGTTTGTAGGTGCTGTTTGGTTATGTACCCAACCATTGCCTTCCCATGGCCACGCTAATCCCTATGGTCATTCCTTGCCTGGCGAGTGGCTAAAAGAGGGGTGTGAAAGAGTGTGCAACAGCAGTAGAGAGCAGCAAATTCAGTGTTTATAGGTGTTTATAGTTGGGATGTGCGAATTGCATTTTGGCATTTGTCTATCAAATCTCGAATTTGGGGTAAGAGCTGTCCAAAATAAAGTTACAATTTCTTAACACCAAGTGGCAACATTTTAAAATAGTTTTATTGTGTTTTATCATAGACCAATACCCACATAACAATGCTGCGGAACTTCACCTGGCAGCAGAGCTGCTGCACAAGGACATCTAGCAAATGGCATACAATGACGGCTAGCAAACATCTCTTATGGCTGAGGTCTAGTTTGTTAGCTGCCTCGTTCTTATGCCGGAAATCACTAACGGACCCAACTAAAGTCTGTGCTCTTGGGTTGTCAAGCACTGATCTCCATAAAGGGTACCCAAAGTATACAGATGGTGTCACGTTTCAGGAGGCCATTTGCAAATCCTGTAGTCCAGTAAAATCAGGCAGTCCATCCCTTCGACCTGAACTTCCTGATTCGGACGCAGCTTCTCCCTCCATTTGCAATCAATGCCTCTTTTTGCTGCAATATGAGCTATTGATATGAAAGTCCTGGTGGCTGTGTCTTTCCAACCCCATAAGTATTGTTTCTGATGTACCCAAAGGAGAGGTATTATGCGTCCGTTCTTTTTTTTAACTTTCTTTTTTTTTTTTTAAATCATCAAATAATCACCAGTGGCACCTTGGAGACGACCAATGTCTTGATCTGTAGGGAGCCAGGTTAGGATGAATCATTCACTCTGCAGCAAATGTTACACAGAAATAAGAATACAATGATCACTGGGTGCCTGGCATTGCTCTACCCTTCCCTCCAGTGAAGGAGGTCCCCTCTGTAGCACTGCAACTCTCTCCATTTCCAACCAATGCCCGTTGTTGCTGCATCATGAGCTATATGGATGTCCTGGTGTGTCTTAGTTCCACCAAAAGGTATCAACGTTTCTGTGTTTAAAGGAGTGGTGTCAAGCATCCTTTCTCGTAACGAAAAGAAATTACGTAATCATCAGTGGCACCGCGGAGCATAGCAGTAGCAATACACTGCATGTAACTATGCCGATCAGACCCTAAGATAAGTCGTCAAATTGGCTTTTTTATGTAGCTGTGTGTGGGGATATGGGGGGGTTTGGAGGGGGTTACCCTGCAGCACATATAGCAAATGCTTCTAAGTAACAAGAGAGATTGATGACTGGAAAGGTATCCTTGTTGAGCTGAGAGTACATCACGTCTGAAACTAAACACAAGGCCACGTTATGTAAATGCACTGGGCAGAAGACAATATAGCTCAAAATGTACTTCCCACTTAGGCCAATTTGACGGAAAATATTTAACCGTATGGCCTAGTTGACCGAATTTAGGCTGTAAGAAATGATCCTACAGCCAAACATACGGTCAGTAAGGCCATACGGTTCCATTATTGCGAACAAGGGAAACAGGGTTTCTGGGGTATCCCCTGCTCCCCTTGCTCGCTATAATGGGAACGGCGGATGCGGGGGTGTCCACTGCTTCCGGGACACTGGAAGCAGGGTACTTAAAACAATTAAAAACAGAGAAAGGGAGAAGCTGCGTCAGTTCTGACCCGCATTGCAGGCACGCAACTGACGCCGCAGGGTCAGAATGAAGGCAGACGCTGAAGGGTAAGTGGGGGAGGGTGGGAATGTATTGGGGGTTGGAGGGGGGCATGGATTAGTTGATTTTGGCCGTGGCAAAATTGGGTTTGCACCAAGATTGACTACAGTCAATTCCGCCGTAAACTATTATGCCACAGTCAAATCATACCAATCCGAGGAGATAGGCTTACAGGCATGGGGTAGACGCTTCCTTTACTTCCCTCTGCATAGTACCATGGTGCTGACCAGCAAACACTACTTGTTCTTGTGATGGCACTGCTGCTGTTGGAGGTTCATGTGCTTTCTTGGACCATATGGGAAGCAGCTGGGGCACAGGGTGACAGAGAGATGGGTCTTCGACTTGAGTGATTTGCGATTGGAGGATGATGTCTAACTATATTGGGAACATGGGAGACACCAGGTGGAGGATGTTCTACCTAGCATCTGATGGCCTATAGGCCGTCGAGGATAAAAGTAGCCTAGGACAAGAAGAACTGTCAGCTTGGGAAGGAGCATGGTGTTGGGTTAGCACTAGCTGAGGACAAGCATCACCGTACAAGAAGAGGTCTTTCTATGAACCTCTTTGGCCAAAAGAAGGAAAGATGTGCTTCGGTCTCCTCCAGCGAGGACATGTAATGTGGCTTCGGTAGTGAGTTGCATGCAGGGAGTTACTAGGTCTGGAAAAGACCCGGGGCTAAGCTGATGTCGGAATTGTTGGGACTGGGGGCTAGCTAGTCTTTTGGCTGTAGCTCCTGAGATTCTATCCGGGGCTACAACCAAAAGATCAGGGGCTATAGCCCCCTTAGCCCCCCCTAGCAACGCCCGCCCCTGCAGCACGTAACTCTACCAAAGGCCCTCAATCAATCAACTCCTGGCTGTGTTCCAGAGGCAGGCCACCTTGCATGGCTGCTTGTGATGTGGGTTGATGTGGTCATCCTGTTCTACCAATTCTGGGGTGGTGAGTAGTGGGAGGGGCTGGGATAGTACTGGCAGCTCTGTGAACTGAGCTATTCTTCCAAGTCATTCACTGCCATAGGTCCATTGCAGACACAACAATTGAACTGTCCATGGTCTAAGCCATCATGGAGATAGGAGGAAGCAGATCTCAAATCCGGGCTGCATGCCCCACCTGTTTCTTTAGTCGTTGACTTGTTGGTTGGGCTGTGGCATTGGTGCTGCGTGACTGACTATATGAAGCATACGTGCCTTTTGGGCACTCAAGTGAGTCACTCTAATTCCCTCCTATTTGGTCTGTGAATCTATCATAGGTTCTTCATAAAATGAGGACATGTATTACAGAAGGAAGTGGCACACAGATAGTATCTTACCAGACTTTGGACGTGGAATATGCTTGACTTGGCTGAGGTACCATCCTTTGGAGACATGTTAGACACAATGTGTGAGATGCCTGGGGTATTCAAGTGGATGGCACTACAGGGTTGAAGGGACAGTCACTAGGCTCCAGCGGTCATTTTAATGATCTGTGCACAACTCATCAATACAAAAACACAGCAGAATTTGTCAGGGAATGAATGTCAATTTCGACTTCCTGATCCTTCTTCAAAGGAAATGTTGCTGTGTGTTCTGCATTAGAAGATGTCTTGCGCTGTGCTTTCAGCAGGTGCTAGTAATCAGCGAAAAGAAGCCGCAACCTCCAAGAAACTCTGAGAAGAAAGAGAGGCACATATGCCCTGTCCTTTGACAGACTACGTAGTGCACAGGAAGATCTTAACGTAGTTGCAAAGCAGATTTCCACAAACAAGCGAGTTAAATGTCAGACACCTGTAACATTAACATTGTTAACATTTTTCAAAGTAGCCACAAAGATCTTCACCTGGCAAGTGGCTACTTAGCAGGGCTACATTTGAGGTGTGGTCTCTTTGGAATCTCCAGTTGTGTCTTTGGCATATAGCCAGCACAATGGACCATCAGAGGTCCAGTCTGTCCATCTTCTAAATGCAGGGAACGCTGAGAGGTTGCACTTTAGCACAGCCAATGAAGCCCACCTTAACCACCCACCTGATCACCCTCCCCTATAAATTCCCTGAAAAAAAAACTGACTTGGCACAAGCAAAGTGTTGGCCGTGACCCATGAACCCGGATTTTCTAGCAACCCTCTCACTGTCATTGCTTACTGGAGCTTCACCTGGCTCCAGTTTCATATCACTACTTTTGGCGTTGCGTTATACTCTCTCTGCAAAGTTTGATGCAGAGCCCGCACCTCCCTGAGACATACACAGGCCTTAGGCCAATCTAGAGGGGGAGGAGTTGAATAGTTGGGTTCCCCTGTGGCACTGGGGCAGGAGGACTGTCCATTTTGCCCCGATCATGTCCGTTCTGAGAAAGAAACCTTTCAGGTGGCCGCCCTATCACGATATTGCTCAGCACGTGATCCTGCTCCCTGATGTGCTTTACGTCACTCGTGTGCCTGCCACTAAGAAAACATGAAAACAGACCTCATGCTGCCCAAATACTTCAAGAGATGGAGCAAATCAAAGAGTTGTTGTGTTGGCAAAATTGTGGATGAATGGATGAGGCAGTCAATTAACTAATGATTGGCTGTTAGAATGGTGACGTGGTGCATCAATGCATTTTGTAGTGGCAAGTTGACTGTATAAATAACTGCTGGTCCCTGCAGCAGATTGACCCTACTAAGTGCTTTACACAAGAGGAGTTCTTTTGAGTACACATTTGGACATAAGGCTGCTGACCCGTGCTCTCCTAAATGGCTGTTCACAAAGCATAAATAATAAGGGCATTGAATCTGTTGTTGTAGGTTCCAATAGTGGCGATTGCAGATCCTTACCCATGAGGGTGTATTCATGAGTGATGCTGGGGAGGCTCCCCATTCCTTTGTACTCAGATTGGTCGCTTTTCTATCCATACATTAAGATGGATGGGGGTTGTTTTTTAAACGATTGGGTAAAACTTATGCAAAATATGGTTCTTTCCACATTTAAGGTTCGGTTTCTGAATGGCATTCCACATCATCTTCATCTCATAGGGCTCAAAGCGGTGGACAACCAGCTGGTCCTTATAGAAGCATGGATGAAACGTGTCCGTGTTGGGCAGGGTGATACCATAGGTCCTGATACCCTCATGGGAGTTTGGCTGGAGCCCCGCTTTCTGCAGGCAATATCCCAGATAGGCGTCGTCGATCGGAATAAGCTTGATGTCCTGGGAGGCCTTAAAGATGGCCCGAGATGTGAAGCCTGACATAAGGATGCCCCCGCCCCCACAATACGCTGGAAATGAATCGTTGGCAATGATCTCCTCGGGTACATAATACTTGCTCCATGATTCCCGGATGAGGGGCATACCGATATTCAACATCCCGACAAACAGATGGGTCTCTAGGCCTTTCGACTCTTTTATTCCCAATAGATACTGGACTACGTTGAAGGTATGAACAAATACATCATCATCACCATTGAAGAGAAACTGGGCACCAGGGCAGTTCCCTTCTAACCACTCATAGAACAGGACCTGCTTGAGGGTCAGGTTGTAGAATGTGTCGTAGAAGTTCCATTGGATGATATCCTTGTAGTCATTGCTCTCCACGGCTACGAGTTTGTTCATCTTACTCCTGTCCTTCAGATTGGCGGTGACTCCGATGATGAAGAGTCTCCTCACTTGAAGCCCCTGATACTCTGTCTCCGCCCCCCATGTTGTGCGAATGATCTCACGCCGATCAAAGTTCTGAGGGGCTGACTTGATTACCAGCAACAGGAAGACATTTGCAGAAGCCTTGGCCCCCCCGCACTTGTAGGGGGCATCCAGAATCCTAGGGAAGTTTTTACAATGCCTGTAGCGAAAGTAGTCCCGCACTCTCTCAGGAAATTGTGCAAAGCGAGTGGCATTTACTCCTCGAACTTTCGCCTTGCATTTTAGGACGGTAATGGGGGATGGCAGGTCAATCGGTTCTGGCATTTCGGTGGGTAACATGGGTTTCACGACAGGGTCTTGATACAAGACATAGAACAGGATGACTGTGCTGACAGCTGTCAGAGCAACAGTTACACCATGCGGGCAGCTTCTCCTCATAGTCACCATTCCAAGAAGAACCTGGAAAAGAGAAAGGAAGGCATTAGATATGTATTTTAAGAACCACTTTCACTCAACCAAAGCCCCAATTGGCCAACGTGCTGGGCCATTCGATAACCCGTGTATGTAGAGTAAACAACATAGAAAGATACCTACATACTAACTATGACCCTGGCAGTACGGAGTGAACGGCGCCGTAAAAGGTGCTGGCACCGTTCACTCCGTACCGCCGCATTACGAGTTCCCCAGGCGGGCTTACCGGGTCCCGCGAGGGGAAGAGGGAGCAAACAACGGGCCATCTCGTAATGGCCCGTTGTTTGCTCCCTCTCCCATTCCCATTCAGCCCTCAGGGGGCTGAAATGGGAATGGGGAAGGACCGTGTCCGGGTCCTTGGAGGGAGGAATTACCGGGCCTTCCGAACTCGGAATGGTCTGGTAAGTCCTCATTCCGAGGACCCGGACACGATTTCGGCGGCAGTCATGCCACCAATAGCAGCATGGTTACCGCCGAACTCGTAATGAGGGCCCAGGTGTGTAACGTGGTCAACATCTTCGTGAAAGTCAGCAATTCCAAAGAGTGGGCCCACTGTTGTGGGGAGCCAGGGGGTGAGCAGAGTACACAAGGCAATAAGTGAGGCGGCTCCTCAGAGTGTTGACATGCGCCAAGCCAGAAATACTGTGACTTTGGGAATCACCACACAGGCCTAAACTGGAGTCAATACTGGCGGACTTACTGAAGCTATCCACTTGTAAGGTAAAGGTCACCACCAGATGGACAAGTGGAGAATAATGTGGAATGACTACCTAGAACAGTATGGTGACTAAAAGAAGTAACACATGCTTAGCAGTCTGGAAATTAATATACGTGGCCCTTGCCCTCTCTTTAGTTCCTTTATGTGTTTGCTGGTCTTTAGTTTTCTTTCTCTCCTCTTCCCATTGGTTGAGGGCTCTTCGTCTGTCTTGCTTTGTTCCCTGTAACAACGTCGCTTGTCTTTGGCTAGAGTTTTGGCCAGAGGTGACTATGGTGGCTGGTGACCACCACCCCCTCTGTGATGCAGTCCCTGAATGAGTCTTAGGCTGGATCCTCTAGGCCCCTCAGCCAATCCCTACCCTTGTCTGCATACCACAACATGTCAGCCTGCAGGATAAGAATAAGCTGGAAGGTAGACATATGTGTGAAATATGACATCAAACTCAGCTGATCCATGGACTTGCTATCTTGGGTGTCCACCAAGAAAGTTATGTAGGTAAGAACATGAGATTTGTTAAAAGAAAGGTGTTTGATGTATGGGGAAACACGATAAACCAAAACCCCAAAACATACAAAGCCCTGGAGTGAGAAAGATACATATTCTGTCCGCCAGCATCAATGAACATAGAAAACCGGCTGAATACAAATGTCAGGTTAGTCTGAAATAGCCTCAGGTCTTGGAACTGCTAGTTGGTCCACCGTCTCATTACTCCCAGCTGACAAAGTTGTAGTTCAAGGATATATTGGTCAATTCCCTTGCACGTTTTCACGTGTCCCACATGGCTGAAGACCCTCACCCAGCTCAGCATTCAGCCCCAAAGGGAATTAAAACGGGACGGGAGGATATCTCTGTGGCAACGCGCGAGTCTTGGAAGCAGGATGACCACGCTGAGGAAACACAGGTTCGAATCCCGGACCCGCGCTTGGGGAAAAAAAGGTGCTATAAATAACCTACCCTTTCACAGTGAAACAGTGCCTAGATGCCTACGGGTTATGTGAGCAGTAAATAAATGCATGAATAAAATAAATAAAACCAGCCTGCAGGTCAGTGTGGGCGTTAAGTCAGTGTGGGTGTTAAGAATGTGGAGACAGTGTTAGGCACATGACTGTGAGGCAGAGAGGCTGAGTTGATAAGAGAGAGGACCAACAGAGGAGGTGAGAAGGAAGGAAGTAATAGTGACAAGTGAAAGAGACAGAAACTGGATATGGGGAGAAGAGGAGAAATTAAAGCTACCAAGTGGAGGTGAAATTAAGCTTCAGAGAATGAAGGAGAAAAATAACCGGGAACCAAAAGTAGAGGGGAGGAGAAGAGGAGTAGAAGTTTAGAAAGATGAGGAGAGGTGCAGCAGTGACTCACATGGTGAGTGGCAAACAGGCATAGGGGAGGAGTACAGTAGAGAGGGGACAGAGGGAGAAGAAGATGGACAGGAGTATGAGAGGGAAGTAATGAGAAGGAGGGAAGAAGTGGAGCGTGGAGATGGAAGGTTCAAGAAGCTGAAGCTTGATTCCTGTGACCATCAGCTATAAGCCTGGAGAAAGCAGCCGAGCCAGCCCTGACCCCAACACAGAGTGAAGAAGACAATTTCAGAATTCAACATTTTCTCAAGAGGCGGTCACCCACCCTCCGCCAGGACCGTCAAGGGCACCAGGTGTGGTGGCACCAGATAGACAAGACACCATCCTGACAACAACCAGCCAAGTCAAGAAAGACCCAGTGATTGAAGACAGAAGTGCGCGGACCATTAAATCCCATAAACTTTGAGTGACTGCGGTCAAGATGGCGTGTGTAATAAGCGAGGGGAAGCAATGGGGACACCAATCCTAGATATTACATTTTCTTTTCACCCATTTTCTGAATCCACTCCCTGACCTCAGCTGGACCTTACCACTTGGTATTTTGAGTAATCCTTAATAAACCCACTCAGACCCTACTTCTTGACTCTGCGGTGTCTGTTATCCCAGAGCCAGCACACTCCCTTCTTCCACTACTGAGTACAGGGAATCATTGGAATAATGGCTGAATCCCCGCATAGGGCACTGGGACAGGGTTTGCGCGCAGGGGAACATCTCCTGCGTTATAAAACACAGATCAGGTGCCACGAGGAAGTGTGTGAGTCTCCAGCAGACTGGGTGGGGGAGGGGCGTGTGGGGTGTCTGTCTGTGCACCTCTTTTGGGAAAATTGTTGGGGGCACAAAGAAATGAAGTGATCCACAAAAGAGCAGTGACAACACAAGAATCAGAATGTATAATTCAAGTTCTTCTGGGCCCGAACACGCAGAACGCTAACAACCTTAACTGAAATGTCCAGACCCACTACAGTCTTTAAATAATCATATATACGTTTCTTAAACATTCTAGCAATATAGTTGAAAGTCACTAAAACCTTAAAAACAATCTTTTAAAACACCCGCTGGTGCCCACCCAAATACAGTGCTTTTTAAATTCATGTATTATTAATTCTTGCAAATGTTACATAAGTCAACAGTAACATATACAATTCAAGCTTTACATAAACACACGTTATTCTTCCTTAACATGGATAAAACACAATGCTTTGTTTTTCCCACAAACATATGGAGGCCAGAGATTAGAAGAGGACATTATAAAGGCAAAAACACTGGGAAAAACCATCCTGACACAAGGGGAAAACGAACACCTGTGTAATGAAAAGGGGGACAGGACACATTAACTGGGACCTTCAAATGTATAAGGCCATTACCTCTTTGTGTGTGGCTGTGTTCGTGTTATGGCTAGGGGAAGTAGCAAGTCCAAGACTTTCAGAAACCGCTTGTGCAGTCTAGGGGGCCTCTTCATTTTGAACCCGTATTGGGGGGGAGGGAGCCGAGCGAAGCCTATTTCTGCACAGGAGGAATCTGTCTGGATCCACCCATCCTGTTCTGATGCATCAAGTGATGCCAGTGTCACCAGTTTCTTGAGGTAAATGCTCTATCGCATGGGGGTCATTACAGCATTGGTAGCGTGTAAACAAATCCCAGCAATTCCATTACCACCATTGTTTTGTCAGCGATTTTTACCGCCAAAGAGGGAGTTCGCCCTTGAAGTAGGTGCTGGAGGTAAAAGTCTCACCTTCAATTCTAAAAATGGGAGGACTCAGCACGGGCGGAATTAGCACTCGTGGGGAAGCCGTCGAATTCCCTCTGGTGCCCTCGGAATTCGCAAATGGGTATTTACACCTCCATGTCGCCATTCGTAAATGTCTTCAAAGCTGCCAGGCGGACTGAGTCTGACTGTATTTTGTTGGAATACCGCGAGAATAACGCAAATACCGCGGGAATAACGGCAGGCACTCAACGCGGACCATTAACTTTGTGCAAGAAAACTCACCGTTGGAAGAAAAAGTTTGTGGTTCGTTTTTTTTTGCTAATTGTGCATCATACTTAGTCTGGTTTGGGCCATGGACGTTCTCTAGATCATTTTAGTGTTTGAGCATAACAGCCATTCTAAGCACATGTACCACAAGGGGCTTCTTCTGATCCTCCTAATTTAGCATGTCGATGTTCACAAAAGAGAGCATCCCACAGGACAGGGCTTCAGCTTTCTAAGTTAAGGAATGGCATCTAGCACACATGCACACAGTGCTGGAAATGGAGAAAATGTACTCGGGGAACCCTCTCAACCTGGGAAGGGTGGGGTCGTGGCCCCAGGCTAGGTCACACAATACAGTATCTCTTCATAGAACCCAATCCTGACGATTTGCATAAAAGCAAAGAGCATTATGGGAACATAAGAATGTACACAATTTTAGATGTGAACCATGTCTTATAGTGATTCAGATCACGGGGAGAAATCCGAGGTAATGATCATCGGCCCTCTGGCTCAGAGTCAGACGTGGAGCTCGGATTTCTGGCCCCCAAGCTTGGGGAACATGCCAGTGTCTGTAGATTCTTTGACATGTCTTCGTGTGATAATTTCCTCCACTTTGTCGCATGAGTTACAGATTAGCATGATCTATAAATCCAGTTTTTTCAAGCTTCAAATGCTCATAAAGTTGATTCCTTTCTTACCAGTGCCCTATAGGGTCTCGTGACTGCTACAGCAATCTCAGGTGGCCTCCTTTACTGCAATGCCGTTTTCTTCGGCCAGCCTAATGAGCTCCAGATCTTGCAGAATTCAGCTGATGGTCTGGTTGTGGGTCTATGGAAATTTTCTCCTGCTTCGCCTATCTTGGCATGGCTCCACTGGTTGCCTGTCGAGTTCAGAATTAAGTTTACGTTTCTTTGCCTGACTCATCCTGCGCGCCACAGACAAGGTGCGGGTTTTCTTCAGGAGAAGATCTCCGCCTACACTTCAGGTAGGGCTCTTGGCTTTGCGAAACTTGGTCTTCTGGTGGATCCCAGATTTAGGAAGGACACTGTTGGTGGCCGACCTTTTCCGTTGCTGCCCCCCGATTGTGGAACTCTTTCCCTTTCTCTCTCAGGTTAAAAGGATTTTTCTTCTTGTTTAAAACCTTTCTATTCCCGAAAGCACTTGTGTCAGGCTCTTGGTCCCTGAGTTGAAGGTCTTCTTTGTCAAGAACCAGGATACCTACAGGCGATAGCGTGTTTCAGAAATTCCCTTAACATAGCATTCACTAAGAAACCCTGAGCGAATAATGGACGTTGGGCTCTGCAGTTTTGATTGGTTACACTATTAAGCCTAAGAAAACAATGGGCCTCATTCCAAGTTCGCCGGTCCGGATTTAACGGTGCCGGTAAAACCGTACCGGCACCGTTTCCTGACCGGCTAACTACGAGTTCTGCAGCTGGTGGTGTTACGCCCCCAAAGTCTGACCTGGCGGGCGTGACGCCACCGGTCGTAAAAGGACATGGAAACACAGACACCATTACCGCATGGTGCCGGTGTTTCCACGGCCCCCATTGCCATGGGACTCCATGGGAATGGGTAGTAACGGAATGCCGGCTCTGGAATTACCCGACCACCGGGGGTGTAATGCCCCGGTAATACCAGCAATTCTGGAGCCGGTAATTAATTCCAAGTTTGGCAGCAACCTGCCGGTTTTTCTGGCTCGGTTACCGCCAGACTTGGAAAGAGGCCCAATGTCTGTACATTGCAGGGCAAATATACCAGTTTGGACAACTGCTACAACTATGTGAGGCTTTGGCTGTTTCTATATTCAGTTTCCCATGCTGCGTCTACTGAAAGTGTCTGCTCGTTGCTTGTGCATGGTGATAACTCGGCTTCAGGGCAGGTCTTGCAGGGAGGATCCTATTCTGAAGCCGAGGTATCACACGCACAAGAAACCCATTGAAGGTTGGGTTGGACGATCGTGCAATAACACGGCCGGCAAGACTGCCTGTGCTGCACGCACCCAAGCCTCACGAAAGCCGTTCTTTTCGGTACTGATACGAACAAATCAGGAAAACTTAAACAGGCAAGGTAGCTTTGTTTTTATAACTAAGTTAGTTTGGGCTTTCACAGCAAGAGGAGGCCATGGTTTGGAAAAGAATGATCTTTTCAGGATTAAACAAAGCATAAAGAAACTAAAACCCCTGCTTGGCTATTAGCCACACATGTCTTCCACTCAGGACCCCTCTTCCGGGGAAATGCACAGTAAAAAGTTTTACTCTTCCTTAAGCCATCCAACTGCCAGGGTGACCTCTGCCCAGCCCTGTTGATAAAGGATGCAGCAAGAGACCTTGACCCATCATCAATGCCTCCTTTGCATCTGATACCATCCCCACGAATCTCAAACAATCATGGGTGCTCCCGCTGCTAAAAAAGCAAACCCTCGACCCACTTATACCTACTAATTACCGTCCCATTATGACAGTGCCCTTTCTCTTAAAAATCCTCGACAAGATTGCCTACCTCCAAATTCAAAAATATTTGGAAAACCACAAACCGTTAGGAGCACGACAATCTGGATTCCGTCCATTACATGGAACCGAGACTGCCCTTTTCGACCATAAGTCCCAAGTTGATGAACTAAGAGATAAAGGGAAAACTGCCCTCCTTCTGTTGCTTGACTTATCGGCGGCATTTGACCTTGTTGACCAAAAGGTCTTATGCAGCCACCTGGATTCAGCTGCCCACTTTTCCAAAGATGCTATAACTTGGATTGAGTTATTTCTAAATAATAGAACCATGAGGGTCTTCTCCCCTGCAACAGCCTCAGACCCCATTGCTATCACGTGTGGTCTGCCCCAGGGATCTCGTGTCTCCCCCACTTTTTACAATATATTCACTAAGCCCTTTTTCGATGATCTGGACCATCTTGGTATCACCTACATCAACTACGCAGATGATACTCAGATTCTCCTCCCACTTTCCAGGAATTACGTTAAGGATTTGGCCTTGGTGAATAGAGTGTACCTCATCATCCAGACATGGATGGCCATCCAGGCATGGATGGCTACCCATGTTTTATGCCTGAATGATGACAAAACAGGGCTTATCATCCTGGGTACACACGCTAATATCAAAAAATTAGACCAGGTCTACTCCTCTTTCTCAATTGATGGCAACCTCATCAAGTTTGCAAAGGAGGTTAAGACCCTAGGCTTTTACATCGATTCTACCCTCTCTTTTACCAAACAAGTGAACGCTATTGCATCTGCCACAGCTTACACTTGCAAGCTCATTAGAACTGGCAAACCCTTTCTCTCTAACAAAAACTGCATTATCCTGGCCAGAGCCCTTATACTCTCGAGGCTTGATTATTGCAATGCCCTCTATATCTGGGCGAAAAAATCGATCATCCAGAAGATGCAAATCCTCCAAAACAACGCCTTAAGAGCGGCTCTCGGAGTGACTAGAAAATCACACATAACTATAATTAGGCGCCAAAATAACTGGCTCTTGACCAACAAAATTCAGCTTAAAACCACATTGCTCACCCACAAAGCACTGAATGACGCAACCCCCATCTATCCCATGGACAGATTCCATAGGAGAACCTCTATTAGACCCACGAGACTTGCTAATTCCAACTGTCTCACTATCCCTATATTTAAGCTTTCAAAGGTTGGCGGTTGTAGCTTCCCCCTCGAAGCTGCCCAACTATGGAACTCCCTGCCACATACCATCAGAGAAGATCAACCTTGCCTGAAATTTTGACTCAACTACATAAACTGGCTCAAGTCCTCTGATCTTTAGCCCCTTCCATGCGTGCAGTGTAACAATGTTTTCACCTATTCTATACATTTGATTTTCTGCCCTGTAATATTCCCACTGTGTAACAATGTATATATTTGATTTGTCTATGTCCTGTAAATTACTTTATTGTGTAACCGGTGAACCTAAGCTTTGCACATCCTGTAACTGATGCATGCACCCTGATACCCTTTGCTCTGGTGCGCATTAGAAAGGAATAAACAACCAAACAAACAAACAGTGTGGGCGGTAAAGGAATTTGGCTTTGGGTCACCTGACTGACTCCCAACTGAAAGTCATCATTAACTGGTCAGCAGGTGAGATTGGTCGACTTTTAAAGGTGACCGCGTTGTCACCCTGATCAACCAGTTTATGATGGAGGAAATGGCTGAGGGTTAATTAGGATATGATATGATGTGGCATTTATAAAATACCTATGCACAAGTGTTTCAAGGCGCGACCCCTCATTCTGGGATGAGGCGGAGGAAGAGAGAGTGGGGGCATGGGAAGTGGAATAATGCCACTGGGTTAGTTCTGGGTGAGGGCATAGGATGGGTGTAGCAGGAGAGGTAGGCTCAAGGGTGATAAGCACCTCTGATATGCATGAACAGGGAGAGGTGCTTTGTTATACTCATTATCTAAAAAAGATAACTAATATTAAAATACATTTCAAATTGGTCAACTACCAGGTTGTGATCAAGTTCTACTTATATTTTTTGATTTGCACTAGTCAGTGGGCCGACCAGGGGAAATTGATCAATGTATATGACAGCCCTCTGTGGACGATGAAAAGACATAGAACCTGGTATGCCGTGCTCCACTGGACCTTCAATAGGATTCCATAGAACCTGGTATGCCATGCTCCTCTGGACCGTCAATAGAATTCCATAGAACCTGGTATGCCATGCGCTCCTGGACCTTCAATAGGATTCCATAGAACCTGGTATGCCATGCTCCCCTGGACCTTCAATAGAATTCCATAGAACCTGATATGCCATGCTCCCCTGGACCCTCAATAGGATTCGATAGAATGGTATGCCATGCTCCCCTGAACCCTCAATAGGATTCCATACAACCTGGTATGCCATGCTCCCCTGGACCCTCAATAGGAGTCTATAGAACCTGGTATGCCATGCTCCCCTGGACCTTCAATAGGATTCCATAGAAACTGGTAAGCCATGCTACCATGGACCTTCAACAGGATTCCATAGAACCTGGTATGCCATGCTCCCCTGGACCCTCAATAGGATTCCATAGAACCTGATATGCCATGCTCCCCTGGACCCTCTATAGGATTCGATAGAATGGTATGCCATGCTCCCCTGAACCCTCAATAGGATTCCATACAACCTGGTATGCCATGCTCCCCTGGATGCTCAATAGGATTCCATAGAACCTGGTATGCCATGCTCCCCTGGACCTTCAATAGGATTCCATAGAAACTGGTAAGCCATGCTACCATGGACCTTCAACAGGATTCCATAGAACCTGGTATGCCATGCTCCCCTGGACCCTCAATAGGATTCCTTCCTGGCAGCAAGGCCCTTGTCCAAATGCTTGTGGTATTTATGGAAATCCACCTAATTACACAAAAACCACCATGTATTTGTGGAAAGCCACTTGCATTATTTTTCAATTAAAAAAAAATCCTTTCTCCCTAATTTTGAGTGCAAAACAAAGCGGATTCCGGAAAAACACAGGTGATGTCCTCATATCACTAGAACCTTAGACTCATATTAAAGAGCACTCACCAGGAACATATCACAAAACAGACTCTTCAGAACATTTATTTCAGAATTTTTTTTTTTTTTTTAAATGTATTGGGTCAATGGGATCAAGGCTAGGTAAAAAAACAATCTTTATTCAAATACAAACATCTTCATGAAAAAATATACTATACAAACATCTGGTGCTCCAGGGGTTAGTAAAAGGCTAGCGTGCAAGCAGAGTAAACCTCCAGATCCAGAGCGAGTCACCTTCCTATATTGGTTCCAGCATTCATGGCATAGGAACACAACCCATGGGGCCAGTTCTCCCACTCTTCGCTTGTATTCACCTCAATGTAATTTCTAAACCTTATTTAAGCATGCATCAGAGGAGGGGAGGGAGGGCGAGATCTTTTTGCTGAGCCCAAACACACATTTACCCTATTTTAAAATAGCCACCATCAATGTTATTCAATGGGCAAGCTGTGATGCTGGCTGGAATTCTCCTGCGGGAGAAGGGGTGCTGGCTGTTCAGCCCCTTTTCTGGTTCTCTCATGCTGCTTTGAACCCCTGGCAGCCATGAAGTAGGCCCTTAAGCTCCAAAACAAGAACATAATGAAGGCTGGGCCCATTTGAACCAGCCGAACCCACATGGGCAAACATATTGGTGCATAATATTTAATGAAATCAAGAAAATCGTGGAGATCAAAGACATTCTGGTCAGTTTTCTCCAATTTTCTAGATGGGTAATCGACACCTTGCCTACAATCACCGTGCAATGGAACCCAGTCCACAATAACACTTCACCCTGCCTGATAAGCAGCAGGACCTCTGTACTGTTTCACCTCAGTATCAAATGCCAGTAACAGAACTCACCAAGAGTCCCCAAACGATCTGCCCATCCAGCAACTAACCAACGCATCTTCCAGTCTACTAGCGCCTTGACATAACACACATGGACCCCCCAACCCCCCGACACCGGCACACTATATGCCTGCTTGCACACCTCCGCCACATTAGCCTTGAGCACGCTTTTCAGACCTCGCTGCAGGCCGGCAACATGTCAAACCCTATCACATACCCTTGTCCCCTCCAGATAAACTACTCTCTTGGTCTCCCAGTGCTGGCAGCTTGTAGACCCTGCCCCGGCCCCCAAACCTGTGAGTCGCTGCTACACACCATGAAGAAACATACAAGCACCCTTGACTCGGACACCACCAACCTCCACTCATCAGCACCGTAGCTTTCCAACCTGCATCTAAATCCACCCCAATAATCACCCCTTCTTTCAGTGAAGAACCATGTCCGAGGAGGCAACCCAAAGTGCAGAGGTGTGCTATACAAGACCACTTTACCTGCACCACGTTACTTCATAGCAAAGGTGCTGATTAGGGTGAGAGCAAGAGCAGGTACTTGCAGGCATTGGGGGTAACCACTGCTTCCTGCTTATGAACGCTTTCGTGGGCTCTCTCTAGCTTTCAGAAATTAGCATCTCGAATCGGTTCCCTCCTGCCCCCAGAACCTCAACTTACCCATACCTTTATTTTCTCTCTTTGTCACCACCTTATTTGGCGAGGGGCGTGAGGGGTGTGTGTGTGTGCGTGCGTGTGTGTGTTTTGAGCAATGAAAAAAAGGAAAAACATCACTTTCAGACATCCATCTGCCTTGTCGAGTTCCTCGCCTTTGCTTCCATTTTCCTCGCTTTCCCACTCTCCCTATCAGTGCTTTGAACCCTGCCTTGTACCCTCGTTCTATTTCTCCCTTTTCAGTCCCCCTTTCCCAATACTCACATTCTCTGCACGTGTGCACTCCCGACTGGCCTCTTTCTCTATCTAGGGCCTTCAAGAGCCCTGAAGGGACCAAAAGGCTCATAGTTGGTTCTTTGGAAAACACAGAAAATGAATGACAACCAAGAAATTGAATAAGGGTCATAAGGTTAGACTTGTCATGGGTAAAGGTCAGGTTCTTTTAGAGTAACATAAACAATATTTTCTTCCCAGTAATGGAGTTAGATGCAATGGACTGCCTTCTAAAAGGAGGAGAAGATGCATATTGGTAACAATAGTAAACAATCATTGGCTTAGCCATGGCTTGTGGCTTTTCTATAGGTATTGTATAGGCGTCCGACAGCCGTTCTCTATTGCCAGCTGTTGACATCATTTCACAAGATACTCCCGCAATATTTTGTCGTACTCATATCATCTAACAGGTGTTGCTATCATATGCCATCAAATGGCATAAAAGATACAAGTACTCACACCATTTCCAGAGAGTACCATCAAATGGCAGGTAATATACCACGCGGCTGTGGTGGGAAGTAACATGATGCCTTTGCCGTAGTGGCTTAGACAGATTGTGGCCTGGTGCACTCTCTTTTCCCCAATGCATTTGCCAAATTGCCACATTACATGCAGGCTGGTCGGGCGGAAAGGAGTGCAGAGAAGGCAGCCTCTGCTGGGCTGATGCGATGTGTGCTGCAATTTTGTCCTGCTGCGGCCTGGGCACATGAGGAGAGGGGGGCAGAGGGCGCAGCCCTGGACCCTATCAAGGGACATCCTCCCACCTCACCCTTACACAACGATGAATAACACAGAGATAGAGCCAGTCACTATGTCACAGCGCCCATACCAACATAAGGTGCCAGCATGCCCAGCGCTGTAACACAATGGGTGTTTTCTTTTTGGACCTATTAAAGGTCAAACTTACATTCCTACCGTGAATTTTGAATACTTGTTATCACACTATCACGGTCTTTGGAGAAGTGATTCTGCTAAACATATTATATATGTGTACTCAGTACGTCATATACTCTTAGCAGCATGTTTAGCGGGCCATCCCTAGCGTAGGGTATAGCACCGCTTGTAACGGACAGTAGAAAGGAAATTACTTATTCCGATTCTTACAAACACAAAATTTTAAAATCAGTCCCAGTGTTTTAGTAGCAACTAGATAAAGTGGGCATTTTACATTAGACAATGCCCAATTCTAGATTTTTCTAGAGCTATCTGTGCACAGCGTTGTATACTACTTTATTGACCAACGTGGTGCCAGCTACTAGAAAAATCTAATATCTTGTACTGATGTAACACACATAAGGCTCCTTAACTCTAGGGTCCTTTTTACACACATGTAAGCTTCATAAACTTAAAAAGACCTAATACATAACTCAGGTCTAATTGAATTCATTCAGTCTATGCCAGGTTGCATAGATCATAAAAGGGCATGAGACCAGTTCATGCTGTAACAGGGTCGACCGGTTTCATAACCATAGTTTTTTAGGTCATCTTCTTCAGGACGTAATTCTCATCAGAGGGGTGTTGACTCCCTTATGGGAAAACTCCCCACTCCAATTCCCTACCAAACACACACTTCCTGCTCACCATTATACCATCAGCATTTCTGTGCTTGGCATGCGCTGCACACCAATGTCATCTCTGTGGCATGGTTCATGCCAGTGTTTGGCATCCAGCATGCACACCTAATACAAACCAACTGTGAGTGCAGAACCCCCTTATGAGAAACACAGTGGCTCTTGGTGTGACACTTAGGGCCTCATTACACGGACGGCGGTAAGGAAATAACGTTACCGGTAAGTGAATACCGGTAACGCTAAATTTCCTATCCAATTACGACCCGGACTTGCCGCTATTAGCGCCATCGTTAAGTACGGTGGCACTAAGAGCGGCAAGTCCGGGGGCGCGTGACCCCCAGGTCGGAAATAGCGGCATGTCGATAATAGCATCCCATCACAAGGTAGGCGGACATGGTAATAGCGGCATGGTAAAGACCCCAAAACACCCTACCGCCATGGCGCTAATACCGGCATCGCAAACCACCCGTTAAGAGACCTGAGCAGTCCACCTGCCACAGGTGGACACATCCAGCACAGGTGTAGGGGATGGAGACTGTGGCAGCACAAAAGGGCACACCACACCCCTTCCCACACAAAAATGCTTCCAATACTGCTCGCATTACATGGGCTGGAGGATGTGATTGTAGTGCGGCACCATCAACAACACGAAGCACAGAGGAGACACAGGAGGAGTAGGAGTAGGGCAAGACAGGCGCAGCAAGCACCAGCAGGGCACCCAGAAATACCACAGAACCAGCAGGAAGAGGACAAGAAAATTGCACATAGCCGTACCTGCGCTGTGATGGAGCAGGCATCCGGCCTCTACAACACACAGCACCGGTCCCTAAGAGTGCTGGGTGAAGCCCTCCTGTACGGCCATGACAAAGTGCCGAAGAAAACCATGGCATGTGTGTTTCGGGACTAAAATTACATCAGGCGGAATGTGACTATGCCACCTGACATGCAAGCACAAGATGAGGATGATGTGGATGGTGATGAGGATGGCTCAAAAGGCCCGCAGGGACATGCAAGTGGCAATGTCCAGGCAGGACACGATGTGCGTCAGCATCTGATGCATCAGATTGCATGTCATACAAGGTATGACTGTAATGGATAAAGATGGGTATTACTGCCCTGCTGCATGTGGTCAGTCCCACAAAGAACCATCTCCCCAATACAGTACACACACACAATGATGAATACCAAGCCAGTGTAAACTTTCAAACAGTGTATTGTGAACAAAGGACAACAATAAGTGCAGGGCCCCAACTGTGAAAACACCCTTACCCACCTCCCCCCACAACACTCCCAAAATCACCCTTCCTCTCTTCCCCCCACAACACTCCCAAAATCACCCTTACCCCCTTCCCCCCACAACACTCCCATGTGAGCCTCATGGCGTGAATGTGTCCTTCTCCACATGTGGCACCCAGTTCTTGCTGGCCCTAATTGCCAGTGCCTGCTCCGTCATCTGGTGGTTGTGAAGTGGTGCGCCGCAGGTTGCGCAGAGACCGGCGTAGGGGATAGTTTGCAGTGAACTCCCAGAGGAGGTGGGGCCCGGTTCATCCTGGGTTGTGAGTGGGCATCAGCGCTCAATTGCGTCTGCTATGCGGTTCATGGACTGCCTGAGTTGGGCCATTTCATTGCAGATTCTGTTGGTGCATGCCTCCATGCTCTCCCTCGTCTGCTGTGCAAATGTACCGATGTCCTCCCTCAGGCGGCCTGTCTCAGCCACATGCTGCCCTACTAGCCCAGTCAACTCGGTCTGCCTCTGAAAGATGGATGAGAGGTCATGTCGCATGGTGGGTGCTGGTGGGATGGCTGATGCGCCTGGATCCATGGCACTTGCATCAGGTGTGAATACCTGGGGGCTCCATGGCCCTTCAAGGGTGGGGGTGGGTGATTCTCCTTGGCTACCCGGACCTGATGACAACCTTGGGCTTGCCAGTAAGGGGCGTGTTGGTCTGGGGCTCTGGCTTAGATCCTCAATGCCAGGTGCTTCCTCCTCATCCGAAAGTGGGGCAGTGGCTGCTGCCTCACCCGTTGAGCTGGTGGCAGCCGAGTGCATTCCCTCAATGCTGCCTTCACTTGCTGGGAGATAAACTCCCGTGGGTGCCACGATGGCAGCAGGCATGGCCTGTGGCTGCGTGCAACTGGTGCTCCTGCTGCCTCTGTGCCTGTGGTCATGAGCACTCCTCCTGGCTGCCCCTGAGGATGTGGCGGTGTCCCCTGTGGCATCCCTCCTGGGTTTTTTGCTGGATGTGGGAGCAGGTGTGGAAGTGCGTGCCTCCTCAGTTTCTGTGTGTGATCCTGTACAGGCGAGAAATGGGGAAAATCAACATTTATGGGTCGACCTGCCTCATGCTGAATGAATACGTCATACCGTTCTATGCATTTAGGGCTCTTTAGTGTGGATGCAGGTAATGGGGATGTTGGGTGGGTCATGCATGAATGGCTCTGTGTTGAACGGGTATGTGGTGATGCATGCATGTTTGTGGCGATGCATGCATGTTTGTGGCTGGATCCACAGCATTCATATGGACACATGATTGGGGGGACCATCAAACTTCACTGTGCATTGTTTGATGCCTACACTCACCTCCATCAGACGAAATGGCCACGCCATGCTCCATTTGTCCAACTCCCTCGATGGATTCCACTCCGATTGTCGATGCACAGGTCTCCTCCCACTCACTGAGCTTAATCAGCGATTCGCTGCCTCCTCCTGTGCCCGTAGCCAGGTTGCGGTTTACGGATAGGATGTTCCTCACACGGAGCCGGAGGTCGTCCCACCTCTTTCGGCAGTCTTTAACTGTGCGGGTGGTGGTGCCTACCGCGCTGACCTTGTGGGCTACTTCTTCCCAGATGGCCTTCTTCTTCAGGATGGTCTCCCGCCGCATGTCGTTGCAGAAGACCACCTGTGCATTTTCTGCTAGTGTCTGAGTGAGCATTATGAGCTCCTCCTTGCTGAATTTCTCCTTGCGTTGCAGCTCTGACGATTTTTTCACGGCATTGGGCATCTTCACAGTGTCCTGGAAGGATTTTCGAACGTGTTTCCTGGTAAGGTGTCCTGGATAAGGAGGATGGCAATGGATTGTGTTTTTAAAGATGGCTGCCGTGCTGTTTCCCGTTCCTGTGCGATGACGCTATTTCCGGTTCCGCAAAATAACGGTCACCGCTATTAGCGGTGACCGCTAATGCTGATGTCCGCTAATTGCGGTGACCGCTATTTGCATGTGGCGGCAGGTAGGAAGTGCTAACAGCGCTTTCGACGATGCCGTTAAGGGACTTTTTGGGGACTTTTGCGGCATGGCGGTAGGATCATTACCGGCATGGCGCTATGCTCGTGCCCGCAAACTCGTAATGGCACGCAATTGGCGGCCTCTTGCGAGGGCGGACACGCTAATTACGCCATGCCGGTAAATTCCTATTTTTACCGCACAACGTGTAATGAGGCCCTTAATTTCCTAGACGGCTACCTCTCAAGAGGCTTTCTGAAAAAAAAAGGCAGATTACACATCGGGCTCTCTTGAATGAAATGACAGGATGTGGTGTGCACATCCTGAGATGGCAAGTGAAGGAACCAAGTGCCAGAGTAGCTAAAACCACCCCTGCTGGGTGAAAGAAATGATTACTGCGCTCAGTTGACTATGAGAGCTCAAGTTTCCATGGGCCTATCCCGCAGTCTAGTCATTAAGTGATTAGAAGCCAGGTGGCCGGCTGCAGGAAACAGGACGACGATGTCCTTCTACTGACGTTGGAAGCGTGTGTCTGAGGACAATTGTGTTCCCGGGAGACAATGAGTGCCCGCTGGGTGCAGCTCCAAAGTATTGAAGGCGTATCTTTGATTAATATAAATGAGTGCTGGGTGGAATTCTTTTAACTTTTTTTTACGACGCAACTATTAAAAGTGTCACTTTTATGTCTCTGTCAATTAAAGTTGGGAGATTCCTAACATACTTCATGTGCTCAGGCTTGTTTACAGCTAGCTCTATGTTGGCGTTTACCTTTCTTTGACAGCTTTGCTGCTCTGGGTTTTGGATTCATTCCCTGTTCCGATGCCCTGTCAACCAAGATGGCCGCTACAGTTTCGTCCTGCACGTTTGCGGACTCCATTCATTTCACTCTCCGAGAGGCAGGCCTCCTCTCGTCCAACCTCCATCTTGTGGTTGGTTTACTACCATAGCAAAGACTTTAAGGAGCGTCATTGATGAGTAACATTGCCAAAGTGTCCATGGAAATCCATTGTGTAGAGTGTGTTTTCGAGATGGCCAAAGTGCAACAAAAATTGTGAAGTATGGAATTTATTAAGTATTTTATGTGCTGTGATTCTTTTTTATTCAGTGCACATGGCTTAATTCAAACCATCAACATTTAATCAATTAATCATTGTGATTCTGTATCTTTGATTCGTATGTTCTGTTTTTTAAACCAGTGACCAGACAAAAATATTAACCCCTTAAGTCCCAGGCTATTACGCAAGTCTATGCAAAAAGGACGAGCATACTCGTCCTTGGCACTTTGCAGGATTGGATGACATATGCAACACCAGAAGATCACTCTGTCAATGTATTAGTTTGGTATTGCCATTACAAGCGATCACATTATTTATTAATCTGTTTTTGAGGTTTTTAATGAGCTCACTTCCATGCCTGCCAATTCCAAGATCCTGGGACAAACAGAACAGGACAGACATTAAGTGAAATGCAATGGTGTGACACATATACAGGTAACTGAAGCATGGGCGAGGACACACGCCGAGGTACTCTGCTTAATTAGTCAGTGACTGAGATCTGAGCTGATTAATAGGCTACATATTTATTTGCATTTTTTTTAAATCACTTACACAGTCCGGGGGCATGGAGGTGCTTTTACAGAAATATGTTTTCGTTGCGTATTTATAACACGCTTAATACCCAGAGGTTTCTAAGCACATCCCCCGGGGATCGAACCTGTGTTGCTTTGTGTCGTCTTGTTTCCAAGGCGAGCACGTTGCTGCTGAGCTATCCTCTGAGCTATGCTCTCAGGACATGGTGCACCATTACCAGTTTGGTAACAATTCTGACATAAATCTGCCAAATTTCCAACAAACTCGATTACCATTACTTCTATTTAGTCCGATGGAGTTAGCACAGGATTAAAAGTGATGGTAGGGCTGTGTAATTCTCAATTTTTGGAGTCCATCGCACTTCATGGTGGTTTTCGGCAGATTTAGCGATGGGGGAAATACTGCATGGTAAATCCTCTGATTCTTGGAGGTAGAGCAGAATTTAACTCCAGCAACAATAAGTGGGTGAATCCACCACTTTTCCTCCAAAAATCAGCAGATTTACCACACAGTAATTCTCCCGGTTCTAAATCATCCAAGACGTATAAATTGGCAGCGCAGGAAAACAGTGATTATTCCGTTACAACCAAAGAAAGGGTCGGTCCCAGAATTACTGTCATGTTTTTTGCACACCACTAATCTTGTTGTGAGGCTCATACTGTGGCTGATGGTTTTAGTAAGGCAACCTTGCTTGCAGACATTCTGGTGCTGGCAGGCTTTTCATGTTCCAACAAACATAAAACAAGTGGAAAAAAGACCCAGTCAGGTAACCTTTTGCAGGGCCATCTAAGGCCGTCAAATCCTAGGTTACCAGGTATTGGCTGAAGGTCGTCATGGGGAGGAAGGCTAGTCAAAAAGTATAAGTGTGGTACAGTCAAGTATAATAGCCATTCGGATTATTACTTGGTTAATGTGCGTAGCATAGCCAATTTGGATCTTCTGTTAATGAAGCCAGTTTTTCACATTTCTGTTGATCCACTTAGGGGTATATTCTATTTTCAGGATTGTGGGGAGTTTGTTCCAGAATTTTGGACCTAATTCTGCAAGTGATCTCACTCTTTGATTCAATCTTTTCAAACGGAGTGTAGTTAGTTTACTAACCTGTGATGATCAAAGCAGTCGTGTAGGTACGGATTTCTTTAGGAACGAGTTAAGGTATTTAGGAGAAATGCTTCTGAGGATTTGGAGTTATTGTCTTTGAAATGGGGAGCAAGTTGATGTTTTCCATGCCTGGTGAGATATGGTCCCTGGGCTGGAGTCCCAAAATAAGTCTACCTGCTTTATCTTTGGTGAGTTGCAGTTGGTTAAATTGCCATTTGTTTATTTATAACTAGAGACTCTGACAACAGTCTAGACAAGAGAGGACAAGGTCTCTGGTCACCAGAATTTGTATTGTCAATTTCAAGTCGGGTACAATTCTAAAAAGGATGGGGACCTGGAAGCCTGATTTTTGAGCTAGCAAGTCTATTTGTGTATTTGTGGTTATAGTGAGTGTTTAGTGTTGAAAATTATACCTATTTTCTTTACCTAGTTTGGCGGGGTGGGTGCCATACCCATGAGAGATTGCCATTTGAAATGTACTGTTGCCAGGGTTGGAATCCCAAAAAGGATAATCCCGCAGGCGTTAAGGCAGATATTATTGGTGATGTCCAATCCTGGATACTCTGCTGGAGTTCAGTTATACGTTGATTGATATTGGGCTCCAGGTTAAAAAATACCTGCGAATCATCCATGTATATTTGGAAAGAATTTGAGAAGAGTTCAATGATGTCTAGTAGGGGTTTAATGCAAACATTAAATAGCAATGGGGATAATTTAAAGCCTTTTTTCATGAAAAGGAGACTTGGTTCCATAATTCTGTTTAAGCCGAAAACCCGATTGGTTTTCATGAAATAGGTGGAACATTTGGTGGTAGATATCTTTTCCTTTAATCAGCAATAAAAAGAATGTTCCATATCGGTCTGTAGTCTTTGGGTATCTTTGGATCTGCATAAACGTTTTTAGGAAGGGTGTTCTGCTGATAGCCTTTACTGTATACTGTATCATGTTATTGATTCGTAAGAAAATGTGGTTAGTGGCTCCACCAGCTTAGCTATGTTATCCTTGATCAGGGTGGCTGGCATGGGTGAGGCTGTTCAGTTTGGGGCTTTTATTTTCTTTGCAATATTAATCAGCTCTTCACTTGTAATGAAGTTTAATTCCATAAACATAGCGGGAAGGCCCTGGTTTATGGTCGCTGCTTCATCTAATTGTTTCTGGTTATCAACTTTGGCTTGCATTTTGGCCATTCTTTCCTGAAAATCCCTAACACGAGTTGGCCAGTTCCTCTGAGGGTTTGGGTTGATTGCTAGTTTGTTGTGGGTGGGTTAGTTCATTGTAAATATTGAAAGCTTCTTTAGTTTTACACTGTGCAGAAGAGATTCACGTTGATAGTTTCGTTTTTTCTTTCTTAAAATGGTCTTATGGTAGCCTCTGCTATGATATTTGCATGCCTATTTGCCAAAAGGTGACTTGTTTGGTTGTTTGTTTATTATTTTGTAGGGCGCATCAAACCCTTAGGTAACTGGGCGCAACAAAATATGAAGGATACTTATAGCTTAGTTACATGGTTGAGTATAGGTAAAGGTAGGGTACATTGCACATATTCTGTCATCAGGTAATCATGTGCCTATGTACAAATGACAGTGGAATTGTAGTACTTGTAGTTGAGGTACAAAGTTAAGTGCAGGTACGGTATAATACATACATTGTGTAATTAGGTAGTCCAGTGACGTTTCATGAAAACAGGGTTACAGAGTAATCGAGAGGTATAGTGTGGAGCTAAGTACAGAGGTTCAAGCGGATGCAAGTTCCAGGACTAGTGCCAATGCGTTAGTCATACTGGTCGTTGGATCGTATCCAGTTCAGAGTGTTACTCCTGAAGCTGTATTAAGACTGATCTATTCTGAGGTTAAGAGGTAGTGTATTCCATTACTGGGCAGCTTTTACTGGGAAGCTGTTACCACCTGTTTTTTTAACCTAGTATTTGCAGACAGTGTGAGTTGGCCACTCTGGAAGGGCGTGTTGATGTTCTTCTGACTATTCTTTCCATGAGATAGGGAGTGGCTGCGTTGTTCAGACATTTGAACGTGAGTGAGACTGTTTTGAGAAGGATCCTATCACTGATTTTATGCCAGTGATGATCTCTTCTCGTGTTGGATACATGTTCTCTAACTGGTAGTTTCAAGGCAGTTCTGAGGGCATTGTTTTGCAGTGCCTGGATTTTATTGGTGATGTATTTATTGGCTCCCAGATGTAGGGCGTTGCAATAGTCAAGTTTGGATAATATTAGAGCATTAGCTAGGATAATGCAACTAGCTTGTGTTAGGAATGGCCTACATGATCTAATAAGTTTACAGGTATAGGCTGTGGATGAAGCCAATGTGTTTACCTGTTTCGGCAAGGTTAAGGTAGAGTCAAGATAGAAGCCAAGTGTTTTCACTTCTTTGGCTAATGTGATTGTATTGTCATCGATATTGAAGGCGGCGTGGTTGTTGTCAAGTTTTTTTTAGATTGGCAGCAGAGCCAAGAATCAGGATCTCTGTTTTATCGTCATTCAGGCAGAGGCCGTGAGTTGCTATCCATTCCTGAATGAGGATGTATATTTAATTTACCAAGGCCATATCAGAAAAAATTTTCCCGAAAGCGGAATGAGGATCTGGGTATCATCTGCGTAGTTAGTGTAGGTGACAGCCAGTCTGTCCAATTTGTTGAATAGGGGCTTGGTAAATACATTATACATAGTGGGCGAGACAGAAGAGCCTTGTGGCGCTCCACATGTTCAGCCGATGCTGAGGTGGAGAAAACTTGCATTGTCCTGTTGTCAAGGAATGACTGGACCTAGGCTATGGCCTCGCTCGAGAAGTGGGCGGCCGATGCCAGGTGTTTGCATAAGACTTCGTGGTCCACCAAGTCAAAGGCAGCTGACAAGTCAGGGAGCAAGGCTGTGTTTCCTTTGTCGTTGAGCTCATCTATTTGAGCCTTGAGGTCAATTAAGGCTGTCTCAGTACCATGTTGCGGTCTGAATCCTGATTGACGGGAGCCCAAGAGCTGGTTAGTCTCAAAATAGTTCTGAATTTGGAGATATGCTACCCTACCTATTATCTTGAGGAGGAAGGGGACTGTGGTAATGGGCCTGTAGTTCATGGTGATAGAATGGTCTAGTGTTTGTTTCTTGAGAAGAGGTAAAACCCAGGACTCTTTTAAGTTGCTTGGGCCAGTGTTGGTTGAGAAAGAGGCATTGATTAGTTTAGAAATGAAGGGGGCTAAATCTCTAATGGCATCCTAATTATTTGGGCAGGGTAATTGTTACCTTTACAGTTGGAAGGCTTCAGGGATGCAATTACTTTTTCAGTTTCTTGAATAGATACTTTGGATAATTTAAATGGTGTTGGTCCAGGCATGTTATTCGTGAGGCTGGAGGTTGGTGATTCGGTAGAGAGCAAAGAATCTTTTTTTTGGCAATTTTAATTGGCAAAGTTGTTATTTGTTGGCTAAGGCGTTCTGGATTCTGGTGCACCATTGTTTGTCTTTGGGTAAGTTGTCAGGTGGAGGAATGGGTGATTCTAATTCCCGAAGGATTACAAACAGTTCCTTAGTATTGGAACTGGCATTAGAGATTTTTTCGTTGAAGAGATCTTTTTTCGTGCAGATAATTTCCTTTTTGTAGTTCTTAGCCATGCATTTTAGTTGCATTTTGTTTTTGAGTGTAGGGGAGTGTCACCATAGAGTTTCTAGTTTCCTTTTTTGCCTTCTTAGTTCTTTGAGGTGGGGGGTAAACCAGGCGTTAAGGTGTGCCTGTTGTTTACTCTTAGGTAGCTTAAGAGGCGCAATGGTATCAAGGGCCTTGGTCATGGTCTTGTTGTATAGATCCACAAGTAAATCAGGATCTGAGTTACTTGAGAGAGCATTAATAGCGGGAAGGAGGAGTGGTAAAAGTTTGTCAGGTGTAATATTTTTCTTAGATCTATTAGGGAGAGGAGGTGCCATAGTTTTATCTTTGGCTATTTGTTTGTCTAGGATTAGGGCGAAGTTGATAAAATAGTGGTCAGACCATAGTTGGGGGTTCATTTTAGTAATGACAGTAGGACAGTCCAAGGTGGCTGCCCAGTCTAGGGTCCTTCCTTTGTCATGAGTTGGAGAGAGGACTTTTTGGGATAGGCCATGTTCATCAAGCATAGTTGCAATTGCGTGAGCTTGTTTGTCCTCTGGGTTTGGACATGTTATAAATGCAATAAACAAATGAATAAAATAAAAGAGGTTTTCCCAAATCAAGAACTTTTGCTGTCAGCACCCTGGGTATTTTTGTGACAGACACTATGTGGGAGGGTACTATGGGCTGATAATTGCACCACAGCCCTCCATACAGACCATCGCTTCACTCGTTTGTGCTATCATGGACTAATTTATCCTTCCTTATCAGCCTTCATGACCCTCAGAGACAGTCTTTACCACAGAAGTAATGGGTCAGAAGACCACAAAAAAGTGCATGGTTTTCACGTTAACACCACTCCAGGTGCACATAGCCTCTATCAGCAAGGTGTCTCCATGTGTATGCTACTGTAGCGAGGGGTAGTATCCCAACTAGAATTCTATGTACAATGAGCACCAAGGGTGGGGACCTATTTTCCCCAACTCTACCTCCTTGCCTCAATCATCCATCACTTCTACACACTGGATCTCTTGGGGAAATACTTCAGAAGATCTCTGGTGGCTCGTGACACAATACACTAACAAAGCCATTTCCAGGCAAGATGGTATCTCCAATGAACTATGGAAGCCTATTGCATGCAGGACTATCCTGACATGGGCAAAACCAGGAAAGAGTGTAGAAGTGTTCTAAGGCTGAAGTGTTCCATCTGTGGCTCTCCAGATGTTTTGGAGTATGGTGCCCAGGACCACTCACCATTGGCTATACTGTCTAGAGCCGATGGTAGTTGTTGCACAAAATATTTGGAGAGCCGAAGGTTGCAGGCCTCTGCTGTAATACCCAGAAGAGGTGTTCCTACCAGTGCTCAATTCAACATCTATTTAGCAATTTCTTTATATGAAGCTAATTCAACACATATTGTCTTCTCATTCAAAAATGTTGGCACTAGTGGCACTTATATAGGCGCTAGAAATGAGTAATGGGAGGCGAGCACTATTTATTCTGACTCTACGTTTGTCACCTCCACTGTGCATTCAGGGTTATCATGGTGGAAGAGAAGAGGGTTTAGGAGATCTGACGGGACCCCTGTCCAGCATGCTGCATTGCTATCCAGACTAATTGAAGCGTTAACTTTGTCCACCGAGGTAGGTTTCGTTCAATGTATTGTGCATACTAACCATACTAATACAATAGGTCTTGGAAGAAATGCCGCAAACAAAGCAGCAAAGGAAGCAGCATACTTTCCTTTTACAGATTTCCAGAAAGTGGAAACCGTGTCCCAGCTGGTACAGTTGCCAGCCCCATACACCGCAGTCCCGGTTCTTCAGATTATAGAGCTACAAGGAAAAGCCCTTAGAGAAGAACAGGAGCTCTGGAAAAAGAGAAGATGTGTCCCCTTGCTCACGGATTTGCTGTGGAGATAGGAGTTGCCGGGGAAAGTAGTAATGCGCACAGAGCTGCTTCTTTCTGCTTTAGAGCAAATACATTACCCGTTGCATACTTCACTGCAACAAATTGCAGCAGAGCTCCAGGAAGAATGGTTTATACCGAACTTCCAGGATCAGGTAAGCAGATTCCTAGGGAAGTGTATAGTTTGCAAATAATTAAATCCTTGAAACACCATGAGGTCAGTAAGGGGAATCTGGCCTAGGGCCTTGGGGCCCTTGAGGGAGCTCCATGAGAACTTTGTGGATATGATCATGAGGTGCAACAATTATCAGTACCTCATTGTGGTTGTTTGTCAATTTTCCCGGTGGCTTGAGGTTGGTCTCTGCGTACATCTTGATGCTACATCAGCAGAAAGGTTTCTGGCGAGAAAGGCATTTCCATGGTGCAGAATTTGCTATGTTTTAAAAATTCGACAATGGAACCCACTTTTTGAATGCCTTGTTCGCAAGAAATTACTTACCTTCTGGGAATCAAGCACAGGTTGTGCTGTGTATACCACCTGAAGGCCAATGGATTAATTGAGAGACTAAATGGTTTTGGTAGGTCACTTTTCTTCATGTTTGAAGATGGCAACAAATGTAAATATGGAAGGTTCAAATTTATCTAGATTTGAAGAACCTGAGGATGTATTGCTAGGAGTAAAAATAAGTGTTGATGTTGATTTCTTGGATAATGGAGATGATGAAATACATCCCAAAATAGATGCACATGGTTTTGCAGTAGACAGTGTATGGAAGGTTGGGAGAGAGAGATCAGTAGGATATTGCTAAATCTGCTCTCTCATCCCCCACGCTTCTGGTGTTCCCAGAGTGTTTATCCCAAACAAAGTAGAGGTAGCAGACACACTATGGGCCTCATTATGACCCAGGCGGAAAGGGGTTTACGGCGCCGTAAACAGCGCCGACCCTTACCGCCTGATTAGGAGGTCCCTTAGCGCCATGGCGGATTTAACACCTGCTTTTAGCAGGTGTTAAAATCCATGGCGCTATGGGACCATGGAGTTAATTACGCCACCGTAATTTACGGTGGCGTAATTAACGCCTTCCCCACTCCCATTATGCCCTATGGGGCAAAAATGGGAATGGGGAAGGGTAAATGGGACATGGGGATTTACCGCCCCGCCAAGGTCGGAATGGGGCGGTAAATCCCCATCCCGCCATGGCGTAAACGTAGTTTATGCCATGGCGGTAAAGTCACGGCCCAGGCGGTAACTTACCGCCTGGGTCGTAATGAGGCCCTATGTCTAGTGCAGCTAGCATTGTGCAGGCTTCCATGGCACTTTAAAGGGCAATCAATTACTGCATCTGTTTTGCCGATCGATGAAGAGTGTTCAATGGCAGATTGCAAAGAGCAGAAAAAAGTTGGGGGCACACAAAGAGCCCAATTGAATTTAGAAGGGGCTTATTTTTCTAAAGATCAATTGGGAGCAAGGGGTGGAGAGTTGCAGAGGTGGAGGAATGAGGGGATTCTCAGAAGAAGGGGTGGCAGGAATAAAACAAGAATGTGGGAATGTGTGGAAATGTTTTTTGCAGCATCTGGCATGGCTCAAAGAGCCAAAAAAAACCTGTTAAGATACACACACCAATTTTTCTCTTTGTTTTAAGGGTGATGGCATGCTACCCATTGGCACAAATGGGAACTGCAGCCGCACACTTCGCATCATTGATCTGGCTGGAGTTATGGCTGCCGTTCCGGACAATTTATGGACTTGTGGGTCCTACACTTATAAGCAGTTGCCTCCAGCCTGGTTTAGTGTGTGAATGTCTCTGCACTCCACATGCCAGTCTTCATTATCCCTAAGGAATAACTGGTCCTGGCCCATCCAACTCCCCAAGCTACATCTGTGACCCTTTAGTCCCTGTGCCCCGTGCGTCCCCTTTGTCATTACACATGGACAAATCAATGACTTTGTTTGACGACAGGAAGCAGGAACTATTGTAATGACCAAGCTCTCAAACTACCTTTCAGCGGCCTCATCAAAAGCTTTAATGGACATTCCTGAACAGTACCAGTTGTTTAATCATACTGAAAACATGTGTGCTTCTCTTCTGGCCCCTTGTGTCTAAACCGGGGCAAATGCCAAATGGCTCCAGGTGACCAGATATGAACTACTACTGTTTATCAAAGCCTCTGAGTCTGCGCTTAGTGGCATTTAGAAATAGTTTTGGGCCCTGCGGTGCATGACTTCACAAAATCATTACATTCTCAACCTCCTGACATCAATCGGTGGTGGTGTACATCAAAAGATTGGGAGTACTTGTTGCACATTTGTGCCTCACAGTGACTCAGAGAATGATACCCTGCCACATACTATTGCTGCCTTGCATAAACTCAGAGTGACCATGGAAAATGAGGCAGGAATTACAAATGATTCATAGTTAGACTCACTTTTCTTCTGGGTGCAGTCTTGGATGAGCCTCACCGGGAAGATCCTTCTACCTATTTTATTTTTTTCTTATTGTTTTTTTTCTCTCATCAAATACCCTTCCCCGGAAGTCCTTAAAATGAGGCAACCTGCTCCACATCGCTTTTCTCAACTCTTGTTCAAACACTCCTCTGACATCTGCCGTCTCCTGGAAGAGCTTGATTTGGATGTACTCAGTCTCACCAGGACTTGGTTCATGGCCAGCTCTGTCACGGGTTTCGACACTCTCCTTCCCAATGGCTACAATATCCTCTCCAAACCCAGAGCCAACCGTTCTGGTGGGGGTGTAGCCTTGATTTTTCCAGAGTAGATTTCTGCTATTATCATTCCAGTGCAGCACTACTCATCATTTGAATGCCTGGTCTGCAGGCTCTCTCTATCTCCTGGCCTCTCTCTCACTGTGGTCACTTTCTGCAGGCCACCTGGCCAGGCCACCTTCGTCCTCTCTGAGTGGGCTGACTTCAACTCCTCGCTCCTTATCTATACCTTTACACCTCTCAACCTCTCCTCCTCAGAGACTTGAACATCCACCTGGTTGACACCAAGCTTTCACTGCTACTTTCTCTTCACCTCCTGCACCTTTGGCTGACTCACTCCCTGACCCAGCCCTCTATAACCTTCATCTCTCTATCTCTAACACTCTGGATGTCCTTGTCCCTTTCATGAGAATCCGTTTAAAGCCAAAATCCAAGTGCAACTCTTGGTATGATTCTGACCTCACCGCCCTTAAACACAGGTGCAGGGTGGCGGAGAGGAAGTAGAGGGCATCGGGCGCACCCCCTGACAAACTGGTCTGCCACCTACTCCAAAGACAGTACAGAATCTCTGTCCTCTCTAAGAAGAGAGCCTACACCCAAGCCCGCATCTAACAAATGGGCCAAACTTTTCAAAATCTACAAGGAGCTGTCCAATCCTATTGCAGTCTCTACCTCTCCTGTTCCCTCCCAGGCCCTCTGCACGGCCTTGGCCTCTCATTTCATTACTAAAACTTAGGATATCATGTCCACCCTCTCATCTTCTACCTCCTCTCCCTCCTCCTCTACTACTCCTGGCCTGTCTAAGGCCGTCTCTCCTCCTTTGTCCTCCTTTCCCCTGTTTACTCCATACGATGTTTCTAGACAAGTCTGATCCATGAAAGTCTCATCAAAGCAGGTTCTCCCCTGCTCATCCTGAACCATCAAGGACCACATTGACACGCTTGCTCCAGCCTTGGACAATTTCTGCAATCACTCCTTTGCCACTAGAACTTTCCCCTCTCCTTAAGCACTCTCTTGTGCACCCCCTCCTAAAGAAGCCCTCGGACAATCCTTCCTCTCCAGCTAAATATCATCTTCGACTCCACCCTCTCATTCTCTCCTCATTCTCTCCTCACATCTCTGACATCTCTAAGAAGTCAAACAATCAGCTGCACCTCCTCAGAGGTATTTTTCCTTTTCTCATTTTACCCCAGAAGCTCACTGTCTCTAGAGCTCTGGTCCTCTCTGGGCTGGACTATTGAAACAGCCTCTTTCTAAATCTTCCTGCCTCTAATCTTCGACCTTTGCAACTCATCCAGAACAGGACTGTGAGACTTGTCCTTGGCCTCAAGGCCAGGGATCGTATCTATTCAGCTCTGAAATCTCTTCACTGGCTCCCCGTGGCTGCAAGGAACAAGTCCAAGACCCTCTGCATTGTCCACAAGGCTTTCTGTGGCCTGGGACCGCTCTACCTCCTACTTTCTCTTCCAAAACATCTTCCTTCTTATTTTAAAAAAAAATTATTTGTATTTTGTTTATGAAAAGAGAGGAAAAAAAACGTTTACAAATACATCACAGTATCACAATAAAAGCCTAGAAAAAATCCTTAAACAATATTCAAATAAAAAAAATAACAAGTATATTGTATACTACTTAGACACAAACCAACAATGAAATGTAAACCGAAACATTTCAATACAGTTGTCCTAACAAGAATCAAGCAAATAGAATTAAAATCACCACATAATTTAAAATAATCAATATATTTTAGTCAGTATATATCGAATATTTCCCAATACGCATTATTCAATTACATTGTCGTTGTCTTCATGGGAACCAACCATATGATTACAACCAAATCCAAATCATCACACGTTACATACCAACAATTGTGTGTAGTAGAGTGTTTTATACATAGTTTATGTGACCCAGCAAAATGGTGTTAGTGTTAAGTTTAATTTCAAGTTACGTGTGTTTAGAGAATCTTGAATTTTATATAATAGATTGGTCAATACCAAAATCAAGCGGGTGCTATCTCCGCTTATGCAGGTTCACCAAAATGACTGTCTCGCTAGATATGTGTCCTCAGGCTTTTACATGCCCAGCAAATTAACTCTTGCCTGTTCGAAATACGGACAATATGCTACTAAATTTTAAGTTGTTTCTAGCTGTTCAGTATTTAAACAGAAACGACAGGTAGCATTTTCAATTAAAGAAGAAAAAGTGTACCAGTGTTATATACGCTCAAGGGTGGCAAGTTGATTTAATTTGAAGCATATGTACGTTTTCTACTTTTTTCACAGGGACACTACAAAATGTATGCTGCAAGTGAGGTTCTTTTTCTAGGAAAATACGCATATTCAGAGTACATTTGGTAGGTGTTATTAGTTTTGATGGTTTTTATCCAATCTAGTTCATAGAGGTTCTTTTTTACACTAGGGAGACCTAAAGTCAGGTCTTGGACATCAGCACTGATGTTAACTAAAGCTTGTTGCATTTGAGCTTCAAACAAGACAAGTGATTGTGGATTACCGTCTATTAGAAGACCATATAGGTCTTCATAAAGAGAGTTTCGAGCTGGCACAAGCATTCTTGCATAGGTCGATAATCTATGCCACAAGAATCACGAAGAGAGGGCAAAAAGCCCAAGTTAATGCCGTATGATTTAATTTGGTATGGCAGGAGTAAGGCCTAAAGTTTGTTTCCACAGTTGGCCCGGGATATAGTTTAAGACAAGATCTAAATTCAAAAGGCTAGATAGTAGAATCGGCTCGACCTTCAATAAATAAAAATCAATAATAGGTAGAAGAGAAAATGTACAACATTTTTTAATATGATCTTCATTTGCTTTTGCAAAGGGCACGCTTTTGTTTTTAGACCCACAGTCCATGATTTGATCGAATTAGATTCTGCAATAGAGTAGCCCAAATAATGTTAGAAATCTACACGCTGAAGGGGGCGCTGTTGCGCTCGGAGAAAATGGCCGCCTGATTTGTGAGCTCTGTGCCGGGAGGCAGCGTTTTCTGTGAAAACTCCTCACGGTGCAACGCGGAATCCTGCTTTAAACACGGTCACGCATTACTGAGGTATCCGTGCGAGCGCGGAGCTGGTTCCCGGCCTTTAATCAGCCTCTCCGCCGACATTCAGCCCTGGGAAGTTGGACCGCGGGCTGGCGCTTCCCTGTCCCGGCCCTCTCTTCCAGGGAAATCACTGCCAGCGCTGGGGTCTTGAGGCCTGCTGTGGGGGAGGGGCACCGTGCGCACGCAGCACCTTCCTCTCCTCCTCTCCTTGGTAGTCTGAAGTGGCCTGAGCGCTTGCACACAGATTCCCCCATGGGACCCGGAGGCCCGTCCCGTCTGCAGAGCGGTCCTCTCCGCTACCACTCCTGGGTGGCGTGCTGTTGCCCGGCCCCCCTCTGCCCCGGACGAGGTGCTTCCCGTGGCCTGTGTTCCGCCCAGTGCCTGGAGTCAAGACTGCTCCGTGGATGTTGCGGTGAGTCTCTGGGGCCCCGATCACCCTACCAGTGGGGCCTGACACTCCTGTTTTCACCGCCACCCTCCCGGAGACACTGCTGATGTTTCCTTTGCTCCTCGCTGATAGCAACTACGCGACTCGGGCTGTGCTCCTCGTGCACCCCTGCACCCTGTGATACCTGGGGCTCCCGCCCCCCAACACAAATGCAGCAGCCACGGGGTCCCCCGGACTGCGCCCCCACTGTTCTTAAGTATCCTTGAACTGTACTGTAACTAAGCTCCAAGTATTCTTGCACTGCTCTGTAACTAAGTTCTCAAGTATTCTAGTATTGCTTGCGCCCAGCTATCTGAGGGTTTTGGACTTGCACTATATCAAATAAACAAACAAACAAAAACAAACTGCACACCACACCACTGGATAAGGTCACTACACACCCATAAGTGGCCCAGAGTCCTGAAACCTGGTCAGCCCCCGGTTGGGCTGCAACATTACTGCTCTAAAATCTGGGCAGCAAGCACCTTGTGGGCCTTTGCCTTCTGCTCCCTGCACCATACGCTCCCTGGGGCTCCGGAGCTTACGACTTAGCATCTTTCAATGACGGTGCACTGGGCTGGTCCCCCTCACCAAGCCATCTGAAACCTGGGTCATCCGCTCCAAATAAGTGTCTGGTGACTCCCGGTCCCTAACTCTTGCCGCCACTTTACCGCCTGGCCCGAGGTGCCCTTCCTCATCACAGCAGCCTATACCTCTTGGATACCTGGCTATACTATCCTCTGATATAAAGGCTGGCCTCCCTGACTCGCTCAACTGCATCAGGCCCTGAGAACACTGATTGCCTTTATCTCTCCTGCAGACCACAATCCTTTAGCTAGTATTACTTGCTCTGCCTCACTTAGCCGGTCTGCACCGGGGGATCCGCCTACTGAGCACTTGGCGAGTACATGTTACCGCTGACCGGGGGGACTCCCATGGAGTCGTGCCTTAACGACTCATTGTAACTCAGTAACTCCACAGCCTACTGCGAACCTGCACTCTACTGTCACCCCGAGATCCCTGGTTGACCGGAACTTCTCAGGTGACCCTTCAACTCACCTTCTGTGACTCTCCTCTCCCAACCTGCTCCCGCACCACTGCTGTCCTCCAGGACCTCAGTGCTTGCCCCCCACCTGGCCACATGACTAAGGGAGCGGGAAAGAAGCAATGCCTAATCAACATGTTTACGAAGACCCAGTCAAAGCCGCTGGGGGATCCGCCTGAGCAGGAGCCCTCCAACTCGACAACCTCGGATCCTATAGACTCTCAAAAAATGATGGAGTACATTCGTGAGGGCTTCACCACGCTCCATAGTAAATTGGATGACATGAATGGTACCATATCCTCTATTAAAGCCCATATGGAGAGAACCGATGGCCGAGTGGCTGAGATCGAGACGAGACTGAGGACGACCTAGGCTCCCTCTGTGCGGAGGTCTCCTCGCTCTCTAACCGAGTCCTCGAGGTCGAGAAGAAGAATGAGGACCTTGAATCCCGCTCGAGGAAAAATAACCTTCGCATTATCGGTGTTCCTGAAGACGACTTAAATGAGCCAATGGAGGACTATGTTGAACGCACACTGTTGTCACTCCTCGATTCTCCAAAACTCTCCCCGCAGTTTGCTATAGAGAGGGCCCACCGCTCCCTGACAGCTAAACCTAAACCGGGCACACCCCCATGGCCCATCATAGCCAGGGTCCTGAATTTCCGAGATCGTCACTCCCTGCTCAGGGCTGCAAGGGCTAAGGGCGAACCTCTGCTGGGAGGTGCCAGGATTAACCTATACCCCGATTTTTCAGTGGCTGTGCAACTGGAGCGCAGGACCTTCCTGGCGGTAAAGAAGAGACTAAGAGACCATGGAGTTAAATACTCCATGCTATACCCCGCTAAACTAAGAGTTGATTATTCTAACCAGGTCTTTTTCTTCACGATTCCAGAGGAGGCCTCCAGGTTCATAGATGAACACTTTCCTGGCTAAACATTTCTTTACAACACTTATTTACGACTGTTACGTCATCCTGTTGAGAGGTTACCAAAACCAGTTACCACTCTTTATCAGTAACCTGTGAGACTATTGCTCTCAATTAGGAACAGATTGGTTCACTATTATGCGACCGTGCCACGCCCATTTGCACAAAACCCTCTCCAAGTTATACATTATGTTATTGTTAGGCACCATGTTTATCCTTAAATTGCCCCCTGGTCCGGAGCATCGCCACCAGGCCGATTCACAGGCCCCCCAGCGTTGATGCCATTGGTTTGGAATTGGTTAATGGGGTATGGGGTTATCATTCCTCTGTTTGGGGGAGGGATGTGGGTGAGGGTGGGGTTTGTTGGGTGTTATGTTATAAAAGGCTTGGCGTTCACAGAGGAGGTTGAGTGCGAGGCAGCATTGTACCGACGGTACTACAGGGCTGCTAGACCAATCCATCAGCCACCGGGGTCACTGCTCCGACAAACACTGATCCTCAATGAATATTTGTACACTGTTACCCGAAGATAACTTAACTTTTGTGAGTTGGACCGTGCAGGGTTTGGGTAATTATAAGAAAGTGAGACAACTCCAACTTCAGGCAGAACGTCACAGGGTCAAAACCCTTTTCCTGCAGGAGACACATGCTTGTACTGAACACTGTGAAAAAATTTGCCAAAATGTGGGGCCCCAAAGATACTTTACTAATTACTCCACCCAAAGCCGTGGGGTCATGACCCTAATTCACAAGAGCCTTAAGTTCGATTCCATATCCTCACAGATCGACCCCCAGGGCAGATATGTGCTACTTCATGGCACCCTTCAGAACAGGGATGTGGTCCTGCTAAATGTCTACGGCCCCAACATTGATGATCCAGAATTTTATTTACACCTCACGTCCCTCCTTGACAGCTTCCTTCTAATACCAATTCTCTGGGGAGGTGACTTTAATGCAATTTTTGACGTGGAACTTGACAGATCCGGCTCCAGACCCTGCCAATTTACTAAAGCAGCATACACTACATTGTCATCTCTCCCCCGACTTGCACTGGTCGATGCATGGAGGTTTCTCTATCCCAACTCCCGCTCCTACTCCTTCTGTTCCTCGGTACATGACTCCTATTCCCGAATCGATAGATGGCTAGTGTCTGGCATACTGATAAAGAACGTGACTCGTCTAATGATCCTTCCCAGAACCCTTTCTGACCATTCACCAGTGACTATTACCCTTTGCTGGGGCCCAGACCGCGATCGGACTAGACACTGGAGAATGAAACCTCACTCTCTCCTTGACCCTGTATTTAGCTCCGAATTGGAGACCGCCATCGAATAGTTCTTTGAAATTAACACTGATTCGGTAACTTTGCATGCCACACTATGGGAATCTTTTAAAGCTTACATCAGGGGCATAGCACTCTCCAAGGAAAATGGCATCCTTAAAATAATTTGTCTGAATATCGCAGAAAGTGAGTCCACACTATCAACTCTAGAAGCCCAATGCTCCCTACACCAAAACCCTGAAACCCTAGCGTCCATAGGCGCGGAACTCAACATGTTTCGCTCTCTGGCGGATCGCGAGCTGAAATTCTTGGACAACCCTGGCCTCGCCAGGAAATATGGCAAGGGTGAACGATCTGGCCACTTCCTGGCTAGGCTTCTCCGACCCGAGCTTTTGGTGCCCCACACATTCCTGGGGTGGAAAGGCCCAACGGCTCCCTAACCACCTCATCGCATGATCTCAACTCCAAATACCTTTCCTTTTGTGAATCCCTACATGCCAATGCAGACAGTGCCTTGATACCGGAGATTGACTCCTACCTTGATGCCCTCCCCCTCTCGATACTTTCCCCCGAAACTATCGGCTCTCTTGACTCTCCATTTACCCCGGAAGATTTCTCAGACGCCATAGACTCACTTTCCACAGGGAAATCCCCAGGCTCAGATGGCATCCCAATTGAATTTTATAAACGCTACAAACCGCTCCTACTTCCCCACCTAATAGCCCTCTGGGAAGAATCAGTGGAGGCAGGCACTTCCCCCTTCTCTCCACAAAGCCACAATAACTGTCTTACTCAAACCTGGCAAACCCCCCACACAATGCGGATCGTACCGTCCACTTTCGCTCATTAACTGCAACGTCAAAATATACGCCAAACTATTAGCTCTACGTCTGGCCCCCTACATGCCCCACATCATTCACCCTGACCAAGCTGGCTTTATTCCAGGATGCTCCACCTCCTTGAATCTGAGACGCCTCTTCAATATAATTAGCAGAATACACCCAAATATTTATGCAGTAGCCGCCACACTCGATATGCAAAAAGCGTTCGACTCTGTGCCATGGAAGTACCTCTGGCGGGTTCTTGAAAAGTGCAAATTCGGCCCTCGTTTCTCTCCTGGGTTAGATTACTATACTCCGATGCAGTAGCCAGAGTCCGCACTGAGGACCGATGCTCTCCCCTTTTCCGAATTGCTACAGGGACGAGGCAGGGCTGCTCCCCCCTGATCTTCACTATAGCAATGGTACATTTTGCGGACATGCTACGACAAACCACACAGAGGCTTACTTACTGCAGGCCAGTCTGATATAGTGTCCTTGTATGCTGATGCTGCACTTCTCTTCATCCACTCCACCTCCACCAACTTGGCTCTGATATTGGAAGACATGATCCGCTTCGGACACATTTCCGATCTCAAAGTGAATTGCTCTAAATTTACCCTCTTCCCACTCACATACTGCACCCGCCCCCCTCCTGATACCCTGGAGTTTGCATGGGCTCAGTCAAAATTCACCTATTTGGGAATAGAAATAGCTCGCCACCCCGAATTGGTCTTCGACGAAAACTATCAAAAATACCTCACAAACCTTACAACAAAGGCACTGGGCTGGAGTAGACTACCGATTTCTCTTGCAGGCAGAATAGGGATACTGAAGATGATAGTGCTGTCCCAACTTCAGTACAGGTTCACCAACATCCCTCTATGGCCAGGTGAAGAGTTCTTCCGTACACTGACTCGCACGATTAACACCTTTTTGTGGCACTCAGGTGCGGTCCGTCTTAAACTCAAGACCTTGACCACCCCAATGGAAGGAGGTGGCTTCGGTGCTCCCGACTTCCTCAAATACTTGCTGGTGGCAGAAATCCAATTCACGTCACATTGGTTCAACACATTGGACCCCCTCCACATGTCAGGCTCGAAAAACTGACGGTTAGCGACCGGGACATTCGTTCCCTAGTTATTAAACCCATGCCGACAATCCTGGACTCACTCTACCCGGTGGCTTGCACGTCCCTGGCACTAACTAAAACATGGAAATTACTAGGCACTGCCCACCCCTTCCATGGTAACCTCCCACTTCGGAACTTCCTCCCGGGGGTCCCACATGTATCACCGTCCTTAGTGAACTGATGGGCCAAGGCAGGATATGAGCTGATCTGAGACATCTTTGAACAGGGAACTTCATTGAATGGCCAGACCTCCCACTGTCCCTGAGATGGAGACCGTCTATATGGCTCCAGTACTCGTCTCTCCGGAAACCCTTAAAGGCAAATACCATACTTTCCCAGCGATACCATCAGATGATCCCGGTATTACAGAGTTAACCTCCCCCACGCCCAGGAGGGGTAAAGTATCCAGACTTTATACCATGGTTCAAACTAGATCCACCCCTGCGTTTACCGAATTGGAACATGCATGGGAAACCGATATTGGGTTGCACATGACCGACGAACGCTGGGCCCATATGTGCGCCCGCATACACGGGGTATCCTTCAACTCCCATTTCAAATTAATTCAGTTTAAGGTACTGCACAGATATCACTATACTCCAAACAGACTTCACCACATGCTTAAGGACCACTCCCCAAGATGTCCCAGATGTGGCTACGATACCGCTGACTATATTCACATGATCTGGTCCTGTCGCCGCCTCGTTCAGTTCTGGAGTTCGGTATGTTCTACCATGTCAACCATTCTTGATCATCCAGTCATTCCATCCCCAATGAGATGTCTCTTCCATGACTTCCCCGAACTCCACCGAGCCTGAACTGCACCTTTTTCATGCGAACATTCCGGCCACGGCAAAATCAGCCACGGTCGGATCACTTAGAATCGAAAAAACAACAATACTTTACAATGAGTAATCAATCTCCTTGGATTATTGGGCTCTTCAACTCAGATTTATCGCGCTGGATCCAACTCTACTTTTTTGATCGGGTGATAATCTGATAATCGCAGAGCCATGTCGCCACTGAAGGCAAAGGTAGGATGTTGTCTTGGACCTTGGAAACTTTTACAAAGAGTTAAGATTATTTAGATGTGGAAGGTGATGCCAAAAACCGCTGGGTACTCTGTCACTGAGTTTAAATGCCCAGACAGAACTCCGAGGGAGAGGGATTTGGCTTCCATGATGGTTTTGTGGGACGCTGATGGAGTAAGTGCAATGGAGCCTGGCTGAACGTGCAAGGTAGGGCGCATGCATGCATGAAAGGCAACATGGACCTAGAACTAAGGGATACAGATGAGGCAAACAAGAATACATTTCCCAGCTGCCCCAGGGGCTCACTAGGAAGCATTTTTGGTGTGCATCGTAGATTTGACCCCATTTAAAGGGACCTCACTCAAGCCCTTGAGCTCAGTGTCCAGATGGACTGAGCGAGGAGCGCTGCAAGGACCTGCCAGTGTACTGGATCCAAGCACACATAAGAAGACCTATGGGAGAAGCAGGAGAGCCTGATCAGAACAGCACTGGGCAACGAGAACTATCAAACCCTGTGGATTCAGGCTACGGAGACCAGCTGGCATTCAGGAACCTGCTGGGGGACTTCCCCCATTAACCAACACCCAAACTAAACCAAGGCAGTGTGATGTTCTGCATGGGCAGAGTTTGATGTTAACGTGAAAGACTTTGTGAAGCTCTTTGGCAAAACTGCATGAGAGACTTTGGAAACAGCTTTGCGGTCATTGCTAACCGGCATGGAAAGCCCTTTGCCTAACCCGCGTGCAACACATTGACAGATCCGGCATGGGAGACACCAAGAATAAGCAAGACTGCCCGAATCACAAGGCGCCGCACTGAGTAGTCTGAATGCTGCATTAAAGGCAGAGGGCAAAACAGGAATGTGCAAATTTTAAACTAAGTGCAAATTGCATGAAGGGGACAACCAACATTTGCACTTGCGGTTGGGAGCGCTGCGTGCAGGGGAAGTCGCTTTTTCTCTTCAGTTTTTAGCTCCGTTTTGCAAAAAAGTGTAAACACTGCCAGAAAATTACGGTTTGTAGGCAGAGTCCACTAATGGATTCCTGTGGCATGTGCCTGCTCATTGGCAGCTGCAAATGCAATGCGGATTCCAATGGAATCCATTGGTTTACACCTGCATGAAAACCAATACAGGCATAAAACTTTGTGCTTTTCCAAGACAGGGGTGGAATACAAAGCAGTGATGAAAACTCTGCTTTTGACCCTTCTTCACCTCGGAAGGGATAAAGATGAGCTGGAGTGCAAGAATTACACCTTGCTTTTACACTTTCATTGTGCACTCGACTCAGTGCAAAACGACACTCTAAGCCGCTAATGAAAGGCGCTAAAACATTAAGAGCCTGATTCACAGAAGCGTTTGGTAACGATGCAATCCCATTGGAAAGCGCTCTATAAATCGGGCCGAAGCCTCAAGCCTCTGGGCCAGGGAGCTCCATGACAGATGTGTGGGGCCTCATTACCTGTTTGGCAGTATTCCACTGGTCAATCTTGTGGTAAATCTTCCAGAATACCGTCAAATGGATTTTCCGCTACCGCCACTTGGTCTGGCAGAATTACTGCCATATTACAAGTTGTACTATGGCGGGATCAGTCCCCATTTACGGAGTGTGTAGCACTCCATGGTGATTTTAGCGGAATTACCGTATTTTGTTGGAGTTTTTTCCTCCGCCTCACCATTAAAGTTACAGTACAGCGGTAATGCAGTGGTAATGCCGCCGGTTTCTGCCACAGTGCCGTACTTGTGATGAGACCCTTATTATAGTAATGGTGCATAATTAGTGACCGTAACACAATGGGTATTGATTATTAGACCTATTGGGGTCAATGTTGCATTCCTACCGTGAATCAGAATGCATGTTATCACACTATCATGGTCTAGGGAGAAGTAATTCTGCTGAACATATTATATATGTGTTCTCAGTACATCATATACACATAACCACTAGTATTTTCTGTATCTTAGCGGACCAGCCCTGACATCAGGTATACACCGCTTGTTGATAAGAGATAGAATAGGGGAGGCTTTGTCCCTTTCCCACAAAGAAAATTCAACAAATGGGCTCCTGGTTTGGAGCCTATACTACCCAGGAGGGTTACTTATGAAACAAAATTACAATTGAATAGGTCCAGAGAGAATTTTGCTCAAAAGTACTCATGCTCCTTATCACCCTCTGCATCAAAAGTCCAAAACTCACTTTTTCTATTTGTGAAAAAATATTGTTTCTTTATATACATAAGGTAGTATGAATCAACATCAAATGAACATTTTTTCAAAAATATATAACTTCACACGGTGGCTAAATAATACGTACAGACTAAAGGATATATGGTTAAATCACACAGGGCCAAAAAAAATTTGACACAACAATCGATTTGTGTATGTAAGACAAACTCATCACATTCGTTGTTTGTCACAATAATTCACATAATACAATATACAACAACGTAATTTGACATAGTGACACCAAAAAAGGGTTGTGGATGACAATAGTTCTATTGGTGGTCAACAGTGACAATACACTGCAGTTGGGGGTAGTGCGTCTACACCGGGGTGTTTCCTACAAATAAGAAAAATACAGATACAAGTTTTTAGTGACAGAGACAAGTGGGCAATATATACACTTTTCAGCACTATATGCATAGGAGTAAGCACTAAGCATAGTATACCAAGGGTCCCAATAGTGACCGCTCTCTTTGTTTTTTCTGTTACCTCTTGTAGGAGGAAGAAACACACCAATGGGATAAAGTAGTTACCCATTAGGGAGTCAAGACCCCTCTGATATGAACCACTTCTACGCCCTGATGAAGATGACCTGAACAGCTATGGTTATGAAACTGGTCGACCTTTTTATAGCATGAGCTGGCCTCATGCCCTTTATGATCTATGTATATAGCAACCTGGCATAGAATGCACCAGGTTAGTTAGACCTGAACCATGTATCAGGTCTATTGCAAATCTTTCTGTGGATTTTTCGTTCTGTTTTAATAGGACCTTATAGATAAGGAGCCTTACATGTGTGTTGTGCTATACCAGTTCAAGTTGATAGATCTTTCTAGTAGCTGGCACCACAGTGGATAATAAAGAATAATACACTGCTGGGCACGGATAGCTCTAGAAAAATCTAGAACTGGGCATCATCTAATGTAAAATGCCCACTTGTCTCTGTCACTTAAGACTTTTATCTGTATTTTTATTTGTATTTGTAGGAAAGGGACAAAGCCTCCCCTATTCTATCTCTTGTCAACAAGCGGTGCTATACCTGATGCATACTTAGTGACATCATCGGGTAAGTTCATCTCTTCCTCGAGAGTACCCAAAGTGGCTTGGACATTGGGAAACCGATGGAGTATTTGGGCAGCTGGGGAATCCGGGGGGGTGTGCCCTCATGTTCTGCCACAGAGGGGTTTCACCTACAAGAGCTTTTATTGTTTCAGGTGCGAGTGGGGATAGGTGGGGAGCAAGCTGGGGGTAGGAAAGGAACAGTAGGGGGGCAGGTGTTATTAGCCTTTGTGTGTTTTATTCTCTCTCCCTCTCTCCAGGATATTCTCCTCTCCTTCTATCAGAGCTCTGTTTGGCTGCCCAGTGTTTGCCAGTTGGGGTAAGCATACAGGGCTTCAGGGAAGGAAGGTTGCTGTCGTGGAGACATCCTACCAGTCCTGTTGCAACGCTAGTTTCCTTACATGAAGGCATGCAGTTTTACAACTTGTGGGCTTACGAACCTATATTTAGGTGGATTGAAAAACAGGAAGTGAGTGCATTACAGGCAGTTATTTTCAGTTACAGCCAAACTCATAATGAAGGCCTTATTCGGAAAAGAAATGCAGCACAGAGAGCAGCAACCCAACTCCAGCATCTGGCATTCGGAGTCATCTATCCAACCCAGAAGCAACTAGAAGACTGAAGCCAGGGACGGTGCCAGGGCCTTTCAATTTTTTCAAATGAAAGAGGCTTTGAAACTCAGGGGCAACTGCAACTCCTCCCATGTTGCCAATCAGCATTCTTATAATACAGCAATAGCTAACTTCATTTGCTGGAGACCTTTAGTCATCACGTGCTCTTTGCTGGCTGCCTTCGCGATACCAGCTTCATTTGCTGGAGCCCTTCAGGCTGTCACTTGAAAGTGGCAACATGAAAGACTCCAGCGAATGAAGTTATTAACGTGAACGCTGAAAAGCACACAATTAAAATAAAGTAATATTCCTGTGGGTTAATATCTGCCAATTATCACTAGACGGCCTGCTGGCAGTGAGCTGAAACACTAAATGCCCACTGAAAAGCTATAAATCTTTCTTTCACAGCAAGGGACTGATGAGGAGGAACCAGTGTTAAATTGAAACAAGGTGCTAATCTGTGGGCATTTTGTGTTTTAGCTCGCTTGATAATCGGCGGCTATTAACCGTTGGGTGTATTTCTTTGTCTCTGATGCAATGTATGCACCCCACTGGTGCCTCAGACTGTCATAGGCTCTAAGGGAGGGGATGGGGGGCCCAACCAACATGTTGAAATGGGCCCCCACACATCTTCAGCCGGACTTGACTGATACATTATCACATACAGCCAAACAAAAATAGACAATGCTTACGTTGTGAGATAAAACAGGGCCAGATTCATGGAATGGGGTGCAGAAATGGTGCCAAGTCCACGCGTTGAGAAGGACCCTGCATGAGTCTTGGCACAGAAAAAATATTGTGCGCTATGCATATTTATGGATTTAAAGACACATTACTGGCCGTCAAGCAAGTAAAAACAAGTGGCACGAGAAATGCCCACAACACACCCCAGGCACACCAAAAGCAAGCAAAAGGACAAACACTGCGCAAACCTCTGCACCTCTCCTGGCCAACCATCCAGTACCCCTGTGAGAATGTGCACTTCACCTCGCAAGCCAAGGCTGCACCCCTGCAAAATCGCGCATCACATCTCGTAAACTGAGGCTGCACCCCAGCAAAACCGCATGCCTCACCTCACAAGCCCAGGCCGCACCCCAGCGAAAAGGCGTGCCCTCCCTCACAAGGCCAGGCTGCACCCCAGCGAAATCGCACGCCTCACCCCGCCAACCCATACCACACCCCAGTGAAAACATGTAAGTGGAGGCTAAACCCCTTACCAAAATGTGAGCCCCCCCACACCCTCGGCACCCATTCTGGCTGCATACCCCTCTTCTGCACATCAACCACTCCAGCCCAGACACCACTCCCGGCAGCCCCCCCATACTGGACAACACCCACCAGCCCCCCTCTCCTGTGACAACCGCCCAGACATCCCCTCCAGACTGGACCCCTGCCCCCAGGCAGCCCCGTCTAGACTGGACACCTCCCAGGTATCCCCTCCAAACTAGACACCACCCACTAGCCCCCTCACTGTGAAACCCCCCAGGCATCTCCCTCCAGACTGCACAACTCCCAGGGAGCCCACTCCAGGCTGGACCCCCCTCCCCACAGAGCATACCCGTCCAAACCACCTACCAGCCTCCCTCACCTGTGACACCTGGCCAGGCATCCCCTCCAGAGTGGACTCCCCGCCCCCAGGCAGCCCACTCTAGACTGGCCACCCCCCAGGGAGCTCCCTCCAGACAGGACACCCCCCAGGCAGCCCACTCCAGATTGGACACGCCCTCTCCGGCAGCTCCCTCCAGACTGGACAACACCAACCTGTCCCCTCACCTGTGACACCCCCCCCGGCATCCCCTTTCAGACTTGACCCCCCAGGTAGCCCACTCCAGACTGGAACCCCCCAGGTATCCCCCTCCAGATTGGACACACCAACCAGCCCCCTCACCTGTCACTCCCCTCTCAGGCATCCCCCCTCCAGACTGGACACCTCCCACCAGCCCCCCTCACATGTGACACCACCCACCAGCCCCCTCTCCTGTGACACACCCAGGCATCCCCCCTCCAGACTAGACACCTCCCACCAGCCCCCCTCACATGTGACACCACCCAGGCATCCCCCTCCAGACTGGACACCAGCCACCAGCCCCCCTCACCCGTGACACCCCCCCAGGGAGCTTCCTCCAGAATGGACACCCCACCAGGCAGCCCCCTCCAGACGGGACAACACCCACCAGCCCCCCTCACCTGTGACACGTCCCCAGGCAGCCCCTCCAGACTGGACAATGCCCACCAGCCACCCTCACCAGTGACACCCCCCAGGAATCCCCCTCCAGACAGAAGCAAACCTTCAAAAAGATATGGTAAGATCCACAAACAATGTCCAGGCATGTCACAGCCTGAGCATCAGCGACCTGGTGGAATAGGTGGCAAAATACCTGCCAGGGAACAATCACATGACAGGGCCATGCATGGGTGATGTTAGGGCAGTTAAAGAGAGCATGAGGCACCGAGACTGGAGAATTGTGCTGCCACTGCGGAATAGCAAACATGGCCCACTACTGCATTCCAGTGGTAGAGATTGAGCGACACATGAGAGAAGGCAGTCTGTGACTGCACATGCTGGTGGGCATGTCTGCATGACATGCGTTTTACACAGCAATGACAAACAAACATGCTATTAACGTGACCATAGAAGTCTTCCACAGTGAGCCCACCTCCCTCCACTCCAGCCACACTGATACCAAACACACACAGTGATGCTGCACATGTAAATGCAAATGAAAACATACAGTGCAGACCCAGTCGTCTGATGGACCCACCCCCACATGTCAGGCACATGTGCATCCTTCCATCCACAACCATCCCAGCAACAACAACATACAAGCATGCACACCACAAGTCACATGACTTGCAATGGAGAGATGCACTGGCTGACAATAGAACTAACAAAGAGGCCAACACACAAATGAACTGCATGAAGCGTGGAATGTAACAAACAGAATGATGTATTGGATATAAATATGCACAAAACTAAACAGGGAATCAAGCTCAAAGCAGTAAAGGGGAAATATGAAATAAAACTAATATCCTGTGCCTAAAGAACTATATACAATAAAGCCTGGGAAGGAAAGTCTGCAATGTCTGGGGAAAATAATTAATAAAAAAGGAAACCTACACCTAAATAACTATCTACAAACGCAGTGGGCTAGTCCTCCTCTCCAATCTCACTGAGTCTTTCCACCAGGGCTGAGTCCAGCGCCACGTCCTCCCCCATCAGGCGGGACTCCGTTGTTGACTGGAGGCCTTGCCGGTTCTCCAGCATTTGTGCGTCCATCACTCAGGTGTTCCTGCAAGTGGCCTCCCAGATGGCAGCTTGGCTCCTTGCCCGACGCAGCGCAATCTCAGCCCTGGCCATAACTACCCTTGCTTCCAAAGCCTGCTGCCTCTCTGTCCCCGTTCTGCTCTTCATATCCTCAAAACACGGACGAAATTCTGTGCCTCAGGTCCAAGTGTGCCTCCTGCCTTATACTTTGCACCTGCCTCCTTTCGGTGGTCTGCCGTGCAACAAAAAGCCCCCTCCTCATTGCCACCTGCTGTCACAGTGCCCGGTGCCTGCTATGTGGGTACACCCTCCGAGCTGATGACGATACCCGGGGGCATACCACACCTGCCCTGCTGTCCCTCCATTGCCGGTGACCCTGTCGGTGCCTGGGTAGGCGTGATGACCACCTCAGATGAGGTGCCTTGGACTCCTAACTCGGGCAGGGATGTGGTCTCCACCAGACGGGGCATTGTGGGTGGGACTGGTGCACAGGGGACCCCGCTGGTATCTGGGCCAGAAGGCACCCTTTAGGATGACTGGCACACAGAGGAGGTAGACGAGGAGGTGGTCACAGCAGTGAACATCCCATGGAGGACACTATGGAACAGGAATGCTGCAAGCCAGCTGATGAGGCGGTTTAGCTGACTGTGATGATGGGCAAGCAGACTACGAGTAGCCTGCCCATCATTACGAATGACACCTGTCCACCTCATCAACCTGACCAGCAGGGGTAGCACATAATCCCGGATGGCCACACCAGATGGTAAGGGGGTGTCGGTCTGGATGGACACATCAGCCGACACCGGTTGGTGGGTCTGAGTGGTGGCTTCCTGGCAGGTGCACACTGCTGCATCCGATGGCCCAGGGATTAGATTTTGCACAAGCACCTCTACCACGGTGGCCTGCACAGCCTCATGCCCCTGGGACAGGACTGCAGTAGGCACACCCACTTCAACACCCCCACCTTCCCCAATGGGCTGGGCTGCAACAGCCACCTCCTCCACCTCCCCTCTGTCAACCTGGATGACTCTGGGGTGTCTTCCGCCATGATTGGCCCCTGTGTGGCATCACCTGTCCCTACCACTGCTGAGGATTCCCCTCCCACCTTCACCTTCTTGGACTCACCCCCAGCAGCCATGCCTGATGTCAATGGCGCTGCCACAGCCACATCGCTCCCAGAAGATGAGGTGTCACAGGTGCGTGGCTGGGGCCTGCATTTCTGCCTGGTGGAGGCATCCCTGCAGCCATGCTCCACAGCACTGCTTCCGCCCTCTTCATCAGATGCAACTGGGGAAAAGCAGACTCAGAACAGAAACATCAGTGTACTCCACCAAATCCGGCGTGGCATCACCAATATTCACATGAACATGACTTGTCAAAGGAACAACCATCAACCTCCACACCCACACACATGGACATGCAATCCACATCCATGAAGACACCTGCCTGGCCATCACGCCACACAATCACATCAAGCTACTTGCCACTGGCATAATCAATCAATTGTGTATGCTATACACACATGTATCATTTGCACATGCACATGTGAGCATTTCATAGCAACACGCAAATACACATGTCATGCACACACATCAACAGAGGGGCCCCAAGCAGTGTGATTACCAATCACATCAGAGTCCCGTGAACTGCAATGCCTCTAAGTGACTAAGCCAGACATCCAAAATGCACATGCTGCATCCAGGGATGAGGGATGCCCAGTCACACATTCCCATTTTTGGCCATGAGCATCATGCATGCACATGACGCAGGCAACACTACCTCAACTGGCACACTTGCCACCCTGACACATCTCAGACACAAGTAAAATTGCATGTGCAGGGTCTGAATGCACACATGGAGAGCAATGTCTGTGGCATGCACGCAGACATCTGTCTCAGAAACATACTTGCTACAAGCCTAAGGGGGTCACTGCCAACATGATGGTACATGCACAGAGCACATGCACTGTAGAGCATTGCACCACATGGCTACTCACCAGTCGATTCCAGGCGTTGACGTGACTCACAGACCTGGGAGTGCAGTGCTTGGTAGAACTTCTCCAGGACCTGCATGTTGTCAGCAGACATCCGGCACCTGCGAGCATGGTGCACCGCCGCGGTGGCACCGGCCTGGACGTAGCAGAGGGCCTTGCTGTGGGTCCTGGGTTTCAGGTCCTCCCAGCGCATGTGCACAGTATTGAAGTTGCAGTGTGCCACCCCTTCCACATTTATGGCATCTGTGATCCCATCCCAGATCTGCTGACGTCCTTCCTTGCCGCGTTGAATCACAGGGTGGAAGAGGGCATCATATTGGTCCAGGACCTTTCCCACCAGGATGTCAACTTCCCTGGCAGTGAAGTTGACAGCCCTCTGCTTGGTGCCATGGGGTTGCCACTCTGGTCAGAGGATTGTAACGCTTACCTGGACTCCTCTGGAGCGTAATGCCTTCCCAGCCTGTGGACCTTGTACCTTGGCACTTGGATTCTCCTTCTGTTAAACAACAATGACAACAATAGAAATGCTATAACATCTAAGGGACATTGTACTGTATGAGATATATATTCCTCAAATCCCTCCCTTCTCGCCTGTGTTTATTTATTGTGGAGCTCTCCATCCTGCTTTTCTACAGGGGCGCGTTGGGATGAAGAAACAATGGTAACATGGGTAGCTGATGTACTCCATTGCTTCTTGCCTTGAAATGTCTCTTTGTTTCAAGAATGAGTCTTTGGGTAAGTAAGTTGGTGAAAGAATTGTAATCCTTAAGGGATCGAATAATTTCCTATGTTGGAGAGATCTCTCTTTGATATAATTTGCTCTTTCTTTATCTTTTTGCAGGTTCTCAGGATTTGGGATAAGAATTATGACTGCGGATGACCGCGGAGTTACTCAGGATGAGAAAACATTTTAAATCATAAGTTTGTCTATACGGAGTAACTGCAGCCTTCAAGGAAGAGCGCGGAAATAACTGTGAGGTGAAAACTTGAAGAACCTTCAGGTACGTAAAAACATATTAAACATCTTCTTTTATCAACTGTTAAGTTCGTTTGTTAATTAAATACCTTTTGTGTTGTTTGCAGGTTTTCAGAAAGCTGAGGAAAATACCTTTGCTGAATGTGGTGGCTGCGAAAGAAACGTCTGACTGAAGATGTTGCGGCTACGAACGGAAATTGCTGACTGAAGATGCTGCGGCTGTGAATGAACTTTCTGACAGAAGATGCTGCGGCTGTGAGTGAAACTTCTGCTGAAGATGCTACGACTAAGAACGACAACTGCTGACGGAAGATGCTGCGGCTGTGCGTGAAACTTCTGACTGAAGATAACTGCTTCGGAGAATTATTTTGGTCAGGTATGTCTTTTCTATAACTATTGTATTCTGCAGTTTTCTGTAAGGCTAATGTATCTATTTTCTCCTTACAGGTTCTGTGAGGTGAAACGCCGGTAGCGTTACCTGCTGTCAGCTGGGAAGACGCGAACAACGCGTTCCAGCGGAGGCAGGGCTTAAATAGCTCCCTCTGCAATATGAATAGAACGTGCTGCAATTTGTGAATGGATTGTTTAGTGTATAAAAGTTACTGTTAAACATTACTACAGTCTAAGGAAGCATATGCTGTGAATGGTGTAAATGCCATATGTGCCAGGCTAACACCCGCCTTTGGCCTGCTGACTGATATAAGGTTCCCTGTCTGGCCTGAATGCCTGAATGATGGCTATGCTCACTGACTGGGATCATGGCAAGGATGATGGTGCTGACATGGCAACCCCCGAGGCAGGTGTGGGTGTTCAAGGTGGTCCTTGAACTGTGCTGTGATGGAATGGCACACTGGGAGTCCAATGAAGCAGCTGGGGTGCTCACAGGGACAAAAACAGGCACTCCAAACGCAGTGCAGGTATGCAGCAGCCACACACACTGGATAGGAAGCAACAGATAGCAAAGTTGAAGGCAGGTAAAATGGCACAGGAGGCAGGAGTGTGGGTTTTCTGTGTCTCGCAATGTAGACAGCCAGAAAAAATGAGAAAAGCGTGGACAAGTGAAATCCGAGGAAAGGCCCTTACTGCATAACTTACGTGAAACATGCTGCACGCAGGCATTCAGCATGCCATATTCGGGGATACATTAGTACGTGTAGAAGTTACTCAAAAGGTGCGTACGAAGGGGAGGAGATGGATGAGTGGAGCACTGCGTATTTTGGGGTGCCATGCAATCCATTCACTTCAGGGACCGTACAAACTTCTTTTTTGGGGGGAGTTTTCCTCTGAGCATATGCGCATCTACTTTTGATTTTTGCAAGGCTAACAGTGAGTATGCATTTTTTTTTTCAACTCTGGGTGCCCCTGTGTATCGTGTACCACTATTCGTACCTTTCTGGTAGCTTTACGGGAGTCGCGTATGCATTTTTTGTATAGCTGGGTGCCATTACGTAACACGTACCGCTTTTTAAATTTTTTGGAAGCTATTCTGGTATCGCGTATGCATTTATTTTTATTTTCGGGTGCCTGTGCGTTACGCATACCGTATCATTCACACCTGGGGTACAATTGAGCCTTGCTGGACCACAGAACATCGCGTAGACTGCCCCCTCACTCAAATTGCCCAGGACAATTACTTGGTGTGCCTTTCCTATTTCTGTTACACCTGGAACATGAGTGGAAAGGCCCCAAAAGGGAAAGGGGGCAGACAGGGCTGGGGTCAGGGACATGCTGTCGAAGCAACTGTCCCAGCCCCAGGGGTTCTGGGACATGCTGTGGAAGCAGCTGTCCCAGCCCAGGGGTTCTGGAAAGTGCTGTACAAGTAGCTGTCACAGCCCCAGGGGTTCTGGGCCATGCTGTGGAAGCAGCTAACCCAGCCTGGAAGTGTAAGGGATGTGCTGTGGAAGCAGCTGTCCCAGCCCCAGGGGTTAATGCCATGCCCCAGCCCACTTGTGGTTCGGCATCTGAACCCCAGAGTGGTCCCAGCCACACAGGGGTGGCACCAACAACTTGTCACGCCTTGGAACACTTGTGTATAGGTGCGTTATAAATGTCATATCAGATCATATCATATCATGAAACCTGCACAGCAGGAACAAGCTTAACCCCATGACACGGTACAGGATACTGGCATGTTGAGGATAAAGAACTTCCATAATGAAGAACTCAAGATCCTCATGGACTACGTGACCATTCACCACTGTGATATGTGCTAGCATTAGGGGAGCACACATACACCAGCTCAGCGTATGGTGAATTGGCAGCATGTCACAGATAAGGTCAACGCCTTAGGCTTTGAGAAGTACACTGCTGCACAGGTAGTGAAGCGCTGGAATCATCTCAACCGTTGCACCAAGTCCAAGCTGGGTGCCAACCTCGCCTCTGCTCTGACAACTGGAGGGGAGTCACCAGAGGAGGAGGAGCTGACCGAGCAGGAAGAGGCTATGAGTCAATTCATTCTACTGGAGCAGGTGCAAGGCATGGAAGCCTGCAAAATTACAAGGACACGTCCGGTGAGTGCCAAACATTGTGCATCCTGAGTAACTGAAGTAAAGCATCCCCAAGATGTATAATTGTGGTTCACAACTGGCTGCATCGGAATGACTGCACCGGGTGAACCATGTCATGTGGTGTACTGACTCCTGTCCACAAGAGTGGCTACAAACCACGTGTTCTACATCAGTTGAACATGCCCATGTGACAGTATTCATCCCCCACTAGCATACCCCCCAACATCATGATACAACATGATACCACAACGTGCACAGTTGTTTGCTGCATCCTAGATGTCAGTGACTCTACTCTGCTCGACTCAATGTGTCCGAAATAGGAGTTACACTTCATGCCCTGCAGGGTATAGAATCTCTTTTCACACATGTACGTATGTGCTTCCATGCTAACTAGAACATCCAAGATGACAACCAACACGTCTTATGTGTGCCCTGAGGGAGTGTGCAAATGTCTAGACTGTTCACATCCCTGCTGCCCCAATGACTCCTGAGGCAAATCATTGTGAGGCCTTCTCCCTGTTACCCTCCCACACTCAGCCCACATTCCATGGGTCCATGCGCCTCTCGCTCTTGTGGGTCATTGTACCTTGTTCCTATTTACAACTCCAGTGACTTACTCTCTCCACTTCATGGGCCTTGCATAGGTGGTACTCTTACAGACATATATCAACTGGGACTGTTTCCTTTTTCACAGACTTACGGCATGTTCCCATTGTGTACAGACCCTGTACCACGACAACACTGGTGTGGCATGTGATGGATACAGCCTTGGATGTATATATGTATGTCTGCCTGTTGCCATGTTATGTAATGTGCGTCACAGAGCCACATGGCCATGCCCATTTCACTGGTATTAGTCAACAGTTTGTGGTGCCATGGGCCACAATGTGCTTCTTAACAACCCTGTTGGTTGGCAATGGGTCCAATGCAGCATGGCCCTGAGCAGGGAACCTTGTTGCCAGTTTTCATGTGCCATGCTCAGATAGCTTGTTGTTCATAGTGTGTGGATGCTGTATTTGTTATGGCGATATACCCTGCATTTAGTTGCATGACAGCAATGTGATAAACATGTTTACTGGAGACACGTTGCACATGACTCCACATGTCTTTTTCTGTCCATGTGCAGGTGAGCAGGCACCAGATGCAGAGGAGGAGGAAGAGGATGAAGAAGAGTCTGTGGTACTTCAGACCACCAGTAGGGGACATGGCGTGACAGGCTGTGAAAACCCACTGGTGCCACAGACCATCCTGAGCCATGCTGCAGACACTTCTGACTCTTTGCACTCAACTGACTCTGAACCGGATGTGCAGTACTCAATGCTGGCTGAGGTGAGTGCACCAATGGGTGGAGCAGTTGGGGCCTGTGAGTCAAAAGGGGGTCAGGTGCCTTCAAAAGGCCAGTCAGTGGTGTCAGGGTCATTTGTGGTGGTTACGGTGCAAGGCCACACTCCCATGTATTGGTTTCTGGTCCTGGGACAGATGTCCAAGAGAATGTTGCAGTCCTGCAGCCAGGGACAGGGGCATCACAGCAAGGGCTATGCTCCCTTGGATCAGGCAGGTGTGGGCCTGCACACGTCGGGGGTGTGTGCAGGCTGGGCAGACAGAGTGGGAGCAGCAGATGTTGCGTTCCATACACCTATAGGGTGCTTCCTATGAGTGTTTGGCTGAGGCTTAAGTGAAAAAACTGGCTGTACTAAAAAGCAGTACTTATGTAGAGCCGATAATACAGTTGCGAGGAATAAAATCTACCAAATGCATAGAAACTTAGTTAAATCCCTCTTACATATCCATCAGTCGATGCTTCACCAACTTTGTAATGGCAGAGAGAATAAATTGTTGACCACTGTTAATGCAGGACTCTAGTTCTTAAGGGTAAGGGTACTAAGTCACCTATAGAGGAGCAACCCTGGGTTGACTATTATGTAAAAATATATTATTTGACGGAAAGCTATCAAGATCCCCACAACCTTGACCTGGGTCCTGTTAGTGCTGGTACTTGCCTATGGGATATAGATGACAGAATCTGGGCCATCTCGTGCTCCGGGTCCTGACAGTATCCCCCTGTTCATTTTGAAAGAAGCTCCTTAGTTCTGGACAGGGCTTCTAAAACCTATGTTTCACCAAATCTACCTGACCCATGTTATTCCTGTCTCCTGGGCTTAATCAATTATCATCCCTACCCTTTAAAAATATCGACGCTCAAGATCCCAACAACTACATGCCGATTGCTCTTATCGATGCTACCAGTAAAGTCTTTGCCATACTGCTCTTGAGGGACCTCAACCAGTTCACCCCACAATTTAAACTCCTAAGCAGATTCCAGGTAGGGTTTAGGCAGGATTTGGGAACCTCCCTCAATGCCACTATTATGGCCCACCTAAGGCATAACAGCCATTATGCATAAGTAAGGGACTTATACCTGGTGTGTAGCGCTTTCGATTATGTGATTAAATCTAGGTTGTGGTCCAAACTTCTGTGCATGAATGTGCTTAGAACGCTGGTACAACTACTTGCTCTTCTTCACACAGACACAACATTGCGTATGCGCGTATACGTGCCAACTACATGCTTTTTAGGTTAAACCAGTTTCATTCGAGGGAAAGGACTAAGCACTGGAAAGATTCCCCTTTACGTGGTCATTCTCTTTTACGTTGCAGATTTTGTGGTAACACAGACACAGTAGAAACTTTGAAACATTGAGTCACTGCATGTCCGCATTTTGTCAGTACTAGGTTGTCCTGTTTTAAGGATAAAAGTGGTGACAATTCTGAAACATCTATGAATTTACTTTGGTGTAGGTTAATGTGGGGGGGGAAATGTTATTTTAATTTTAGCTTTGAATAATTTGTTGAATACTATTTTAGATTAACTGAAAATTAATGGTGTCCAGTCAAACGATTGAAAAAAAAGGATCGAATTACCTTTTGCTCGAATGCAAAAGGATTGAAAAAAAAGGGTCAATTTTATTTATTTATTTATTTATTTATATATTTTTTTATTTTGGGTTGGTAAAAAAAATGTTTTTAATAAAGAAAATGGGGGTTTCCCCCCCATAATAAAAAAAAAACAAACCTTTTTTTTCCATCCTTTCACTGTCGAACAAAAGGCATTCGATCCTTTTGTTTTCAATACTATCACTGGTAACCAAAATTAATGTATGATTTTATGTTTAATTGTTACGAATTGCATGCAATTTTCTTTTTTTATTCATTTGTCATTTTGTGTTGTTTAAGGCTTCCTGTAAACTATGAGTGAAACAATAAAAGACTTTTAAAAAAACATGTGTGCTGTGTGAATGTTACTTCACTATGCCTGTTGTAATGTCTTCTCCCATGTTGTTTCAGTAATCCATGATGTGGCGGTGACTGCTGTCCCGGGGAGACTCCCTGAACCCTTTGACGTCCATGCTCCCCATGCCCTCCACCAGGCACTGGCCCTCCTGTCATTTATTCGGAGACACAGTTCCTGGTGAAGGTGATTCTGGATTCACACCATGCTGGCGCAGTCAGCGGGTAAGCATGATCATTGTCTTGCATGTTGAGCATGCGCCATTGTCCCCCATGTTTGCTGCATGCGTAACTTTACTTATATGTGCTTTGTATGCTACCATGCCAATATGTTTTATTAAGTGGTACCCATGTCACTGGGTTACCTCCCTCAGTCAACTCATCTGTATCCGCACCTACTGTGGTATAGTGCATATCATTAGCTATCTACAATCCAGGCAGTGTACTCCTTGATTTGTGTTTAACTTGGCGTTCCCTCTCACTGTCACTCTCTCTCCCTCTCTCTGTTGTGCTACGCTGTACTCATGGGCAGATCACAATCTATGTCCTGTCACCCTCTTGCACACTGTGGTGCATCTGCAGTGGGTGCTCTCTGCATATTTTCAGGATCCATTCATGTGTTGTCATGGATGTGCATGTTCTTTCTGTTGTTACTATGCATGTCATTGCATTTATGGAATGAGCCTCCCAGTGGGTTGCATCACATGCAAGGCAGGTGGGTACCCTATCACTTTGGATTGACTTGTTTTGTGGGGCACCAGTACTACGTCATGGGTGCATGTTTCACATGGTGTGGTTCTGTTGATAAGTCTGGGCATGGTGTTGTTTCTATGGATTATTTGGGCCACTGGTTTCATATTCAAAATTGTGGGAGTTTCAACTGTGTGGGCCTTTATTGGGTGGTTGGGAGTGGGTGGCAGGGCCCGCTGTTTGTGGCCTGTGACAGGTGTTGATGGTTTTACTGGTGTGTCTCTCATGCACTTTGACCAAGTGTACTGAATGACACTTCACATCCCTTGCAACGTTTGTGGGGTAATGGTTCTATGGCATATTTGGCCTCTCTTGCTTAGAGTTCCCCAATTATGGTGTGCAGCCCCATTTACGAGCCACAACCATGGAACCATTGATGCACATTTTTGGGATGCTATGTTGTGCACCAGCACATTATGTTGTGCAGTGTTTTAAGTTGACCGCAGCTGGGTGCATGGTACTGCTGCATTCAATTGAATGCACAATTGGACCAATTGTATGCTGTCAAAAGGAAGTCTGCATTGACCTTGCACTTTTACTTTGCATCCTACATTTACCATGCATTTATCCTTGCTTGCAGTTTCACATAGCTTTGTCTTGTCTGCTTATGTCTTCCATGGCAGTATCCTCGGTTGCCAGTCTTCCAGTCTGACATCGGCCTATGTGAATTTGCTTCATCAAGCATGATGCTGCCTGGAGTGCAAAAGGTGTGCATTTGTGTACTTGCATTCTTGTGCTTTGCATCATGGGTTCGCTTGACTATGTTCAGTGCACTGTCCCAACACTCTGCAGGTGATGGCATGCATTGTCATGTCATTGATAGTCTTCCAGGGGTGTCGCTGCTTTTTGTGGGGCTCAATTATCTGCATATGTGATGTCTTCTCGTTTTCATAGCGCATGTTGACTGATACATACGTTGAACATGTGCCATTGTCTTTTGAATCGGGATATGTGACATGCACATTTGATGCATGTCATTCAGGGTGAGAGGCAGTGTGGGGGTTGTTGTTTGTCAGTGTGTGTGTGTTTTGTGTGTTTGATTTTATTGCAGTGTGCAGGTGTTGCTCTGTGTGTGCTGGGACACATGTTGATGGTTATCTTGTGAGTTTCTGTTTGCATATGTTGTATGTCACTGAGGGGGGGCGTGAGTCTTGTGTGTGCAGTCCCAGTTATGAACTACAACCATGGAACCATTGATGTACATTTTTGGGATGCTATGTTGTGGACCAGCACATTACGTTGTGCAGTTTTGGTGTTTTCACATGAATGTCCCATGCATGCCGCAGCATGCTGCGCAGCCCATGAGGGGGCCAGTGAGTCTTGTGTTTTTGGGTGCATGGATGTGTTAGCTGCACTCTGCTTCATTTTGTTCATTGTCAGCAGATCCTTCCATCAGGGCATGATGGCTAATGGAATGAAGAAGACTGCATGCCAAGGGGACAAGTGTGATGATCGTTATGGAATGGCAACATTAGTTGATGCATGTCTGGATGTGGCCATTCTGGTATGTCGCCGTCTTTGTCAGAATTGTCAATTACCTCTTGTTAATTTTTGGTTTTGGGATGGGGTTTATTGTGGTCATGTTGCCAGACTGTGTTACATGTGGATCGATACTGCACTGCTTTTCTACACCCCCAATAGGGGCCTTTTTGTGCACATTGTGCACATTCTAGGACATCTATCCAGCAATATCCCATTGTGCTTGTTGTATTTTGTGTCCATGTTAATTTTTGAGGCCATGTATGGCTTACAGCTCAGACATGTTTCTGAATGTATCACTGCTTACACATTTGACAGGTAAGTTAGTTAGTCATATGGGATGTTTTTGGTGCCAACAGGGTGATTGGCATGGTGGTAGTGGTGTCCTCCCTCTTCAATGTGTTTCTTTGTGAAACACAAAATGAAATGTCTTTTTCGTTCTAAGAGATGCAAGGGCACTTTCTCAGGGTGGTTTTGTGGGCACAGTGGACTCACCCATTGTCACCATTGAGTGGTACCTGGTATTTGGGGGGATCGTGTGCACTCCACAGGGGAATGATTTTAGGTGAAAAAAGATTACACAAGCTGGGTAGTGCAGCCTGTCCATGTGCCATTTGGCCAGCCATACGCAAGCGGTGTGCCTGTGGGTGTGGATGGTTTGCCACCACCATGTCCACCGTAACGCCACGCTGTGTTGCAACATTGTGCAGGATACATGCTGCCACAATGATCCTGCAGACTACTGGTGGTGAATATAGTAACACACCACTAGAGTGGTCAGGGGAGCAGAAACATGACTCCAGCACTCTGAATGTGCGCTCCAATATACCCTGAGTCACAATATGGGCAGTGTTGTACCTTACCTCAATGTGTTGGAGTTGCGTATGGTCGTCATCATGCATGTGCGACGAGGGTAGGTATTGCCCCCTGTAGAGGTGAGAATGGTTGTCATTGTCATTTGTTGACAGTGTCCATTGGTCTGTGGGCAACATGCATGCATGTGCATGGCCATTCATACTCACCAATGAGCCATGTGTTGCCATGCTTCCCAGCTTCCAGGGCCCGGCGTAGCAGGGACATCCTGAAGATGTAACTATCAAGTGTGGTACCAGGATAGTTGGCCTGCACTTCAGTAATGATGCCCTTGGCATCACACACAACCTGAGCATTGATGGAGTGCCAATGGTTCTGGTTGCAGTAGATGTGCTCTGTTGCTCTAGGTGGATGTAGAGCAACATGGGTGCAATCAATGGCACCTAGCGGTTTTGGGAAGTGTGCCACCCCATAAAAATCCTGGACCACTGCTTGCCTTTCTGCTGGTAATCTGGGCATCTAGATATGCCGGCGGACAGAAGGACGTGCAGGTATGATTGACAACACCTGGTGTACCTGGTGGCACATTCCAGCAGAGGATCGCCATAGTAGGTGTTATCTCCCAGGCCCTGCGAGACTGCAGGGCCTGGGAGATAACACCTACTATGGCGATCCTCTGCTGGAATGTGCCAGTGGGCAAAAAATGCAGAGCAGTGAGCACCTTTTGCAAGGGGCTCTGTGCATGGGAGCACATGGTGGGTGATGTGAGGTCATCTTCCCTCTCCATGACCAGGTCTAGGATGATATGGGGGGCGCTATACCTTCCATAGACCTAGTCAACAGGCATCCCAAAAGGCTGGTCCTTGGGTGGAAGATCAAGGGCCTGGCCATCCTCCTCCTGCGGTGTCCCTGGATGATTGCTGCAACAAATGGTGCATTCATCATGGCTGTATCTGTGCGTTTGTTGAGCCTGCATGTTTTTTATCATTAGTTAGGGACGGAGCAACATTCTTTTCTATCCCTCCCGCTAGCTCTGTGCTGGGAATATGACTGCATCTCTGCTGGCATTGAATTTTCACACGTGTGCAGAGGCATGATTTGATGTGAAAGTAGGCGGTATCATATAGAGATTCATTGTAATGCCGGCCACTGTGCACGCAAATGGCAGCCGACATCACCAATTGTTTAAGTGCAATGGGTGTTAGCACGGGAATGCAAGAGTGCCCAGATTCCTATGCCTTTTTTACACATCCTGAACAACACAAATGAATGAAAGGGGCTGCAGGCAGACAAGTGCTGGCGGCCGCAGTCCTTTCTGTGCAAAGTACATGCACTTGAAAGGAGTCGCTCAGTGTTGGTGTTGCTGTCAGCAAGTGTGTGAGTGAGTGCGTGAGATCATTTTATAGCATCAATCATGGATTGAACTATCTCTTGGCACTGGTCAAGGACTGGGCACGCTGGCACTTCTACTAAAGGACACAGACAAACAAGGACATCAACTATTGGTATTTTTTTTATTTATAGTGCACACAACTGTGAAGAATCAACTTCCGGGGCACCAGTGGTCCTGGGATGAATAGCGATTCCTAAACCATTAATCTGCCCCACACCTCTAGTACAGCAGAAGGGATCCAGACAGATTGGAAACAAGTAAATTATAAACCTCATTGTCAATTCTGGTAACGTGGATGGAACGGCAGGCTTATCTCTGCAAGGTCGTGGATCGTTGGTTAGTTGCAACACAGCGAAAATACAATTATTACCCAATCATAAAAGGGACTGTCCAGTCAAGGTTGTGTACAAATATCTATTATTATTATTTCAACAGACAGTTTTAGCACACTACACAATACAGCCCACCCTGTAAAGGAACACAGAAGACAGACAGTTTCAGGACAGAAAGGGATGTCCTCTGGATACTGACAGGAGGTTAGTTGGTAAAGCAATCCCTCTTAACTATTCAAGGTTATTTAGTTTCAGCACTAAGGGAGTAAGGGGTTGTACATGTCATTAGGGGCCTTCAGAGAGGAACCAGGGGACAGAACCACAATGTACCTGGTGCTTGAAAGGATCTTGAAGCTCGACAGTGTCGAGTCGGTTCCAGGACACTTTTCAGCTCCTGCAACAGAGTTCAAGACGGGAGACAACTGATCATATCAGGCGGCAGGCAGTTCGGCAAGTGAGGCTGAACGGACGGCTACAGGCTGGCCTACACGGTGGCTCAGTGTCAAGAATCATTGTCTCTGTGCTGGTTGGCAGATCCGGAATGCTGGTCGAGGCATCTCAGATGGCTTTTGTGACTGCAGCATGACAACAGTCAGTGGTGCAGGCGGTCGTGGTTCAAGGGCTTGACTGCCTCGAAAATGTCCTTAAAAGATGGACGCTGGTTGATGCTTGTTGTGGCACTCCTCCTAGCTTCTTTACAGTGCTCCTGTCATCCTTTAAGGCAGACAGCCCATAGCTAGGTTTGCAGACAATGGCCTTGTCCTTTGTTCAGAGACTCTCTGGCACTTCCCACCTAGGAAGCTTGCTGGCAGAACCTAGCAGGGCACGCTGTGTGCTGGCTTGGTACGAGTTCTGGAGCTGCTGGACGGTCCTCCTAGTCCGGTATATCCGTCTGTTCCCTGGGAAATCTATAGGTGAAGGATATTGCCTCCCTCTCGGAAATTCTGACGTTCCTTCACTGCCAGAAGTTGTAAGGCCACTGTACCTTCAGCCAGGATCCAAACGAGTCCTTCTTACTCCTTTCCAAGTTGTCGAATGATACTAATTGAGGGGCTTTTAAAGACAAATTGGCCCAGTGATTGGAGCCTACATTAATGAACCAATCCCGGGTCCCCACCAACAATCTTCTGTTTTCTGTGAGGTCATACCCAGAGTGCTTTGCAAGAGGAAAGGTAAGGTTGACAACATGTACTACTAAATCCCTTCTTCCGTCTGAAAGGGGGTTCCCTGCAGGGGTTTCCTACCGTTAACAGCTGTCCCAGACATGCCATTCACTGCCCTCCATACAAAGGGGTGTGAGCCAGTTTCAAGTTGACACATTGCATATCTAAAGAGGTGTTGGTGTTTTCTGTCCTTTGTGTTCTGTGAACAGGTCCCTCACAGGCCCGCTTCAATTAACTCTCATCAGTATGTGCTGCCACCACACAGAACTACAATAGAACAGGACAGATCCACAGAGCCTTTTGATATTTTAATTAGGCTGTTGTTGGTTGGTGGAAGGTGTCCCCTTACCCCTTCTTGAGAAGCTTTTATGTATCCGTGGGTGTCACATTCTAGCTGAACATGACAGGGATGTGTCCCCCCGGAGTACACTTGACTATGTGTTTCTTGCGCTGCGAGCATAGTAATATGTGTGCGGATTAACATCACACATTTTCTTAGGTTGATATCCCATCATTCCATTTCTTACAAAATCTTTACAAAAAAGCCCAGGTAAGTGCACACTCCCCATTCGGATGGTCGAATTCCTCACAAAAACAACTCATCGGGTATCAAAGCGCTGCATTCGAGAACAACTGAAGCAGGTGGAGAAAGATATCTTGACCTAAAATAAGGACATTTTTAGACGTTTGCGAAAGGTCACCAAATTTTCTAGCTTACAAATGTCATTTGTAACTAGGTTCCATAGCCTCAATAATTGCACTTAAAATGAAAAGAAAAACCCCAAACTTTATTATTATTATTTACTTTTTCAGAAAACAAGTTAAACAACATACAGGCATTGTTTGGTGCATGTCATAACTGTCAAAATCTTTCCCTTCCATCCCACCCTCCAACAAACTTTAAATCACCCCCATCCACCCTCCCCCCCAGGAACAGTGTTTCATCTGTCATGCCTCCTCGTACATCATGGTCTCGCTTATGGTATGTGGGTCTTGTTCAAGTTTGAGTCTCGTTCAATATTTTTGGTCGCTTAACTGGGACGCTTTCAGCAGTATACTCTTGACCTCATCGGGTGAGCAATTACTACAACGTTTCTACATTCTAGTTAGCATGTCAATGTGTCTGCGGATTCCACCTTATAACCTCTTGTACCACAATTCGTTAGGCGTTGGTCACATATTTGTTTACAAAGTCGCCCCATAACAATTCATAATGCGTAGATTTCCCATGTAGGGCAGTAGAAATTTTTTCCATTATGAAAATGTTGGTTGCTACGTTCATCCATTCCTTCTTACCCGGAACCATGGCCACCTTCCAATGCATCACAAGACAAGCTCATTCAGCCAGGAGAGGCGCCACTATTCCAGTCACCCTCCAAAATACATCTTCACTTTCTTCCAAACCAAATAGTATGAGAAGGGGTTTACTTTACGATGGATCCCATCTACCTCTCTAATCGATCCGAGGAGCTCATTCCAGAACATTTTAACACGGGGCCAACTCCACCACATATGCCAGTGGTCAGCACTTTCACCACATTGTCGCTGGCATAAGGGACTCGTTAACAGAAACATCTTTGACAACCTGTGAAGATCGTATTGCCATCTGTGGGGGGGTTTAATGGAATGAAATGTATACTGGCATGCTATCGATATTTGTGAGGCCCCTTTAGATATTCTTGTCCACAACTCGGGGTCTAATTCTAGATTCAGATCTTTTTCCCACCTGCTCTTCAATTTAACAGTAGACCCTTTCCCAGTGTTTATTAGTGCTTTATACATAGTTGAGATCAGGCCTTTGGTCTCTGTTATGGTGTTGAGGAGCGTTTCAAAGGGAGTAAGGTCTCTCTGTATCTTCTCCTTCCATTTCGCCCTCGTAAGTATACCTTTGAGTTGAAGAAAGGCAAAGACAGGCAGGGGTCCTATTCCCAATGCCTCCTCCAGTTCTGTGATCGTAAGGAATCTACCCTCCCTCCAGAGTTGTCCCACTCTCTCCAAGCCAGCCTCGAACCAGGGTTGCAATCTTCCATGATCCGGAATCTCTTCTCAAATCCCTGGTGCTCAAATATGGCTCATATGAGATGGCCATATGGTGATCCCCTGCATGTCTGCTCCCTCCCTCCAGATCTCCCAGATGGTGTCCAGTATAGGATGGTTTCAGATTCTATGGGTTTGTTTGTCCCTCTGTACCCATAGCCATTCCAAGACCGTGGCTGGAGCAAAATTATAGTTATCGAGGTGTATCCACTGCAGTTCTTTCTGATTTCTCATGTTAGGGACCAAGATCCTTAATTGCACTGCTTCATAATATGTTTTAAGATCTGGTAGACCCACTCCACCCTTGTCTTCGGGTAGCGTTAGAATCTCATATGCTATTCTAGCTTTTTTCCCCTGCCACAAAAATCTCAAAATGGCCCTCTTTCGTTCTCCTAAAAAGAGTTTTGGCAGCCTGATTGGGAACATCTGGAAGGGGTATAAGAATCTAGGAAGACTCACCATCTTGACGGCATTAAGTCTCTCCATCCAGGAGATCGTAGGTTTTTTCCACTTTGCTAGGTCGGCATGGAAGGTGGAGAGCAGAGGGGGAAAGTTGGCCTCATATAGGGTGTCTACATTTCGTGTAAGATTTATCCCCAAGTACCGTAGGGTGGTATCACCAATAATGAGGCCTAACATGGAAAATCTATCAGTGTCCTCCTGAGTGGGTTCGTTCAATGGAAATAGGACTGACTTAGACCTATTAATTTTCAAGCCAGAAAGTACACCATATTGTTCAATCAATTCTATGGCTTTTGGTATGGATGACAACGGATTCACTACGTGTAGTAATACATTGCATGCATACAGGGCTATCTTGTATTCTTTCCTGTTTACCTTCAGTCCCTCCACAAGATGGTCAGCTCTAAGTGTCTGGTCGAGAGGTTCAAGAGAGAGGACAAACAATATTGCGGATAGAGGGCAACCTTGGCTCATTCCTCTTCCTAGATGAAACCATCTTGAGTAATCATAGTTAACTGATACTGAAGCCTTGGAGGATGTGTACACTGCCTTCACCCCTCTTCTAAATCTATCACCCAGTCAGACTTTACTCAGGACCGCCTCCAGAAAGCCCCATTCTACCCTGTCAAAAGCTTTCTCTGCATCGAGAGATAGGAGAGCAGGATCTCCTGTCATTTTCTTTGACTGATGGATCAAGTGTAGTGTCTTACACATCGTATCTGCGCCCTGTCTACCCAGTATGAATCCAACTTGATTCAAATGTATCAACCGAGGTATATATATCTCTAATCTAGCGGCTAGTACTCTTGTGTATATTTTTGCATCAATATTGAGCAATGATATTGGGTGATACAATCCACAGTGTCTAGGATCTCTATCTTCTTTGGGAATCACTGTAATCAGTGCCTCTGAAAAGGAGTCCGGAGCTACTCCTGTCTCTAATATGTAATTGAACAGTTCTACCATAAATGGCAGGAGGGATGAGAAAAAGGTCTCATAAAAGCCTGCCGTGTAGCCGTCGTTTATCGGGGCCTTCCCTAGCGATAGCCTCTTTATTGCTTGTTCCACCTCTTCAGACGTGATTGGGGCATCTATCGCGTCAGCCTCTTCCCGATAAAGCTTCAGCATCTCCACACTTCCCAAATACCCATCTATTTCTGTTCTTTCTTGAACTGTTTCAGAGTTATATAATTGCTCATGAAACTTTGCGAACGCTTCTGGAATGTCCCCTATTTGTGTGCTCTGGGCATCACCACCTTCCCCATCTATGACAGCGGCCCATCTGTCCTCTCGCTGGTCTCTTAGTATAGCTGCCAGGAGGGCATCTGCCTTATCCCCCTTCTCGTAATGCTTCTGTTTAAGAAGCTGCAATTTGCAGACAACGCGCCCTTCCTCAAGGAGACAGAGGTCTTCTCTTTTCTGTCTGGCTTCAGAGATCTTCTCTTCCCTTCCCTCGGTGGCGGTCCACGCAACTCTGTCCAGGTGTGTTATCTCACTCCTTAGTCTATTTTCTATGAGATCCCTTTCTCTCTTTTTATTGGTGCCCTCCCTGGTCAGGATCCCCTGCCACATAGCCTACCCCGCTTCCCACACCATTCTCCTTGATATCTCACCTGTGTTGCTTACCTTGAAATATTCCTTTATCTCAGTGTCCATTTCTGTCCGGAAGAGAGGGTCTCTCCACAATGTCTCATTGCACCGCCACTTTGACCCTCTGTGTGGAAGGGCTGCCATGTTTATGTCAGCTGTGACCATGTCTTGATCTGACCAGGAAATTGGTGCGATCTCTGAGCCGGTCGCTACTTCTGCCGACTCTTCTGAAAAGTATAAATAATCAATTCTACGAATGTGCCATGGGGCGCCCCGAGTAAAAGGTGTAGCCTGTTTCACTCGGATGGAATCCCTGCCATATGTCCAGTAGCCCATAGGTCTCCATCGTCTCCATTACCGCTGCTCAGCCACCATCGACTGGTTCACTGGAATCAGGGTTACCTGCTTGTCTGTCCAGTTTAGCGTTCACCCAGAGGTTAAAGTCTCCCCCAAGTATTAGATGCCCAGCGGTTTCCAACATTATTTTCGGTATTGTTCGCTGTAGGAATCTGTCTTGACCCATGTTGGGGGTGTACAATTTCACCAGCGTGAATGTTATTTTACGTGCAGTACCCACTACCATAAGCGCCCTGCCTTCGACATCTGACCACACTTTGATGACTTCTAGATTCAACCCCTTGCTAATGAGTATCCCTACACCTGCCTTCCAGAGTGGGTCTGAGCCCCAATATTCCATTCCCATCCTAGAGTGCAGGACCCTGTGTTTCTCTCCATGTGCATATTTAGTCTCTTGGAGAAAGAGCACATAAGTCCCGGACCTCTTGAACTCCCTGCACACCAGAGAACGTTTTGTAGGTAAGTTCAGCCCCTTGACATTGAGTGTACTCATCCTGAGGAGATTACCTTTCTGAGAGTCGAATTTTACTGCCATTTCTTCCTCTTTGCATATATGCTCATAAAACGGGCCCCGCCAACCCTGACCCCCATAAATAACACCTCTGACCACACAATTCGTACTTGTAAAGAAGCCTGTTCCTGCCCATCCCCACTCCCCTGCCCTTCCCCCTCCCTCATCCCGTGGCAGCGTCCGATCCAGCTCAGTTGACATCACCAGGCCAGTTTCGGACCACCAGTGAGGATCGGACCTATCACGGTCCCATCACATCATTTTCAAATAACCATTGAGCCCCACCTAACCCCCATCCCCCTTCAAGATCTCTCAAATCTGTACATTTCCCCTTTAACTCAGAGCGAATGTGCCCCACCAGCAGATACATCACCTGGATCGTCGAGGCTCTATGCATGGGCGAATCCATGCAGCCCGTTGCTAGAGAATCCTTGTAGCAGCTCCTAAAAATGTTGTGGAGCCCACTCGACGTTCAGCCATCAAATATTAGTGCAGTGGTCGATCAGTCACCCACATTCAGGTTCATCGTTCAACTAACTCACATCTCGCATTCTTCTTAGTTGATTCATGTCGATAGCTGTGATATATCATGCCGCTCTAAGGTCGATCCCAACAGTGGCAGGGCGGAGTGTTATGCTCCTCAAGAATCCGCACCTGGTGAGACCTTCATCCTTCTATATTTCCTGTTCCCTGGTATCTGCCTCCTTTTCGGGCCTTGAATGCGCCATTGCCTGTCGTTCTCTCTTCTTTCTCCCTGATTCACTTCATTTTCCTGGTTACGTATATAGGGTCCTTTTCAAGTCCTGTTCGGATTCTCCTTCTCTATCCGGAATCCCAAAGATTTGTAGGTTGTTCCGTCGTTCACTGTTCTACAAATCATCCATTTTCAGACTGACCTCCTCTTCCCGAGCTTCCATCTCTCTACAATCCTCTGGTCCATTTGAGACTCCAGGGTACTGAGAGAGGTTTGATTATGTTCGACCCCTTCAATCCTTTCTTCCATTTTGTCGATTCTCTGTGTTATCTTGTCAACCTTCCATCCATAGTCCGCCCTCATGCTTTTCATTTCATTGAATAAAGCTGCCATGTCGGCCTTGGTTGCGGCCGCTTCCACCCCTGATATCCCCATAACCGATTCCTGTAAGGAGCCTGGATCAGTGCGGTGCGGAGTGAACCGGTATGAAGCAAGTTTCTGCTTTATGTCCATGCGCTCCTCTCGTGGTACTTTGTCAGTGGATTGTGCTCTGCTTTCTCAGGTCTGTTACAACACAAGCTGCTTCTCATTCATATCACTCTTTACTAGTAGGACCGATTGTGGTATGTTGCTCTATTTGGTTACCTCGATGCGGGGTGATTTCACGATCCAGCCTCAAAGATACGAGCCTCAGCGGAGGGCACACGCCCCAAAGGTGGGGGCCCAACCATCCCAATGATAGACGTGGCTCACTGTCAAGAGAGTCAATTGTATGTTTCGGGGGTGCACCACCAGGAGGATATATTGGAGCTCCGAAGTCCTAGGAATCCGATTACATGATCTTACTGGAGGCCGAAGTAAGCACTCCTGTGCTGCCAGCTCCGTAGGTGGTTCCTAGGGCTTAGGGAGGGCCTCTTCCATTTCGGCTGCAGCAGCTGCACCTGGAGGAGGGCAAATGCCCTGCTGTCGGGGGCCCAACCCTCCAGTAATCTTTTGCTTTACGCCTCAGTCTGCACCTGTCTTGTCGTATGAAGTCTTTACATGCTCCGTTCCAGTGCAGGGAATGCAGGACCTTGGGTGGTGCTGTGCTTGCGTTCTTTGTAGTCTGGAGGTGCCCACTCTGGGGATTTCTGTCTTGGAACTGTGTTCGTATATGATGAGGTTGCCAGGGGGTTACCAGGTAACCACTCCACTCCACGTATGCCTTCATGATCTGTGCGTTGGCTTTAGTGTTGCTCTCACCGTCCTTGTACCTTCACCTAACGCCTGTCACAATGGGAGACCAGATCTTCTTTTCTCGTTTCAGGTATGGTATTCAGTTTTGACATGAGGGCCCCCGGGGCGAAATCAGGAGCATGTCACTGCGTGTATAGAGCCTGTGTATAGTGGTGGTGCTCTAGTGGAGACCACTGAACCTTGAAACACTTGTGTATAGGCGAGTTACAAATGCCATATCATATCATATCATATCATAACCTCACCTGGGTGGTCAAGGGTAAGTTGAAACAATTTGAAAGTCGTGCGTTGATTTGTTCTTTCGGGCCAACCCTGGGTGTGTCTGGCATTGTAGGAGAGTGTATTCCCCGTCTTGCCTTCGCTCTGGCGGGGTCGCCGAGCCTTATAGATGTTGGCACTAGCGCCCTTCAGTTTTATCATGGGAGTAAAAGTGGGATTGAGGCAGATCTCAGGTGCTCCCCTCAATGTCCAGAGCTCCTGGTGCTAATTAAGGTGAACAGAGTTGCACACGTTGTTCCTTGATCGTGGAGAATCAGAAAGATGGGGGGAGGCGGTGTTGTTGTATTAGGATTTCACCTGCTTCTATGATGTGTGTTCTCTGTGTCCACCGTGGGGGCTGTTCCCCTCTTTCGACAGTTTGAGGCGTGGACTGAGCCCAGGAAAAGGTAAGAGTCTCCTCTTGGTCTTGGCAGGAGCACCCTTGCTCAGGGGAGCCACTAATAGAGTTGCGGTGCACGTGGTCCTCTTGACTGGTCCTCTTTGCTTTTTATGGTGTGGCCCACTCGCCCAAACCCCGGATGGGTTGCTCACCTTTAAGGAGGGAGGTGTCGGCTTAAGGAGAGGGACAAGAAGTGCAAGTGTCCCACTGCATTTATTCCATTCGGATTCACCACCCGGCCCACATGTACTGATGCATTGGCCTGTTGTCCCCTTTGTTGGCCGTCAGCGGTATGAGGTCTCTCCCTGCAAGCAGAGGGTGGGGTGATTGCCACGCCCCACCCGACTCCCCGGCAGGCAGACTAGTGCTCGACTGCAAGGGGGACTGTGTGTGTCTCTTACTTTAGAAGCTTAAGATGGGCGAGATGGTGATCCCTGCACCGAGGGAAGGAAGGGTGCGATCTCTCTCACCTCGGTTCTCATTGGTTGGGTCCTGATTAATTCTTGTGGCCTTCGAGGTTCTGATCCTTGGTCGCTCTGACACGGGCAAACCTCTTGGCCTGTCCAGGACACCTCTGGTCCTCACGGATAAGTGGGCTTCAATGTATGCGTCTATAGTTCGGGCCGGTAGCCTCTAAGGAGACGCTTGCTGGTCCGCCCCAGCAAGGGACCCAGGTACCCAAGTGCCGGTCCGACCAGGGGCCTCGCAGTGACCGTGGTCAGCGGAACCCACTTCTGTGGGAGCCTCTCTAAAGTCCTTCAGCTGCGCTCACTGCGATTTACCCTCTCCACGTCTGGGGGACGGAAGGAGACGGGGTCAGCCAGCCGGTGGGTGGGCTACCACCTCATCGTGCCAATGGATCAGAAGTACCAAGGGGGGAGGAAGGACTTCCCCACTGCGACGCCGTCTCTGGCGCTGGGTCTGCTTCCTTGGGTGCTGCACTCAGCTGGTGCCGCCAGACGTATCAGGTCCTCCCGATCGACTCCTCTCTTCACTCACGGGGCGACGGAGGATGTTAGGTGTCCTTCTTCCACGGTGTCTCCCCATGGGGCCAGTACTTTTGCTTCGTGTCCCACCTTCAGGTCAAGGCTCCTCCGTAGCACGAGGCACGCCCAAGGGGTCGGATTCAGTTTTGTTTTCGTCGCCCCGAACAGAAGCTGAGTTCCTGGGGACCAATTCTCTCTGCGTTTTTGCTCAACAATCTCAGAGGGGGTTCACACGCCACTTATGTCGCTCGAACCGGGGGGTGGTGAGGTCCAAATCGGGGGCTTCATCCAGCTTTTGGGACCGTCGGGCCGGGAGATCACGGAGAGGTGGACTGCATCCACGCGCCCCCTGGTGGCCAATCGCAAACTTTATTTTTAATGCATGGTGTAAACGCCAGGTATTTATTGCTAGATCATACCACTTCACGCTGTTACGCCAATGCTCCGATATGGTGACCATATAGTGCTTTATGAGTCATGGTATGGTCTTTAAGTGTGGTACGATCCTTCTGACAGGCAGTAAAACCTCCATGGGGATAGGTGAACACACCTTGCAGTTATTCTAGTGGCAGTATTTTGTAACAGCTGAAGGTGAGAAATGATGCTCTAATTTGCTGCTAGTAAGCAGACGTAGGAGAGTGTTGTGCCAAAAATAGCGCAAGCAATGTTAGCTTTGGCCAAAAAAGTTTGGATTTGTTTCAGCATCGTAAGGTAGTTGTGTTTGAAGAACTCATAATTAACTTAGCTTGTGCAGCCAGAGAGAGTGATATATCAAACAAGACGGCCAAGAAACCACACTTTGTCCTGAGGTTTTTTACGGGTCCAAGAGAAACAAGCATTGGCAATGCCAACAGTTTGGGAGATTGTGTAGGCATGGGGAAGGCACTTGCCAGGCTCAGCCGTAGTGGTATTAACAACCCATTTTCGTAGCAGGTCCAAAATGGTGCGAGTACCTGGGCATCTAATATCAGTGCCTTGAAAATGCTTAAAGCTATGCACAAGCCAAAAGTGTTGCCTCGGCCAATGCTTGCTTTGGACAGTGGCTTTGCCAATGCATGTTTTTAACAGCACTTCAGAGAACGACAGGGAGAGTGCTTATAAATCGAGTGGCTGAAGGCAGGCCTTGTAAAACATTTTTATTGCAGCAGTAGCAGGTGTATAGCTCCAATTAAGTCATTAACTCTCAGAACAATGCTTTGAACAGACACTGGCAGGCACTTTGAGTGCAAGGTTTGACTAAAGCAAGCTCAAAGAGTTCCTATGAGGTTGTGTTTTGGCCTGGCAGAGGCAGGAATGGGTGGGAACGCCATAGGGATTAGCATGGCCATGGGCAGGCAATGGGTGGGCATATAACCAACCACCTACAGACCCTGAGTCCCTCCTGCTGTGTCATTCCTCCCTATCTGCAATAGTTTCAGTTTACAGGTGTCGCAAGCGCCACCCAATAGCCCAAACTAAAAAGGATACACAGCTTTTATTTTGTACCCTTAGAAGGTAAGTGGCGAACTAAAGGGACACGGTCTATCCCTAGTTTAGATTTAGCCAATTGTTCCCCATCCATGATTTCAAAGTATTAAATAAGGAGTGGATATGTGCTAAATTATTCTCCGCACTATTAATCAATGTTATCAGAATGTGTGTCATCCATATAGTTATGAAATGAAACACCCTCCTGGCTCAAGAGACGTATATAGGCTTGATATATGGGTTAATCAAAGCGGCCGAAAGACGTGATCCATGGGGGAACTCCCCATTCCATGGGTGCAGAGAATGACTCAATTGGGTCACGTTTGAATGACGTGAACATGCCACGCAGAAATATCTTGTTTCATTCTTTGGGTTCGAGCTCACAGCCAATCACAGCCTGGAGACTTGATGCCAATCGTCAACATGTGTGGAAAGGTATGATATGTGTGTGACACATGAAGCATGAATCTGCATAGTGACTGTGGCAGACACAGCCTTCATGAGCCTGGCAGGGTGCACCTGAGTTCCAGCCAGGGCTTTAAGTGGGGTAAGAAATCGAGGGGGGAGCCCTCGTTTGGGGGCGTGGCCTAAAAAGTACGCAAATCGTAGGGTATACACACAAATATATATAAATGTTATATATTTGTGTGCGTACCTTACTATGGTTTGTGTACTATGCAAGCCATCTTTTCTAAACATAGAAATATGTAACATATTTCTACGGAAGTGTTTGGTTTGGGATTTAAGGTGCTAACTTATTTTCTAAGCACCTGGCGACACAACCATGGAAACATTTGAAGGATAAACACATTTTATGGGTGAATAAAATAAAATAAAAAAAGTGGCAGAAAGCAGCGTTTTTTTCACTCTGCCTGATTTTCGTGCATTTCTCAGGCAGAGTTGACGAGTGGGGAGGGCATACCATGTCACCATGTCCGCCCCCATTTCTTTCTGTGCCCGTTTCACCACCGCCATAGATTTTCATGTTGCGTTATTGCCATGGATTCCGACGTAGTGGAGAAGCGTAGAGTAAAGGCCCTTCCGTCTGTCCTTTACTCTTAACTTTTCCTATACGTGCTTGGAAAGTCTGAGGGGAGCTTTTGCACTTAGGTGCAAGCGGACGTGTTCGCCAATGTGCAATTTGCGTTCAAGCTGCGAATGACAGCCAGTCCCTGCTGTGCACCGGAAGCCAGCAATGGCTGCCTAAATGCAGAGATCGGTCCCTCTCGGGCAGGTGAAAGATGAGACGTCCTGAGGGCTGAGGCCGTCTGTACTGAGTGCAGTGCCTGCAGAGTCTCTGGCATCATGGCTTCAGCAATTCTTATTCCTGTAGCCTGCCAAATATTAATATAAAGGGCTGTCATAGTAGATGTTATCATTGCCCAGGGGCACTCCTTGTATTGGCCTAGAGGGGCGGGGGCAGAATGGATGCCATTGGCACGCCAACCCACGATATAAGGCGTATCATACGCTCTGAGGTCCCTTGTAGAATGTAACCGGTAGCAAGTGTGCGAAACACATACATTTCCAGCTTCTGCAGAGATTGCGTTAACCCACTGTGCTATCTTAACAGAAATGACACTTGCTGTACGGCTTTTGACAAGCAATTCCACTGGCTTTCTAGGATGGCACTAATGGAATTTAAATCAATAGAGTCGGCACCACTGTAAATAAATAAAGAGTTCTCAAAACTAGAGCCTGTGGAAAACATTATTTGGACCACACCAGGCAGTGCTCCAGATAAGACTTTGAAGTGGGAGCATTTTACTCCCTATTTTCTAAAGTTGGGATTAAACAGATGTTTTAGAGGGTAAACATTTCATTCCAATTCCCATGGGGAGTACTTTATAAGTGAGTAAGGATATTTTACTTGGAAAACAGGAATATTTTTTATAATAATGATTTCTTTGCACCTCGTTCTCCATGCACATTAAAAGATGCATGTTTACCTCGTCCAACCAGAGAGTAATAATAGGAGTTTCGTCCTGTGGTACTGTGTACTCTGGTGGTGCATGCATTTGTCCTGGGAGGATAGCTCAGCGGCAACGTTTTCGCCTTAGACACAAGACGATAAGAAAAAACACAAGTTCTATCCCTGGTCCGCGCTTAGAAACCTCTAGGTATTTAAGTGCGTTATAAAAAAGTAACGAAGACAAAAAAAAAATTACACAACAGAAAAAATAATTCATGTTTAATAGCGCCTCGATGTTGCGCGCTGTGTGAGTGCTTTAATAATGCAAATAAATCAATAAAACAAATGTATGGAGCTGTGTGGGTGAAAGCAGGAACACAAGGTCCTATGTGAATGTTTCCAATTTTGGGCTGGTAGTATTTTACTCCCAATTTTTTTGGGGGGGGGGCGGGATATTTGCCTATTTTTAGGGAGTAAAAGTGGACGATACACCCATACCTGTAGGGTCGACACCAGGTGACCCCTTTGAACTCTGTGAGCTACTAAGTTTGATGATCAGGTACTGGGTAATCCCACGTGGACTCTCCACAATATTATTTACATTTAGATTACTCACATGTAATACATCTAGTCATGATTATCATTAAGATATGCAACATTTCACTGATGTCATCAACACAAATGCAAAACAATTCCGAAGTAAAACAACTATTCTCAAACCCTCTAGGCTGGCGCTGCTAACCGCTGCTGCCCTCTGCTGGCAGGAGCCACAGAGGTTCACAAGCACTAAGAATGACTGTGGCCTGATGAACAGGCTCGTGCCAGCTCTCGCGGCCATTGCAATCCATTTCGCCTCAATTTCACAGAAACTATTCGGGCAGTTTTCCTTGAAAAACCATGAACTCCGAAACGAAATCTGCCCTGACATATTGTTTGACCCCGTTAGACCCTGCCAGCAAGCAGCATCTATAGTACACTAGCTGCCATACGTGTATATATAGTACGTAGAGCATGGAGGGTTTTCTTTTCACGATGTTAACGTTTAGGGTGACTTATTTTGGTGATAAATTCATAGCGGTGCCCAGGCGGGGCGCCTTCTAGGTAATCAGTGAAAAAGCCAACATTTAAACTCCAACAAACAGGGCCGATCATTGGGCTCCGGCACCAGATGTGTAGCTGGATCTCGGGATCCGGCCAGATTCAGCCGCCCCAAACTCCTGCTCTGCACTATGGAGATGAAAAAAAAAAAACGCACGCGAGCATACTGCAACTTCCTCTGGTGACCCCATGCAAGAGGTCACGAGAGGAAGTTACAGTTGATGCGGTTTATTTATTTATTTATGCAACGTGTGTCGATACATGAACCAGGATAATTTATTTATTAATGCAATGTTTGTCGGATACCTGTATCCGACAAACGTTGCATAAATAAAGAATATACAGGTTTCCGAAAACATTGCATAAATAAATACCCCTATTAACATCACACACGATGCAGCCACCAGAGGGGAGCTACAGCTGCTGGGCCTGGTGTGGTTCAAGTAAAGTAAAACGTTGCTTATGGTGAACTGAAATCCCCTTGTTTGACTAGTATCCAAGGGTAAGTTTTTTTTTCATAAACTGGAATGCAAATTGTGCATTTTAAAGAATATTTGCTCAGCAGCACTGGTCCAAACTATTATCCGCATAGTGAAGTAACTCATCACCAGTGCCATGGAAGTGGTTTAAAGTGGAATTGATATATGGTTTGGAAAAGAAGCAGCATGAAAGAAATAGTGCCGTTTTAAACTATTATTTTGGACATTTCCTTTGATCATAGGCCACCTGCCAGCTCCGCCCCTGCCCCCTTAACCCTGCCTCCTCGGGCACCGCCCCTCCCCCAAACTCCACCCCACCCCAGCCCTTGTGGGATCCCCCACGATTTTTTTTCCATTTCACCACTGCCAACAAAGGAAAACTTTATTTATTTATCTGGCCAAACGTATCTATTTTGAACTGTATGCGTTTATCCAATGGTACCCCAGAGGCGCCATGCTGTGCTCCCATCCCTTCGCGGCCACACAGCCAACCGTAGAATAGTCTACAACACTGCGCCTAGTTCTAAAGCATTGTTGTAGCCACCAAGATAGCTCTGCGGGTTGTGCTTTTGCGTTTGCTTCTAAGAATTGTGAGTGATTCTAGAAATCATTTTCGAGCTCTTCCTTTTTGAAATCTGTCTTTTTTTTATTTGCATTTTTTAATCCATTTTGCTTTACTTTATGTGCGGTAGAAGGAGTCGTCCTTGCCCCCCATTTATTAGCTCACAGATTCTAAGTTCCTCATCACATAGTTTTTGTTCTTTGTCGGGTTTTTTTTTCGTGTAAGCTTGACACTCACCAGTGTGCAGCCCGCAGAGTTCCAATAAGCAACAAAGAGTTAACCTTCCATAATGAGGCAATAATCGCCTGCCCCGCAGGCCCTCCTGCCAGGAACTGCCCACAAGCGTGAGTTCGGGGCTTGGGAGCTGCCAGGACAGCATGGTGGCATATTCTAAATGAGTCTTTTCTCTATTTCTAATTGTGTGTGTCCACGCGAATCTTATGGTATCCTAGCCGCTTAGGGGCACTGTGAGCTCTGTCTGTAAGCTGAAACTATTGGCATGGGAAATGTACATTGGCAAGAAATGGCATGTGAGAAGGAGCACGCCACCTTACGGCTGTTTCTTTGCTTTTTTCCCGTCCATTGACTGCCAATGCCCATGCTAGACCCTATGGCCTGATAGTGCCCCTGTTCGGTGTCAGACTGTGCCTTTTCCTTATCGGATGAAGACACACACAGTCTCAATAGGACAGCCTTCACAAGGTGCAAGACATTACGGATTGTTCTCCCTCCCTACCAGCCTTCCAGAGGCACAAGCAAACACGTGGGTGACTGTACCATCTCCGATCTGGCTAAGGGATCAGCCGAACAAACGGCTTGCTCTAATTAAGTCAGACCACGCTCTTAGAAGCGCCACTGGAAATGTGACCAAAATAAAATTGTCCAACATGTGACTGAATTTGTTTCCTATCCTCGGCTTAAACACAAATGGGCATGGTGGGCAACAGATTCAGTTGAGATGGCCATACAACTGCCGTTCACTAAAACCTACTGGCCCTCAATAAGTAGAATTTGTACTGGTATTATGTGCAAAGCCAACATCATGATGAGTTTTTTTTTATATACATGGGGCTTCTTTGGTACATGCAGCGTGCAAATATTTTCGTATACAGGACATAGCATTTTTACTGGTATACTGTTAGTGCAAAGACAATATGATGAACCGTGTTTTTATATAGTGTGGGGCAGGGGGGTTCATTGTTGTAAGCAGCGTCTATACTTTTTCGTACAGTTGGCATAGCATTTTTACTGGTACTATGAACAAAGCCATCATGATGAGAAATGTTCTCATGAGGGCGTTGGGTAATTGGTGCCGGCAGCATGTACATGCTGACTTGCTTTGTTAGTGCATTTTCTTACTGGCATTATGGACGAAGCCAACATGATGAGTGTTCTTATGTGGCCATACAGGCTGATATTGGTGCAGCCGGTATGGGTCTGTTTTCTTACAGTGGCATGGCATTTTTGACTGGATTATTAGCAAAGCCAACATGAGTATGTTCTTACTTGGGGCACTGGCAGTGCCAGCATGGCATGTTGGCAGTGCCAGCATGGACATGTTTTCTTATAGTATTACTGACATTGTGGCCGAAGAAAACATCATGTTCTTATATGAGACTACTGGAATATAATGGTGCAGCCAGCATGAAAATGTACGGGCACAGGCAGCATGTACATATTTTTTACTGTGGCAGAATACTGGCATACATTGTGGTCAAGGGTACGTTGAAAATTCATTGAACAATGCTCTGAAAAATGCTCTTTGGCTGTGTTGGTGACTTGGCATTCATTAGATATGCTCATTTGTTATAAAACTGATTGCAATCTGCAGGGCTTTTAAAACAATTTTTTCGCAGAAAGTAAGTGGTAAAATGTAGCATTTTCACCCATTATTTCAAAAATGTTCTCAGGGGAGAAGCCCCCAAACTCTGCTTTGGTGGTCTGGCTCCGATGCTACGCTTGGCCACTAAGACACATTCATGGGAAACGATTATGCCCATTCAATTGAGAAATTCACCAGCCAAGACACTGCTAACAGAAACACAGAGAGAGAGCGAGGGAGAGCAAGAGAGAGACAGGGTGAGCATGTATCAGAGGGGCGTAAGTCTGTGAGGGGTGAGAGAGACAGGTGGGGAGAGAGACAAGAGGGCGAGAAAGAGTCAGAACTTGTGGGAAAGCAAGAGAGAGTGATTGGGAGAGAGAGATCCAATAAACTGAATGGGAGAGAGATGAATGCCAAGAGATAGAGTGGCATGGAGACAGAACCCAGGGACTGCACGACAGTCAGAGAAGTCAGAGAATGTGAAAGCTGTAGTGGGTAGACAAAAGAAGAGGTACAGACAGTATCATGGAAAAGGCGATGAGGAGAGAAAATAGGAAGGGGGAAAAGGAGAGAGGCGAGGGAGAGCAGTCTGACACAGTAAGTAAGAACAGAGACCTGACAGCTGAAAAAAAGAGAGGGAAGACAGACGGAAAAGGAGAAAGTGAGAGGAAAGAAAGGACAGGCGATGGAGTGTGTCGAACTTAGAGATAGTGCTAAGGGAACAGGGGAATCGTTGTGATGACGGATAGATACGTCCGTCCTGTACTGAAGACCACACTGACCTGCCTGGGTTCGATACCCAGTCCCGGTATCAATGTCTGGCAGGGAGCTAATGTAAAAAATAAATTAAAAAAAAGTTTATTTTAAACGGTGACAATGCACATTCATCCAAGAGCCTCTCTAGGAAGACGTTGGCCCTAATCCCTCTGCCTCAAAGGCTTACTTATCGACTCTCGTGGTGTCCCAAACACAATACTATGCTGAGGAAGTATCGTATAATTAATTAATTTCATCCATGGAACTAAACGGGTTCAGGCACATTCTGTGGAATTCTTATGGCTCACTGTCTGTAGTGCCGGAAGGCATGCGAGCCCCATTGGATCCCGGGCTCACCTGAGGCTTGCTGGGCATGCTGGAAAAAGAAACCCCTGCCCGCCTTATTTGCATACATAGTTAGATCAGTCATATTACAGAAAGTATGATAGAGTAAGACATTGCTGTGACTAAAGCAGGAGACACAGAAAACTGTGACGTGCAGTATATACATTGTCAGTGTTCATACTTACCTATGTGACAATGTTAGGAGTGATGCTTTTTTTGAAGTAGCAGTCAGTGTGTGCAGGATACCTTATCGATACTCCAAATGTTGGTAGATAAAGCATAGTGAGATAAAGGATTTGTCTGGGAGCACACATTTTGACTAAGTGGAGAAGCCGGGATTTGAGACTAGTCTGCAACGGAGGCACTTGAACGCCTCTCTTCCTAGATGTAATTGGTAGAAATATTGTTTGCAAAAGTTATTTTTGAAACTTTAGTTTGAAAACCCCATCTAATTGTGGAAGGCATTGACATAATCTGGTGATTGTGTTTTGCTAACTGAAGTTAACTGCTGTTTTTGCAGAAGTTTCATGTTTGTTTGTATTCTTAAGTGTGCATATGTGTCCATATTGTCCAAACTAGCAATATACTTTTATTTAAAAAGTTACAGATAAGGATTATTTAGACTGTCAAAAGAAATAAACTGCAGACAGGTTCCGAGGATGTCATGCCAGGGCAAGGACTGGACTTGGGCCAGCCAGGGCACGCTGTGTCTACTGCTGGATTGCCTTATAGTGAGATAGAGCCTATTTACTTGGGAGGTCTTGAGACAGTGCTAATTAGCAATTTTGTAGGCCTGTCAAATGTTAACAAAATTAAATGCATAGGCGCTGAGTTCATGGGGGTAGAGGGCGCAGTTGTACCCCTTCTCCTGAACAACGGGGACAGGAGTTTCATTTTGCTCTTAAGAGATTCTGCAAAGTATTTGCATGGGACGACCAAAAAGGAAAACAGTGGGCCTCATTCCGGGTTTGGAGCTAACCATGGAGTAATTAGCTCCATGGTTGCCTCCGAAACTGTCCCAAATCCGGCATGGTGAATGGAGTAATTACCGGTCCATTCCAGGGTTGGAGGGACCGGTAATTCCCCATTCACCTTTTGCCCTTCCCCATTCCCATTTCTGCCCCATAGGGCTCAATGGGAATGGGGAAGGAGGTAATTACGGCACTGTAAATTATGGTACCGTAATTACCTCCGAAGTACCTTTGCGGGTCCCGTACTTAACTCCTGCTAAAAGCAGGAGGTAAGGAAGGACCTGCAAAGGGACCTCGGAATACGGAGGTAAGGCATTACCGGCATCAGCACCCTTACCGGTGCCGGTAATTCCTTACCTCCAACCTCAGTATGACCCCCACTGGATGGGGCGCAGTGATCCTCTAACTCACTGGTAGTGGCAGGGTTTCTGTCCCCACTCCTGTTAAGGTCAGTGCACCATTCAGAAAACCACTTTTAATGCTTAAGAACACATTTAAAAGAATCAGGTTCATTTATTCTACTGAAAGTCATCACAGATATCTAAACCATGAAAGCAAGGCAAAAACCCACAATTCATTCTAAAATCATACTCCATTAAGTATATATGGACAGAGAAAAAAGCAATGTCAAACAGAAACCAAATAATGCATCCATATCAGATAATCAAACAGTGAAATTACCAGCACTGTGACCATCTCTCCCTATACATAGCCACCCAGTGTGCTACCACCACCACACAAACACAGTAAATCATACACAATTTCTTTTTGTTGCAAAAGCGACACATTGTTGCCCATACCCTACTCTCAAAGTACACCTCGAGCTGCATTTGCATGTCAGCTCAGCACCCTAAAGGATTACGGTGCTGGTAATTTGTCAATGTTTATTCTGATTTGGGCGCATTATTTGGTTTCCGTTTGTATTTGTATTTAAAATTATTTGTGACTTTTATGGCCCTTTACGCCAAAGCACTGAACAGAGAACACACTTATCAGCACAATTAAATGCAGGATTAACATCAACAAAAAGGTTTTCATGGTTTTCTGTCTAAGTGAAGAAGATAGGTCTTAGGAGTAGTGCGAAATAAAGAGTAAGAGGTAGTAGAACAAAGAGATAAGGGAAGAGCCTTCTAGTGAGAAGGAGTTAGCAAAGTCAAAGAACGAAACTGTAATTGGGCACAGGGGGGATGAGGAATTGATAATAGAAATTGAGACTGAGACCGAAGAACACGTGCAGATGAATAAAAACAGACCGGGCAGGAAATATAAGAGGGTGCAAGGCCATAGAGAGATTTAAAGACAAGCGAGAGAAAGTTACATTTGAGACGAGAGTGAAATGAATGACAGCCAAGGGAAGAAAATGGTAGAGAAATTGAGTCATGAGGAGAAAGAAGGTATAGGAGACGAATAGAAGCATTGAACATAGACTTTAAACGGGCCAAGCAAGAGACAGAGGGCCTCATTACACGGTAGGCGGTGAGCCATGGCGCTATTAGCGCCATGGCTCATGCCGGTAAAATACCGGCACCACCTTGGCGGAAAGGGGATTTACCGCCCCATTCCAAGGTTGGTGGGGCGGTAAATCCCCCTTCCGCCATTGCCCTTCCCCATTCCCATTTCAGCCCCATAGGGCTCTATGGGAATGGGGAAGGCGCTAATTACGGCACCGCAATTTTGCGGTGCCGTAATTAGCTCCGAGGTCCCTTAGCGGGTTGGTTTTTAACGCCTGCAAAAAGCAGGCGTTAAAACACCAACCCGCTAAGGGACCTCGTAGTAAGGCGGTAATGGTTAACGGCCACCGTTACCATTAACGGTGGCCGTTAACCATTACCGCCTTCCGTGTAATGAGGCCCAGAGTGTGCAAAGAGTGTGGCAGAGCAATAGAATAATCGTGAAAAGAAAAGTGAAGAAATTAAAAGGTTGGTGGCATCAAACGTGAGAAAGGGACGAGATTTGCGATTGTTAAACATATGATAACAACAAGCACGTGATCTAATAGAGATGTGTTGAGAAAATGATAAATCAGTGTCAAGCTAAATACCAAGATTACGAGCAGAAGATGAAATAGGAAGTTGTGAAGGAGGGAATGAGACAAAAAAGGGAGGAGAAGGAATAGTATTAGTGGGAAAAAAGAGGAGAAAAGTACCCGACATTCAGAATGTAATAACTAGAAGACAAGATGTAAGATTATTATGAATAGAAGATGACATGGAAGTAAAGGACACCCGCATGGAAATGATGGGATATTCCAAAAGACCAGATGATGGCAGCAAGAGGAGATCTGTAGAGAGAGAAAAGAAAAGGTCCTAAAACAGAACCTTGAGGAAAGTCGTGAAGCAGAGGTAGTGTGTCAGACGAGGACCCGGTCCAAGATTCTGAATAAGTTTGGTCAGATACATATGAATGAATCCAAGATAAAACAGAACGAGAGAACCCAAAAGAAGAAAGAGAAGATGGGAGAAGAGTATGATCCAGTCAAAAGCTGCCGATAAATCCAATAGAATTAAAAGAGAAGAGTCTATAGAGTAACAAGCAGAAAGCAGGGAATCACAAACAGAAAGCAGATAATTTTTAGTGGAGACGACGAAAGCCAGTCTGGGAACAAGGAAACATAGAGATTTCATTGAGAAACGTAGAAACCTGGGAATAGACAAGATGCTTGAGAAGCTTTGCGAGAAAGGGAAGAAGAGAAATGGGTCGGAAATTAATGGGAAGAGAGGGGTCAAGTGAAGATTTCTTTAGAATGGGAAGAATAGAGGCATGTTTACATTGGTAATTGAAGTAAGAAGAGAAATATTAAAGAGAGCAGAACGATAGAAAACCAGCAAGGGATAAACCGTAGCAATAATAATGATGGACTGGAGGGTGAGGAAGTAGGGTGGGCACGATCAAATGAGGAAGATGTCTCAAAATTAGGTGTCTGACAGAAAGATGAGATAGTCGAGGTGGACGAGGAGATTGGGGAAGAAAAGCAGCCAGTAGAGGAAGGGACGATGGCTGCTCAAAGAGTGAACACCTTTGAAGAAAAATAGGAAGATAAATCAGAGACAGATAGAATGGAGTTAAGTGAATAATCAGGAGGGGGGGAGAAAGGAGATGAGAAAGTGATTGAAACAGATGCCTAGGATGAGTAGATTGAGATTGCAGAAGATCAGAATAGTATGAGCGTTTAGCTGAAAGAAGAATGTCATCGTATAGCGTGTGATAGGAAGAGAAAGACAGCTGATGTGCGTCGGAAAAGGATCTACGCGCGCAGCTTTTCTCGAGGCGGCGAAGTACTGGTTCAAAAGGTTTTCGAGGCAGCAGAAAAAGAAGCAGTCGGGTACAGAGAATCAAGAGAAGAAGAAAGGAAAGAAGACAATATAGCAGACCCGTCATCAGCACGGAGGACAGCAAGGATGGGTAAAAAGATTCAAAATGCAACCGGAAACAAACAGAGGAATATTAAGGGCACGAAGATCTCATGACATTACTTTTTTTCTGTCCATATATACTCAGCGCTAGATGATTTAGTATGACTACTGAAGAGCGTGCCCCTACTGGCGTTGGCTGCGGCAAGTCGAAACCAATGAACAACAAAGATTGCCAACGTCAGATACATAAGATTATATTTTATTCTTATTTCATCAAGGCCTCATTTCGAGTGCTATAAAGTATAGCACTCGAAATGAGGCCTTGATGAAATAAGAATACATTACAAACGTATGTATTCTGCCGTTGGCAATCTTTGCTGTTCAAATGTACTGTGATTTTATGCCTTGTTTCCCAATCCTTTTCAGTTCAGGCTTGGGGTGACGGGTTAGCATGCATCTTGCAAAATGACTAAGTGGTGCTCACTTCAAAATGGGAAGGGAGCCTCGTCAATGAACCAATTCAACCTTGATTGGATGTCCTATAGCAGAATGCTGCAGAGACAACTCAGCAGGTTAGGCGACGGTTGCTCAGATTTTTTATCTGTTTCTACATTGCTGTACATTATATGGCTTTTTTACTGTTGTTGCTGAAAGCTATGCTGTAAAATGTGGTGTTTTGACACAGGGATGCATAGGGCTCCCTCACGTCTTTCAGTGTGGGAACCTCTACCCTCATTGCGAAAATCAAAAGCTTTCACCTGATAAATAAAATATATATTTTTTTAAAAATCAAGCTTGCCCCCATGTATATGCGCATGGTAACTGAACATATTGTAAAGAGAAATATTCATATTTTGTTGAATTAACCCTTTCTCTTAGAAGAATGTGCACAAGACAAATGAGCGTTAGCCTCTCAAAAGAATTTATCATCACATGAAAAATAACATGAGAGAGGATACTTTCCAATAACTACGCTGGCAAAGTATAAAACGGTGCAAGCAACACCTAATAGCCCAAACTGAAAAATGGCATGTGGGTTTTGAAAAGGTACTTTCAGGACATAAACAAACAACAAAAGGCAAGGGCGCCGAATACCTGGGTGCTTCGGGGCCCGCTACCACCCCCACCTCCCCGGGAAAGACCATCTATGTTTAAGTCCCTTTACTTACAATAGTAGGACATTATTTTTTGGGGGGACTCCACCTCTCCCTCTGCGCCTCCCTAAAACCCCTCCACCCCCATCCACTCCCCGGACAAACCAAAAGTCGGTGGTCGGTGGCCCTGACAAAAGGTGTGACAAGGTTACCTGTTTGTGTTTCAATGTTTGATAAAGGCATAGTTCATATATGATTTTAACATTTTACATTCTATCAAAATAAACCCCTTTTGTGAGTTAAATAGGAGCTTGCGAAAAGTAGACAGTTTAAAACTGTCCTGTGTCATATATTGTAATTGGCCTGTAGAAAGGTCCTAGATTTAGGTAGCTAACTGATGCTTTGTGTGTGCTTTCGGAATAAAAATGCCCCTTTGAATTTCTTAACAGGAAACTCACAAATCTTTCCAACTTTAAACCCTTTGCCAGAAGAAAAGAAAGATAAGGACGAGTGGAAAAGCTAGCCTCAGACATGGAAGCAGCACAGGCCTCTTGAAAACCACATGACTATACTATTACTCGAGTCAGGCATCTGGTGCCTGGATGGGGGTGGGGCATCACAGCGGGTCCCTGGGCCACAGACTGACAAGCTGAGTGACGGGGAATTCCCCATCATTCCCATGGACTTTGCTTGCTTGGCGTGGGCAGCCTGCACGGCCACTATGGTTCAGCGTTTCCTCACGGGTTCCTGGAGGCTGACTTGGATGCAGGTCACGTTTCTGCAATTTTGTGTTATCACTATGCATCATGGCGTCCAGTATTGGCACGTTCTATACTATACTGTTAAACCCTCTACCTCTTTATAAGAATCATGCACTGCTGCCTGGAGCGATTCATGCGAGTGCATGGTCGCTGGAATTCACATACATGCATGTTTCCTCATTGTGAGGCCTATACATGGATTACCCTTAACGTGGGTAATTCTAAAACCGATTACAGTGCTTAGAAACGGGAATGATCTGGCATGCGGCACTATATTAAAGCAAGTGTTATTAATAATCCCAGTTGCTGTCCTGTCTTGCATTCATCACTGGTCCAGTCCACCTCCCTGTGCATGCTTCTCCATGACCCACTTTCTTGCCACACGCCTCCTCTTCCCCTGCACACAACCCTCAGAGGTACACTTCCACCCTATCAAATATTCCATCCTTGGAACTCTTTTGTGCCTTTTTGTAGCCACAGGTATAATGGAAAGGGTGGACTGCACTCAGGTGCTACCCGAGGATCTCTTCATCTCCCAGCAACCGACATTTGATCACCCCGGAAAGGATTATATCTTATTTGTGCTCCATGCCTCCTCCACCTGTCCTGTGCGGTGGAGTAAGGCCTGCAATCAATCTCCAGGCACCGGGAAACTCCACCAATACATATTTATTTATTTATTTGTGGATTTATAAAGCGCGAAACCAAGAGGTAGGAGGTCCTCTGCAAGGTTCTATCTCATAGTTACCGGATGTCCTATTAAGCCTCGCTGTGCTGCAGAGCACGTGACATGGGTGCACAGTTCATGCACCTAGGTCAAGCCATAGGCAGTGGCGAATTAGTGGCACACACAGGTACTGTCACAAACATCCACTGTCTCCCCTAACCCTCCTTGTTTGTGGAACACATTTGTAGTTAGGATCTCTTTTGAGTGATCAAGTCAGCAAACACGTCATTAAAAATATACTTGGAATTCAACAGAAGATCTTTTTATGAGCGACATGTTTATGACATTGGCGGAATGGATCTAGTGTGACCTCTGTGGGAGGATACTTGATGTATGACGGCCTGTTCAAGGTGTGGTTGGACCTCTGTCGGAGGAGATATCTTACTATATAATAAAAGGCCAAATGGATGTTTGTCCGATGAGTCATGCGCAGTAGAGGCTGCCCGAACTTACAGAATCCTCTGCTAGAGGGAGATGTTGTCTTACACTATACAGTGGCCCAATTTGCATAGCTTCACCTGTTGTCACTGCTAGAGGGAGCTGTAGGCTTAGGATCTATAGTGGTTCTATTCTGTTAATAAAAACCTACACCTCAGCCCCTTTACACGGGCCTGAACACTCGTATGTATATATCTGGGGAGACAGTAGCTGGCCCAGAGTCTTGGGTTGGCACCCCGCGTCGCTAAACAGAAGTTTAGTTAGAGAAGTGGGGTCTGTCTGCTTCTGCCATCTCCCATTTTTCTCCCACACTGCTATAGATCCCCTCCAGGGGCCTTGGCGACCCTAGTAGCATCCAATCTCTCTCCCAGAGAACCTTCAGGCGATGCGGTCTGGCCTGATCGTGCATCCAGCAGACCCCGCCCAAGCAGATAGAGGACCCAGAGGCGCTCCTTATTGGAGGCCCCCACCCGCAGGTAAGCATTAGGCAGTGGGCCCCTTACCTGTGGATCAGGGACGTCTGCAGATCCTTCTATCAGCGAAGTTGAATTCCAAAGAATAGCCCTCCCTCACCTGCGGCTGATGGCTGAGATGTTGTGTGTCATTAGCATACACACAGAGCTGTCTGTTCCAAGTCCTGAGGGGGAACCTTGTTTGCCTGGAGCAAACACACCTCCTACCTTTCCTTTCGGCTCTGAACAGCAGTGACTTGAGGGTGAGAGATGGAAAACCTGCACACATGGAACCCTACAGGAGCATTACATCTCAGGGGCACCAGGGCACGTGGCATTTGACCCACCACGCTGATGTAGCTCATTCTTCAGACCCTGAACGGGCCTGTGGTTGATCAGTCCAAAGGCAAGCAAGACCCACCCACCTCCCCTATCAGCATGATTCTTGCTGTGAAGGTATTACCACATTACATTCTTTTAACTCTTTCATTTGTTAGAGATTTTGTTTTTTACCTCAGCCCGTGGGCCCTTGCAGTGTGCTATCATAGAACACCACACTTCATAAGTTCCCCTGCACACGACCCCGCAGCCCTGCAGATGGCACAGGCCATCCTGCCAGCCTCAAGGCACTGGCCAGGCAAATGCTCTTATCTTTTCAGAAAGGCCCTCAGGAAATGAAGCCTGGCAGCCAGCACAGGCCTCCACAGCCAGCACAGGCCTTTTAGTATACAACCATCAACCCATAACATTATTTCTCTTCAATATTATTCATAATACTGTATTCTGCAAAGGCAAAATAACTGAAGAAAAACCTCACTAAACTTCCTTCAAAACATAATATATTGTATTAAATAGCTGGTTGCATAAGGTGTGCACTGGAAATATCTCCTCTCCATGGCAAAGTAGAACAACATATACTGATTTTTAATAGAAATCTAATGACATACATCAAATGTAGTACTAATAGCACTGTAGGTTTGGGGGTTCACAACCAGGAAAACCAATGGCTCTGTAGAAATCGGGGCACACAGTTCACACGTCCACGAAATGGAATCTGCTTCAGGACGCCACCTCTAGAGGGCAGTAGCAGCGTAATATGATGCACTGCACCGGGTGTGTGCCGGCACTTACTGCCAATTCTGTAGTTTGATGTTTGATTTCTGAATGTGCAGCTTTATATCCTAGCTCAAACCATGCACTTCATGCCTGACACTACTTGAACGCCTTCTCCACATCACTAGGGTCTGGTGTGTGTGTCGCCCGCAAGTTGCTTCTGTCAGTGGATCCCGGCAGGTGGATCCTGGCAGATCTCCTTGATCAAGTGTTTTTAGACTTTATTTGTGTCCAAAAATCACATCCTCCGCGGTGATGTCCATGCACCATTCAGGAACCTAGGGATATCAGAGTCCCCCCAAACTCAGTCACACGCAGGTACATCGTCAATTCTGCCTGGTACGCCTACATGAGGGAAGGCCACATTGCGGGAATTAGACCTTCTTTGGGCTACATTCAGCATCCTTGCCTATGTTCTGCTGCCCTCACCATTTCAAGGTCAGACATAACATTCTCTGGCAATTTGAACGTGTCCTGCTGTCCTAAACCAAAGTCTGGTCCCACTTGCAGTTTTGCCTTCAGAGTAGCAGCAAGGGTAGGGATTTTGCAGTAGGAATGGCATCTCTGGCCACATGGGTGGTGATTATGACTGGTCGCAAGGTTTCCAGAAGAACTAATGGAGAACTGTGTCATCAGGTGGTGGTATCTTTGATGGTTATGGACGGATGCACCTGAAGATGCACGTGGCCAGGCCAATTAGTTCTTCAGAGGCTCATCTTCCTCTTCCAGGATGTCCTCCACCAGAACATCCTCCTATTCCTTTTGTGAATATCTGGCTGGCAGTCCTTCATGGACATCAGCTGGGGCCACCATACTAGTGATGGCATCAGCTTGGTTCCAGATCTGGTGAGAGTCTGATGTGGCACAGTGCCAACTCAACCAGTTAGCCTTGAGTGTTCAGCAGCACCGCCAGGCGTGAACACAACTGTCTGAGATCTTGGAGCTGGTGCACCAAGACTGGGGTGTGGAAGACCTCAAGTGCCTCTGGTACCCGATCCTCTGAGAGCTTTTTCGATGACATGTGTCTCGGGAACATCACCTGCAGGAGTCACAGCAGCTTCTGGGCAAAGGGATGACATTCTCCTCTGGCTCTTCTGCTGGTTTCTCTCGATGTCCGGCACTAGTCGGAGGTTCGGTGTCGGGGACCCCTGTTGGAATCATCTCTTCTGGAGTTTAGGGTGCTTCGGCAACTTTGGGCTCCAACTGCAGCTTCAGTGCCAAGAGCCTTGGGGTACTCCAGGGGGTCTAGAGCTGGATTCTGACAGGTGGATGGCTGCCCTACATGTGCCACCTACAGCGCCTCATATAGCACAGCTCTTCCTGGCTCTTCGCCCCCTTCCTCAAGGGAGCTTCGTGACAAGAGCAGCATTGGTGAGATCTTTGGATCTGCGGGAGGAGGGATGAAAAGTTGCTCAGGGCTACGGCGGAAGAGGGAGTTTGCCTGTGTTTGCAGCTAGAAATCGATAAGTGCAAAAGAAGGGGTGTGGATTATGCCTCGGGGGTACACAATCAATAACACATCAAAATGCTGCTTTAAAACAGAATACATTTATATTTACCAGATTTGTTAAAAACAAATGTAGTTCTTTTCACATTTTTGATTTAAAAGATCCTTATTTTTTCATATTTTTGTTTTTATCTCTTCATGTTCAGTCTGGAGTTTTATTCCCTGCGTCATATTGTCTAGACACGGCATCAAATACGACCACCTTGTTCACATTTTAACGACAGAAGCTTGGTGGCGTGAGACAGGCGCTACTAGCCCTGCATGCTGCCCTCGCGCATAGCCCAAGGTCTTCGTCCGGGCATAAGAAGCACAGTGGCACACAGCTGCATTTGCATATGCACAATTTGCTGCTTTTGTGGCTCTGAACTGGAGGTGAACTTCCAGCGATGCCTGCTGGTGGCATTGTGCATGTGTGGCTTAGCAGAAATTGACGATTCTTCTTTCACATTTTAGGTGGATGGGATTTTTAAGCTTTTATAAACCCTGTCTTCATACCCCAATGCTCCACCAACAAGGGTGTCCAACCATACTGCACTGATGATCCCTAGTAAGGGTATAGTGTGTAGGCAATTCTCTACTCGACTGCTGAATGTCTTGGGGTGAAAGAATGTATCGAATAGCCCTGCTCTAAGAGACAACGTCAATTTTCTAAACCTCAAAACGTACATTTGATCTAATCTGCAAACCCACAATGTATTGCTCATGTGGCTCTGAATTGCATGCAAACGGCACCTCCACCCACATTAAGGAACCCTCGCTTCGCTTGGGCTCATAACTTTGGCGACAGGCCGTTAACATGGTCAGTCCACCGCCTCAGTTTATATCCCCTCAATAATATCTTACGTAGGGCAGATTGTCAGATGACGGTGGCCGTTCTGGGGTGAGGGTGCTGTCAGGTGTATCGACCAACGTTCAAGTTATTATGCTGCAACATTTGGTGCTGTGGGTTTAGAAAATCCAAGATGGCCGAAAAGCCCACATTTGTGCGAGAATCCAGGAAAACCGCACAGTTTTTGCGCAAACCAAAATGGTCGCCTGACCTGCCACCCACCAGTGCGAGCGTGATGGGCCAGAAGCGCCATGAGTGGAACATGGTGCCAAAGGAAAAACAGCAGTGCTTGTTAACTCAAAAAGCGCTTTGAAATCACCTTTGTTTCTCTGAATGCAAGCTCAAAATGCCTATTTCAAACATTGCAAGATATTCAAAAATCTTACTGAACACCAGCAGACGTCTGGTAGAATGAAGTCTTGTGTGCATGCTAAATCTGGAAAGATGAAGAGCCTAAAATAATGTTCATAACAAAACTGGCTGAGCTGTGGATGTCAGCAGCTTAAGTGAAATGGGATTTAAAGCCACTAAAATCGAAATGTTTAAAATAAATGAGTGACCTACTTTTGAGTGTCACATAGGTTGCAACTGTTTAAATGTCATAGTTTTGAACTTAGAATCAGCGTTCTAGCTGCATGTGTCAACATTGTAAGTTTGATTTGAATGAAGAAAAATGGGAACAAAAGTGACCTTTGGCTGAAGCCTGGCTTAAAGGGACTGAATTCTGCCCGGCAACTACCCCCGACAGGAGTTGAAACGTACCCAGCAACTGTATTCACAGGCCTGGCCTGCCTTCTGCTGCCCCACCAAAAGGAGATCACACCTCTCTGATTGAATCAGGGGAGGGGTACCTGGGAGCAGGAAACAGAACAATGAACTTCCCTTTGCTCCAAGCAATTGCTAAATCAGGGGGTCGTAAATGGCTTTTTCTTGGAAGGAAATGGGAGGGGCACTGCCTCTGTGAGCCAGCTGAGCTTGGAGGAAGTGGACAAACCAGAAATTCCCCCATGTGCGTTTGGAAACCACACCCCTCTGGGCCAGAGAATAATTTTAGAAAGATGGATAATTCATAGTACATAATTGTCAAAATGATATCAATAATATCATTATTCCTGTGATTTTTCTGTGCACATTTTAAGAGGTGTTAGGACTCTGTGGTATGTTCTGGGGGGTAGTAGCGGAAAATAGGGTATTACTCCAAATGTCTGTATGTTAAAAATCTGACACTTCATCATCTGATGCCCATATTCCTTGCGCACATTTGTGTAAATTCTGGAAAAGTTTAGAGGTTGTGTTCTGGATGAAAAGGGCAGAATTCTGTCAGAAGTGAACACAACATCTTACAAAGACAGGGATCGGATGGTTTGGCGCTACAGAAAATATGTTAACTGGACATATAATATTAGAAAAATTGTACATAGATAAATATGCATTTAAGTCAAAAATAGATTTGTGTGCAAAGTGACAAGGGGAGTGTTCTTTCTGTATGCCATAAAGATGATGTCTCATGACACGGATGACTCACAACTCAGTTCCTCAGTCAGGCGACAGAGAATCCTATAGCCTATCAGGATCCTCAGAGGGTTGGACATAGAAAGTCAGCCTTCCCACCCATTTTCAAAAGATATAAAAAGAGCCACTGAGATCCAGGTAGGGACATTCACTTTCCACTTCAAACTGATTTCTTGCGAAGCGCTTTGCCAGAAGACTCCAGAACCAGAACTTAGAATCCAGACTTCAGAACTTGTAGCAGAGAGGCCTAGTCCACAAGCTGAATCCTTCAGAGGCCTCAGAATCCAGCAACATAACCAAACTATTCAACAGCCGGGCTGTGCTGTTCGCTTCCGGCTAGAACTTTTGCCGGAACCAGAGACCCAGACCAGACCGCAGTGCCAGTACCAGACCCAGAAAGCAGAGATGTATCCCAACTGCAGACCAGACCCAGACCAGACCGCTGTGCAGTGCCAAGAACTTTTGCCAGAGCCAGAGATCCAGGCCAGCAGAGCAGAGCTGACCCAGATAGCTGTGACTTCAGAACTACCCGCCAGATATCCAGTCTAAACCTGTTGACCAGATCTTGAAGGCCTATTTCAAATTTATAGTGTGAGTATCCAGCCAGAACTGTGCAGAAGCAATTTCTTAGTTTAAAATAATCCTATTCAAACTATTTTAACCTGTCCAAACTGCATCATAGAAATCGTGTGTCCATTCTGTGATTTCAAACCTGTGACAGTGTCATTTGTCATTTGAATCTTACTTTATTTCTGAGAATCTACCTCCACTAAATCGTCCGTATCTTTTGAACCGCACGTCCTAGGAACGAGATTTAACTTTCATTTTAAAGCTAAGATCCTAGGCTTTCAAACGGACACAGACATCCCAACTCCTTATAGTTGTTCCGTAATCGTGATCGACACACTCGGAAAAAATGCTCCGAATTGCAATTTGACGCAATTTCTCCACCTGTCAAAAATAGCTGTCTTTTGCTGCAACTGCTGAAATTCGTTTTCAACCTAACAATCCCTCATGAATCACTGATAGTGTTGACCTGAACCAATCTTAAGTAGCTATCACCTACGCTGAATCTCCTATAGGGAATTAAAATCATTTTTAGCATATTTTCACTTCATTGCAAATCACATTAAAAGTATTTCTGCATGTTTTAAAAGCATACCGGTTGCTCTAAGCTTGCTAGGGGGGATCTAGAATTTGTATTGCATTTGATTATATTCCTGAAAATTGTGTGCTCCCCTTCCATCTCTTTATATTGCATAGGGGGGGAGTGAATTGCCACAAGAGGAAAGGTGATTATATTATCTCTTGTTGAAACCATATCAGTTTATCCCTGTGCTGCATTCTTTTCCATCATTGCATTTCTTTGAAACCATAAAAGTATTCTCTGCTACCTTATCCTTTCTATACTAACTCCTCATTGGATGAAAAGAGTGTGCAATTGTAATATTACCCATTGTTGATCAACATTATATTCATAAGTGTGCTATCAAATATTAATTTATTCATAAAAGTGTGATATATATATTGTTTAATTTTCAAATAAATCTTTTAATTTGCAAAACAAACCTACTTCTTGGCTCAGTGAGGTCAGGGGGAGTCGAAGAGAGGGGCGTTATACAATGGTTTATCATCCAGATCTATGAACTTGTCATAAAAATATATAAATAAGGGATTCCCTTGGGCATCCCAGACTAGGCATTGACTTAGTTGGAGTGCTGAATTGAAGTCACTTAACAGAGTGGGGGCTCGAGCCGGGACGTCTGGATTAGACCTACCACTTGTGCAGCTTAATACAGTGTGCTAACTGACATAATACATAAATTCTGTTGGATCACCACGCTGTGTTACACTGTAAAAGCACCCCTCAAAAGAAGGACGCTCTAAGGAGACGGTCTGCTTTGCAAAATAAAATAGTAACTTCTGTAAGTCAGGAAGGAAATCAATTTCCAGAATGACGACCTTGGTAGATATCAAAATAGCGAGAGAGCACTTCTTACATAAGCTATTTGTGAGAGGGGAATTGACGGAACAGGACCAGATGGTGTGGTTGCAGGCAATCACACCCCAGATCACTGCAACAGGGTTAGACAAATGGAGAGACCAGGGTCCATTACATGTGGCCCTGAGTGAACTATATATGGCCCCTAAAGCCAAAGATGAGCATGACAAGATTGTCAGGATAGTGGCATATTTATATTTATATATGGGAGCCATACAGGACAAATGTGCTGAAGGCCAAGATCTGGCAAATAGGCAACAGATGGCATTAGAGAAGGCCCGATCTGACCTGGTCTCTTCTGAGCAGAGGCTGCACAGGAGCCATGAGTCAGAAAATGAGAGTAGACAGTATTTCATTAAAATCAAAGAGGATATGGGCATCCTGCAACAGGAAAAGTCTGACCAGGATACCAAATTTCTGGCCTTGCAGAAGGAGTACCAAGAAGGTTTGGACGCCCTACTGCAGAGCCAGAAAAAGCTGGAGCAACAACTGGACTTCAATAGCGCATGCACAGAGCAGGTAGTCACCCTGCAAAGCCACCTAGATAGGGAGAAGGCAGATAGCAACAAACTGATTCTGAAAGACCTGGACACCCAGACAGAATTTGAGGAGGAGCGCCAGAAAGCTGGTGCCTTTCAAAGGCAGAGGGACGACCTGGCAGCACAGATGCAGGCTCTTAGCCAGGAAAGGGATACCTTAGGCCAGGAAGTCTGCCACTTAAAAAGAAAAATGGAAGAAAATCACCTGGCCCTCCAGGGACTGGGTGACCTCCAAAAAGAGCATCAAAACTTGTTGGAGCACACCAGGAGGGTGGAAGATGCTCTGGCAAGAAAGGAGCAGGCCAGTAGGGATGGGACTCAGGAGGTAACCCTCCTGCAGCAAAGACTGGCCGAGTATTCCAGGACAAACCAGGAAGCACAGAGAGAGAATGAGGCTCTCTGCCAGGACAATGATAGGCTCCAGCAACAGGTAGCCATGTAGGAGAGACTGATAGTAAGGCCTTGACTGAGGAACCGAAAGCACAGGCTCTTGCATGGCAACAGGGAGCAGGGGCTGATAGAGATGAGGTTTGCTGGGAAAGGGAAACACCTGAGCATAACCTCAGGAGCCCTAGTACCAGAGGCCTTCACCTCTCCCAGTCCCTGGACTCTGCAACCCCCATGTCCTCTGGCGCACATGAGCACAGGGCCACAGGTATGGCAGATTACTATCCAGCCAAAAGTATGGGGCGCATAGGCCAGTACCACCCAGGAATGGATGGGCGGGCATCCGGGTATGGGCACCTAAGTACAGTGCAATTTAGTGGGGAACCCCAGGAGAGTAGGCCCACTAAGAGCATCCTGAAAACCTCTGCCCAGTTAGGTCAGTGGGGGGGGGGGTGGTACCCATCAAATCCTGGCAGCACTGAGGGATCTGAAGACTCCTCTGAGTGTCACAGGACACAGGAGACCAGGTCTCCACATTCTGCCAGCCATTCCCAGGCTCGCAGAATCCGGAAAAACCTGGAAGATCAGACGGGCACCTCTGGGAGCAGTGCTTCTGAGTCAGAGGATGAATGGACCAGGGTTACCCGAACCAAAAAGGACAATAAGGCAAAAGGGGCCTTGCTTAAGGACCCCTTAAAACAGATTAAGGCAATAAGGAGTGTCATCACCCCTTATCACAAGAACGGCAAGTATTCTGTTTGGGAACACTTGGAGCTTTACGAGCAAATGATGGAGACTTTGCATTTGAAGGACAGCAGTAGCTGCATCCAGTATGTAAAATGGACATTCTCCCCAGAATACTCCAGTTTCTTTGCGGGGCTGGAGGACCAAAACCATTCAAGATGGTCCACATATAGGGCAGCCATCTTGAAACATTTTTCTGTTCACCGGAATCCCCAAGAGGCTCGCAAGGCAGTCTGCAATTTGCAATGTGGGGAGGATCAGGCCTCACAAGAATTTGTGCAGGAATTGAAGCGTGCCTTTGCGCAGACTACCAAAAGGGTGCGCACGGACAGTAAAGAGTTTGTAAATACGTTTTTCCATGCCTTACCCAAATACATAATGACCCAGCTAGTGAGAGATTTTCATGAGAAAAGGTCACTAGACTGGGTCATTGAACAGGCTCTATGAGGTGCAGAAGCCCATAGAAAATAAAAGTAATGCGCAGAAAAGCCCCAAATCAACCAGCACCCCTGCTGCTGCTAAGGTGGCAGAGGTCAAGGTTGCTCCCATTTTAGATTTGGAGATGGGGGGGCCTAAAAACCTGCCTGCACAGAATAACTCTAAGCCCAGAAGGCCCTCGGGCCAGTCACAAACAGGGAGTCAAGGAGGTAGTCCCACAAATGGGATCCCTCATTCCCCTGATTATGTAAGTCCCCGTTACAAGGGTAACCGACCCATCCTGGGTTATGTGTGGACTCCTCCGGCCCAAGGGGGGGATCCAGCCAAGCACCTAACCCAGGGAACTCCCCTCCTAACTTCCCACAGGAGGGCAGAAATTCCCCAAATACTGGGCAGAACTTTTTTCCCAGGTATCCACCCAATTTCCAACCCCCAAATCATCCATCCTTCTTTCCCCAATTCCCTGAGCCCAGACCACTTAATCCAGGAGAGGGGAGGCCAAGGGTGCAAGGGTACCCAAATCTTCCCAACCCGGGGTACTACTAGAGAAGGGATTGCTACCCTTCCCGGGATCAGCCCAGGGGAGAAAACCGAACCCTGTATTAGCCTGAGCGGGTATCATAGTTAGAGCGCCAGGTCGAAAATAAGGCACGGGATCTGGGTCACATGCTGAGGGCTCAACAGAACCCTCAGATGAGCATACCGGCGCAGAATGCCCCAAACTCTGGGCCTGGTGCTCCAGAACAATGACGGGGGCAGCACCCTGATAACCCACCGGTTCCCAGGGAGGAGGCATAGGGGAAAGAGGGGTGTAAAGCCTTGGAGGAGGCTTCCTTCCCCACTTGTAAACAGCCCCTGGAAACCCAGGAACCGGAAACAAAATCTCCTACCCATGAAAGTCTGCCACATAAGCAGAGAGGAGGTAGGAGAAACAAAGGACCCAAACAGACCAGTTTGTGGAGGAGGTAGAGATCTTCGAATTTGAGGGAGAGGGATCCTCAGAGGATCCTGGGAAAAGGATCTTCTCCTTCAGAGATGGGGGAACTCCTCCCAAAGGAAAATGGGTCCCAAGGGATCCAAATCCAGACTGGGTAGATGTGGGGACTGAGCTAGCGCCGCCCATCATCTCATCCCAGAACCAACAGCATCAAAACCCCCTGGTTCAAACCCATTCTGGTGACTGCCTCCAAAAACCAAGGGAACCCACAACAGCTCTGATTTCCAGTTGCCAACTTTTTCTTGCAGATTGCCATGACTCTCCACAGAATTCTGCCCAGATCTCTTCTCTCGCAATGTCCAAAACTAAAGAATTAGCCCACCAGTTGTCCAAAAATGTGCATTATCTGTGCCCCCTTGAGGAGAAGGAGGGAAGATACTATGCCCCGGTACAAGTACAGGGGCAGGTTACAATTTTGGCACTGGTGGACACTGGATCCCAAGCTACCCTTATGTCCAAAAGAGCCTTTGATGAACTAAATGCAGGAAGGGGGGAGAATTACTGAATTCCTCTCACCTCTCTTTCTGGACAACTTCAGAACTTTGATGGGAAGGAAATTCCCGTCGAGGGGACTGCAGATCTGGACACCAAAATTGGGCGACACAAGGTGAAACACCCGGCCATAGTAGTGACTCCAGAGGGCACCCCTTATTTAATAGGGAATGACCTCCTGAGAAGGTTTTCACCCCTAATAGATTGCGTAAACAAGGTCCTCTGGACCCAGACTAGCGGCCAATAAAAGTAAAACAGAGTGTCAACCATGTTAGTTTAAACGGCACATGCCACATGGTTGAACAAAAATCTGACCAAGTAGAATTTCACTTCCAGAACAACCAAATTCCAGACGTGACAGTAATAGCAGTAGGACAACAGACTGGTGATGGGGGGTCCTCTCTATTTCTGAAAATCAACCTTCCTTCCAGTTTAAGGTGGTATTCCACACTGGAAGGAAACACTCTGAAATTCTTTACTAATCCACAATCAGACATTCCCACTCCAATAGTCCAGAAAGATGTAAAATCAGCCCAGAGCCTCTCTGATATTCAGCAAATTGGAGAGCAGTTGTTCATCCCTGTTCAGTTAAATGAGGGGAAGGACTCTGTTCTCGCCCGAGTGTGTGTGAACAACGATAAGAGCTTCTTCAGCGAAGCGATGTTCCGCCAACTCCCAAAAGATCCAGCCATTCCCACATTCAAACTGATAGACAAACGGGAAATGGATCGGGAAACACCCAATTCCAAACATCTCCTGCCAAGCAGGTGTATGCTCAAAATCTCCATTGGCAACAAGAGCATAGTCCATAATTGTTGGGTCGTGTGAGACGTCACTGCCGCCTTTTACTTAGGCAGTGATATTCTCAATCGCTTTGCCATTAGTTTGGACCTAATAATCTTCAAAGCTTGGTCCCGATTAGCAGATAATCCCAAGGGCTTTGATGATCCAGAAAAAGCATTTAGGTCGGCTCAATTGCTACCTTATGCAGTTGAAATTCAGATTAAAGAGGAAGTCACCATCCCAGAAAGGACCCGACAATTCTCCCTGGAAGTAAAAGTTAAAAGAGGACAAAAATTGAAAAACCCTGATGCTTATATTCATCTAAATGCTTTTCTCCAACAGCAAGGGTTAGGGGTAAACCCAACACCATTAGTCAACATAGAACATGACACCATTCCAACAGAGGTGGATAACAGCAACTTAAAGAGTATTACTCTAGCCGCAGGCACCATTATTGGAATGGCGGTTGATGACCGACATTTTTCCATTGATTTAGGAAATGAACTGTTAGGACCAATCCCCAAGGACTGTTTTGACAGTGGGCCTCATTACACGGAAGGCGGTAATGGTTAACGGCCACCGTTAATGGTAACGGTGACCGTTAACCATTACCGCCTTACTACGAGGTCCCTTAGCGGGTTGGTGCTTTAACGCCTGCTTTTTGCAGGCGTTAAAAACCAACCCGCTAAGGGACCTTGGAGCTAATTACGGCACCGCAAAATTGCGGTGCCGTAATTAGCGCCTTCCCCATTCCCATAGAGCCCTATGGGGCAGAAATGGGAATGGGGAAGGGCAATGGCGGAAGGGGTATTTACCGCCCCTCCAACCTTGGAATGGGGCGGTAAATCCCCTTTCCGCCAAGGCGGTGCCGGTAATTTACCAGCATGGTCCAGGGTGCTAATAGCACCCTGGATTACCGCCTTCTGTGTAATGAGGCCCAGTGACAGTGATGACAATACAACACCAGACAGGAACTTTACCCGGCATGGGGGGAACTTCCTGGTGGACACTTCCTGCCCTTATGGTAAGGAAGATGTGACTTGTGACTTCAGGAGGGATGAGGTGATTTTCAAGGTCCATGAGGGCTGCCTTTCCCACCTGAAGCCTCCAATCCAAATCAGCACTCTGACCAGGGACTTCTCCACCCAGCTGGAGGAGGCCGCTAAGATAGCAAAACCAGAAATAAGTATTTCCAGGCTTCAGGCAGATGGTTGAAGAGAGAGTCAACCTAGCTGATGCCTGTGTGACTCTGGAGCAGAAGCAAAAGTTGAAACAAGTTTTCTTGGATTTTCAAGATCTCTTTGCGGTAGACTCATATGACTGTGGTCGCACTGACATCCACACAACAACAATTCCCACGAGCCCTGGCATGACTCCAGTGTTTGTGAAGCAACATCACTTGCCTCTCGCATCAATGGAGTCCCTTACTGAAATAATTAAGAACCTTGAGTCCCGGGGGATAATCCGTCCAGTTCACAGCACCTTCAATAATCCGGTGCTGGGAATATTGAAGCCAAACGGCCAGTGGAGACTCTGCGCCGACCTTAGGGAGCTCAACAAATGGGTCCATACTTCCCGATGGCCTCTTCCCTACATTGACCAAGGGCTGGCCCAGATCCAGGGGTCACATGTATTCACTGCAATAGACCTGACCAATGGATACTGGACTGTGCCTGTCAGTAGGGAGGACCAATATAAACTGGCTTTTACCTTTGGGGGAAAGCAGTACACATGGACCCGTATTCCCTTCTGATATCTCAACTCCGGTAATGAATTCAACATTTTCCTACACAAGGCCATGCCCGACCTGGGTGCGAGGGGTAACCTGGCTTATGTAGATGATGTCCTCATCAAAAATTCATCTGTGGAGGAACACATAGCGGAGATCCGTTATGTTCTGACACAGTTGAGGGCCGCCGGAGCAAAACTTTCCTTTCAGAAAGCACAGTGGTGTAGAACCCGTGTCAATTTCTTGGGGCATGAGATTACTCCTCAGGGTCTCTGTCGCCAGGAAAAGAAAGTGGAAGCACTTCAGAAACTGAAAGACCCCACAACTCTGCGGGAACTAAGGAGCCTCCTTGGACTGACTAATTACAGCAGAAAGTTCATTGAGGGCTATGCAGAGATCACCAGACCCCTGATTCATCTCTTGAAGGGGGGGGGGCAAGTGGGAATGGGGTCCAGAACAATCCGAGGCAGTAAGACAGCTCAAAAGAAGCCTCTCACAAGCGCCTTGCCTAGCTTACCCTTTCAGAAACATGGAGTTTTTCTTGGAGGCAGGGTTCTCTAATACATGCTTGCCTGCAGTATTATATCAAAAGCATGACAAGGTCAATAAAGTAATCTCCAATGTGAGCAAAACTTTATCCTCTGTGGAGGAAAAAGTCAATGATTGTGAGAAGGCACTCCTGGCAACGGTGTGGGCATTGAAGAATTACCGCCCGTATATCCAGGGGGAACACATCATAGTGGAGACTCCACACCAGCCTCTGCAATATCTCCAAAGTGACAGAATCCGGGCCAGAAATGTGAGTAATTCCCAAATTACTTCCTGGATTCTGTCAATGCAAGGCTTTCCTGTGGAGGTCAGATATGGCCAAAACAAGAAGAGTCCCCTTGCGCAAGGTCTGGCTGACTTGCATGATTGTGCCAGAGGAAACTGTCTCGAGGATGAAAGTCTAAAAATCAAGGACAACATGGAGGCATACCTTAATTCCCCCCACAAAGTCTTTGAAGAAGACAAGTGTGAGGGAATGCCCACTGTCTATGTGGATGGATGCTCTTACCATGTTGACAACAACGGGGAAAAAGAACTTGTGGCCGGCGTAGGGAATGCATGGGTTAAGGAGTCCCCAGAACCCTCCGCTGGGTTCAAAATTGGTCCCCGAAGTAGTCAGGTGGCAAAGTTGATGGCTGTGCATCAGGCCATCCTCATTGCTGTCCACCATCAACTCCGCGAACTGGTCATAATCACAGATTCAGATTATGTACGGAACGGCTTCGAGGAGCACCTGGTTAATTGGAAAACCAGAGGCATGTTATGTGCAAATAACAAACCCTTTGAACATGGGAAGTTAACCCAAAATATTGATGATCTGGTCACCTTGAATGGGATGACCATCTACTGGAAGAAGATCAAGGGTCATTCCAAAGTAGAGGGACCAGACAAAACTGGAAATGACTTAGCTGATCAGCTGGCCAAAATGGGGGCCATCCAAGGGGATCTAATAGAGATTGAGTCCCTGTTGGGGGAAATCCAGGTCACTGCTATCACTAGGTCCCAGACAAATGCTCACAATGATCTTTCAACTGCACAAGGGAGTAAGGAGACCCCAGATGCTGATTTGATTACAGCTCAGAAGGGGATCCAATAATTGGTAAGTTTTACCAACACATTGAGGACCCTCAGAACTTTGAAGAAAAATGGGAACAAAAGTGACCTTTGGCTGAAGCCTGGCTTAAAGGGACTGAATTTTGCCCAGCAACTACCCCCGACAGGAGTTGAAACTTGCCCAGCAACTGTATTCACAGGCCTGGCCTGCCTTCTGCTGCCCCACCAAAAGGAGATCACACCTCTCTGATTGAATCAGGGGAGGGATACCTGGGAGCAGGAAACAGAACAATGAACTTCCCTTTGCTCCAAGCAATTGCTAAATCAGGGGGTCGTAAATGGCTTCCTCTTGGAATGAAATGGGAGGGGCATTGCCTCTGTGAGCCAGCTGAGCTTGGAGGAAGTGGACAAACCAGAAATTCCCCCATGTGCTTTTGGAAACCACACCCCTCTGCCAGAGCATAATTTTAGAAAGATGGATAATTCGTAGTACATAATTGTCAAAATTATATCAATAATATCATTATTCCTGTGATTTTTCTGTGCACATTTTAAAAGGTGTTAGGACTCTGTGGTATGTTCTGGGGGGTAGTAGCAGAAAATAGGGTATAACTCCGAATGTCTGTATGTTAAAAATCTGACACTTCATCATCTGACGCCCATATTCCTTGCGCACATTTGTGTAAATTCCGGAAAAGTTTAGAGGTTGTGTTCTGGATGAAAAGGGCAGAATTCTGTCAGAAGTGAACACAACATCTTACAAAGACAGGGATCGGATGGTTTGGCGCTACAGAAAATATGTTAACTGGACATATAATATTAGAAAAATTGTACATAGATAAATATGCATTTAAGTCAAAAATAGATTTGTGTGCAAAGTGACAAGGAGAGTGTTCTTTCTGTATGCCATAAAAATGATGTCTCATGACACGGGATGACTCACAACTCAGTTCCCCAGTCAGGCGACAGAGAATCCTATAGCCTATCACGATCCTCAGAGGGTTGGGCATAGAAAGTCAGCCTTCCCACCCATTTTCAAAAGATATAAAAAGAGCCACTGAGATCCAGGTAGGGACATTCACTTTCCACTTCAAACTGATTTCTTGCGAAGCGCTTTGCCAGAAGACTCCAGAACCAGAACTTAGAATCCAGATTTCAGAACCTGTAGCAGAGAGGCCTAGTCCACAAGCTGAATCCTTCAGAGGCCTCAGATTCCAGCAACATAACCAAACTATTCAACAGACGGGCTGTGCTGTTCGCTTCTGGCTAGAACTTTTACCAGAGACCCAGACCAGACCGCGGTGCCAGTACCAGTCCCAGAAAGCAGAGCTGTATCTCAACCGCAGACCAGCCCCAGACTACACCGCTGTGCAGTGCCAAGAACTTTTGCCAGAACCAGAGATCCAGACCAGCAGAGCATAGCTGACCCAGAAAGCTGTAGCTGTGACTTCAGAACCACACGCCAGATATCCAGTCTAAACCTCTTGACCAGTTCTTGACGGCCTATTTCAAATGTATAGTATGAGTATCCAGCCAGACCTACATCCTATTCAAACTATTTTAACCTGTCCAAGCTGCATCATAGAAATCGTGTGTCCATTCTGTGATATCAAACCTGTGAAAGTGTCATTTGTCATTTGAATCTTACTTTATTTCTGAGAATCTACCTCCACTAAATCGTCCATATCTTTTGAACCGCACGTCCTAGGAACAACATCCATAATGACATCCCAACTCCTTACAGTTCTTCCGTAATCGCGATCGAGGCACTCGGAAAAAGTGCCGCAAATTGCAATTTGACTCAATTTCTCCACCTGTCAAAAATAGCTGTCTTTTGCTGCAACTGCTGAAATTCGTTTTCAACCTGACAATCCCTCATGAATCACTGATAGTGTTGACCTGAACCAATCTTAAGTAGCTATCACCTACTCTGAATCTCCTATAGGGAATTAAAATCATTTTTAGCATATTTTCACTTCATTGCAAATCACTAAAAGTATTTCTGCATGTTTTAAAAGCATACCGGTTGCTCTAAGCTTTCTAGGGGGGAACTAGAATTTGTATTGCATTTGATTATATTCCTGAAAATTGTGTGCTCCCCTTCCATCTCTTTATATTGCATAGGGGGGAGTGAATTGCCACAAGGGGGAAAGTGATTATATTATCTCTTGTTGAAACCATATCAGTTTATCCCTGTGCTGCATTATTTTCCATCATCGCATTTCTTTGAAACCATAAAAGTATTCTCTGCTACCTTATCCTTTCTATACTGACTCCTCACTGATTGAAAAGAGTGTGCAATTGTAACAATATCCATTGTTGATCAACATTATATTCATAAGTGTGCTATCAAATATTAATTTATTCATAAAAGTGTGATATATATATTGTTTAATTTTCAAATAAATCTTTTAATTTGCAAAACAAACCTACTTCTTGGCTCAGTGAGGTCAGGGGGAGTCGAAGAGACGGGCGTTATACAAGGGTTTATCATCCAGATCTATGAACTTGTCATAAAAATATATAAATAAGGGCTTCCCTTGGGCATCCCAAACTAGGCATTGACTTAGTTGGAGTGCTGAATTGAAGTCACTTAACAGTGCCTTTACAATATGCCGTGGTTAATGGCTTATAGGTAAGCCTGGTGACCTAGTTTGCTGAGAGGAAAGGTGACATGTGAAAGCTTTTGAGGGAGATAACCCTTTAATGTTTTTATTTTTTTATTTTTATTATGTCATTAGTCATATATAGACTTTTTGCACAGTTTTCTCAAGGTTACAAAAATTCACTAAAAAGAACAAATAATACATGTACCATTTCATTCAGTACATTTCATTAAAAAAATCTGTAAAAATAAAAAACGAAAACCTTTCAAGTTACGCTTGCATATCAGAATATCTTTCTTTTTACAAGGGAATTTCAATGAAATGCAATTCCTTCAATAGTTTCAGCAGTTCTATAGCTAAGGAGATCTCTTTACCAGCAGAGAGTCCATGCCAAACAATCATTGTCATCGACAAGTTTAGAGTAATATTTCTCACATACTAATTGTGTGGCTGGGCAAGTTATCAAAAGATGCCTCATGTCCTGAACGGAGCCTTCCCCACAAAGGTCACATTCTCCTTCTTTGCGATCTAAATTTTGCCATGTTCTTGCAGTTTCTTTTGTTTTTACCAGATTAAAGCGAAAGCGCAGAGGTTCATCACGCCACCGAGGGTTTGCACTCAAATTGTGATTGTAATGAATGTAAGACTAGTTCCCATCTAAGACAGTTAGTGACATTGGAAGTGATAGAGTCTTTTTACACAAACGACCTTCAAGAAAAGACCAATTAAATTGCCAGGTGATGAGATTGAGTTCCATCCTGTATAAAATAGCCAGGATTACCTTTCCCTTTTAGAATTTTAGCAAGGGTATGATTGAGAATCTACACAAGAAGATGAGACTTTTTTTAGTTGACTCACATATTGTGGGATCTTACTCTCTAATTCCACAGTCAGATCATTTAGTGATTTGGTTATTCTTAAACTAAATCCAAGGTACTTTATCTTGTTTACTACAGGTAGATTAAGGTTGTTCATGCATCATTAAGGAACTTTTTTCCGATTCAACTTTGTTCCTAGGATCATCATATTCGATATGCTTGGGTTGATTACTAGTTCTTTTATGGCAGCATATTGTTTATTTATTTATTGATTTATACACGTGTAATGCACCGGAGCCCGCAGGCATCAGGGCCCAAAGGAACAGAAAGATGAAGAAAGAGAAGGCAAGAAAGCAACAACAGAAGAGGACAACAAAGGCACATTATTCAAAAAGGAGAGTTTTTAATTTCTTTCTAAAACTCAATAAATTTCATTCAACCGCAGATGTTTAGGGCGTTCATTCCACCTCTCAGTAGCTTGCACAGCAAAAGATCTGCCCAGGCCTCTTGCTCTTTTAGACCGCGGTGCCAGCAATTACACTCCATCGCTCGACCTTGCAGTTCACCCCAAAGAATATGCGGCTGTACCCGCTTTCAGGTACTCAGGGCATTACCATAAAGACATTTATGGCTCAGGGTCAGCGCATTAAACTGAATACGAAGGTTTCACAGACAGCCAATGTAGACTTCTGTGTGCTGAAATAGGCTAGGCTCATGCCTAGGGATTTTCTTGACGATCCACACAGCGTTATTTTGTAGCACCTGCAGGCATCTCAGTCTGTTGGTGCTGATGTTAATGTTAATGTTAAAGGACATTTGTACCGCGCACTTTCAACACCGGAGTGGTCCCCTGGTGCTCTGGCGGCTCTGAAAGAGGGAGGGGAGGCTGAGTTAATGGGAGGAGGTTGGAAAAGTGTGAGAGTGCAGTGATGTACTGTTGGCAGCCTCAGCCCGGTGGGTCCGTTGGCTGGGGTTGGGGTGTTTTGCGGCCGGCAGTCGTCGTGAGCTGTTGTGCGAGTCCATGTGTGTTTTTTTTGTTTTGTTGTTGCAGTGTAGTGAAGTTTGTGTGAATTTGTTGTGCTGTAGATCTGTGGTTGTGTTTGTTTGGAGTTTGAGAGGTGTAGGCAGAGGAAGAAATTGTTAGTGGAATTGGTTAGTTGGCATCTCTATCCTGAAATTGATGATTTGGGCTTGCGTGATCTTTACAGATGGGGTGCAGGGCATCCTGTGCCTCTGGTTGGATCTTAGCCCGTCTTGTGTTCGGGGTCCCTTTCACGTCTCGCTGCCACCTCTACTGGTCTCCCTAACAACCCCACATGTTCCCCCCCCCACCTGCATGGCCAGTGCACCCGCCGGTGTCCCTCACTAAGTTTGCGTGGTGTTCGGTAGTGTCTTGACAATTTCCACAACCCGGTAGGTACCTAGTAGCAGCTAAGGGGCGGCAGAAGATTTCGGATGGGAATGGCTGGGGTGGTTGATTCTGTCTCCTTGGGTGTCACCTGTGTTCCATTCTGCCCGCCGTCACCTGTTTAGGTGCCGTAGGTGCTTCTCTGTTGGTTCTGGGAGCTTGTGGGTGTTCTTTCCGGTTTGGCTGATTCCAACAATGAGTGCGTTATAATAATCTAATCATTCTCCACAATGCCAAAGACCAGAAAGACTCTTTGAAAGACTTTAATTAAACAATGTATTTTCCAGATTTGTTGGGTGGAGATTCCCCCTCAAAAAAATATCCTTAGGGGATATTTGTATTTTTGTATTTTATTTTTTATTTATAAAGCGCCTAACTACTAAGTGCTGTACAGAGAGAAATAATGGTATAATTAAATGTAATAGGTGGGTACATGAAGACTTTAAGAAGAAGGAAGAAGATGAGCACAAGATGTTCTTTGAAAAGAGGAATAAAGGAAAGAGAGTGAAGTGAGAGAGGGAGATTGTTCCAGTGTTTTGGAGCTAACAAAGAGAAGGTACGGAAACAGGAAGAGGCACAGCGAGTACTTGGAACAGATAGCAGTAAAGGGGATTGAGAGCAGAGAGAACGAGAAAGAGTATAGAATGAGATAAGGGAGGAGAGTGAGAGTGGAGCAAGACCATGTAGAGCTACCAAAACAATACAAAGAAAATTAAAGAGAAGACGACTCGAAAGGAAGCAAGTGAAGATGTTGCAAGGAAGCAGAAATGGCGTCACATGGAGAGAGGACAGACATTACCCTATTGGAGGTATGAAAAATGGAGCGAAGAGGGGCAAGGTGTGAGACAGGAAGACCAAGAAGTAGACTAGGGCAGTAAAAAAGTTGTGAAAAGACAAAAGAAGAGATGAGGAGTTTAGTAGCCTAGTAAGGAAGGAGCCAGCCTTACAGATAATATAAAGCTGAAAGTGGCAAGATTTTAAAATATAAGTAATATGAGCAGCAAAGGAATGAGAAGTGCCAAAAATAACACCCAGATTGCGGGCTGAAGCAGGGATAGGACAAGAGGATGAGGGAAAAGCGATAGATAAAGAAGAAAGGGTGGGATTGCAGGGGCAGTGGAGAAAAGAACTTCTATTTCGGAGGGGTCACAGTGAAGACATCAAAGATTGGATGGAAAGCATACAGTTAGAAAGAGTAGAGTGAATAGTGTCAGAAAATGAGGAAAGGGAGAGAAGAAGATGCGTATTGTCCGCATAAAGATGATAAGAGAGACCAAAAGAGGAGCTAATGGAGGCAGCAGGAATGGTATGGAAAGGAAAGAGCAAGAGGCCCAGAACGGAGCCTTAGGGAAAACAATGAAAAAGAGCGAGAGAAGAGTAGGAGTGCCCACCCTAGGAGACCGAGTAGGAATGGTTATGAAGAAAAGAATGAAACCAGTCACGGGTTGTGTTGGGCTCATTCGCTACATTTGCTCGCACACAGTAATATAAGGACACTTTGAAGCTAGCATTGGCAACGCCAACAGTTTGGACTTTTGTTTAGGCATAGGGAAGGACTCCATGTCATTTTTCTGAAAAATGATTACTTCGAGGTAATTTACTTCGAAGTGATTCTTTCGAAATTGTACTTTGTGATCTTTTCCTAATTTGGTGGGTTACCCCATGTCTCCCTTTCCCTTCACTACTACCCCTACCATAACCCCTCCTGACCCCCTTTTAACCTCTTAACCCACAACTACATATATCATTTTAAGTAATCACTTAGAAGTAAATTACTTCGAAGTAATTTCCCTAGTTGAAACCACAGGATACCTGGGAAAGGCACTTGCCTGGGACTGCCATAATGTTATGTTATGTTATCTGCACGCATAGAGCTCACGGTCGCCCGAGGGCATCATGGCGCTGAAGAGGAAGACTAGTCAGGTAGGGGAAAAAAGCCACGAAGTAGAGAGCTAAAAAAGATAATGGTATTAACTGACCATTGATGGTAGCAGGTGCAAAATGGCACAAGTGCCTGGACATCTAATGGCAGCGTCTGGCAAATGCCTAATACTTATACATTAGCCAAAACTGTTGGTTTTGCCAATGCTGTTTTTAACAGGACTTCAGTAAAGGGGATGCTTTGTGGTTATGAGTGAAGTGGCTGAGGGCAGACGTGTTTATGGGCCTTTATTACAAGGTAGGTGGTAAGGGATTACCAGCACCGGTAAGGACACCGGTGCCGGTAATCCCTTACCACCCTATTCCGAGGTCCCTTAGCGGGTCCCTTCCTTAATGCCTGGTTTTACCAGGTGTTATGGAAGGCACCCGTTAAGGGACTTCAGAGCTAATAACGGTACCGCAAATTGCGGTACCGTTATTAGCTCCATCCCCATTCCCATTGAGCCCTATGGGGGCTCGAATGGGAATGGGGAATGGTTCCGGGAATGGGGATTTACCGGGTCCTCCAAGGTTGGAATGACCCGGTAAGTCCCTATTTCGGGAACCCGGACCCAGAATGCGGAAAGGGTGTAGCCATGGTGCTAATAGCACCATGGCTACCTCCTACCTCGTAATGAGGCCCATATGACCTTTTTATTATACCAGTGGCGGGTTTACAGCTCCAATTAAGTCACAGGGCCTCATTACACGGTAGGCGGTAGGGGATTACCGACACCGGTAAGGGCACCGGTGCTGGTAATCCCCTACCCCCCTACTACGAGGTCCCTCAGCGGGTCCCGTCTTTAACGTGTGGTCAGACCAAACGTTAAGGAAGTGACCCGCTGATGGACTTCAGAGCCAATAACGGTACCGCAAATTGCGGTACCGTTATTAGCTCTTTCCCCATTCCCATTGAGCCCTATGGGGGCTCGAATAGGAATGGGGAATGGTAATTGGCATGGGGACTTACCGGGTCCCCCAGGGTCGGAATGACCTGGTAAGTAAGTCCCCATACTGCCTACCCGGACCCAGAGGCGGTAAGGGGTAGCCATGGCGCTAAGAGCGCCATGGTTACCTCCTACCGTGTAATGAGGCCCACAGACTTTGCACTGTAAAAATACACTCTGCACAGTTCCATGAATCAGGGCTTGTGTCAGTAGTGCAAAGTCACTGTTCAGCAGTGCAAAATCACTTTGAACCGTGCACAAAATTCCATGAATCGGGCACACTGTGTGTCGTAGTGGCACCTGCTAAGGGCATGGCTACCTCCAAACTCGTAATGAGGCCCAGTGTCTTTCTGACTTGGAGGCCGACCTCGGTGTACCTTCAAATAAAACTAAGCATTCGCTGAGTCATTAGACTTAAGCTGGGGCATGTCAAGTGCAGCCTCAAATGACTCAATAAACATTATGCATAGAGATAGGACAGCATTACATTGCACACCCTCACACGTGATTACAATAATAAAAGTGCTGAGCACAAAACAGGCCCACATCTTAGAAAAACAAAAGAACAAAACAAACGCTGTTCTGCCAGGTCTGGGACTCTTCCATACAAGTGACTGCAGAGGCCAGCAGTGGCCATTACGACACACAAGGTGGGCCCGATTCATGGAATTTTGTGCATGGTTCAAAGTGAATTTGCACTGCTGAACATCCATATGTTGCGAATTTGCACTGCTGTCATCCATTGGTTGCGGATATTTCATTAGCTTGGTGCAGGCGCTCTAACACCGGATATTGTATGCCATGTGTAGCTACGATTGCATGAATGCACCTCTCGCATCTGTGAGCTTTTTATGGAATTTATTTTAGTTGAAGCACTATGGGACTCATTATGAGGTGGGCAGAATGGGTTTAACGGCGTCGGTAATGGTGCCAGTGCCGGTAAACCCATACCGCCCTATTACGAGGTACCCTTGTGGGACCCGCTCAAAACGTCTGGTCAGACCAGACGTCCTTTGCGGGTCCCACAAGGGGACCAGGGAGCTAATAACGGGCCCGTTATTAACGGACCCATTATGAGCTCCATCCCCATTCCCATCGAGCCCTATGGGAATGAGGATGGATTTTTTGAATGAGGAATTACCGGGTCCTCTAAGGTTGGAATGACCCGGTAATTCCTCATTCAAGTAACCCGGACCCGGACCCGAGTTTGGAGGCATCCATGGCGCTAATAGCACCATGGCTACCTCCAAACTCGTAATGAGGCCCAATGTGTTTTTTTTAATATTTGCATGCATATTGTGATGCAAGGTATTGTTTTGCATACGTTTAATGGATATTATCATAAATAAACCAATTACAACAACAACAATCTAATGAAGGCCAAGACTGCGCATGCAATAACAGTAGGCGCCGGCGCGCGTAGTGGGGCAGTGAGCAGGCGGCAGGGGACTCAGATGTGGGGTGCCAGTGTGCAGAGGAATACCCCCACATCTCCAAGTCACACATTGCACAGTGGCTAACTCGCCATTGCCTTCTTCTATTCCAGATGCTGAGAATGTTTTGGGGTTTCCAATTCTTAAGCATATTTCGTTTTCCCCACTCACAGGGCTTTCTTGATCAATTACATCATCTAAAATTACATCATTTCTGAAGGTCACTAAAGACTGCAAGTGTTTGGCTCATCTTCGGCTCCAAAGGCAAACAGCTTTGGGCGGAAGTACTGGAACAGACAAGCCGCCAAACTTCCTCCGCCATAGCCCTGTGAACACTTTCATCCCTCCTCCACCTTCTCACGGCTCCGAACAATGCTGCTCTTGTGTAGAAGAGTTTTTCTACTTTATGTTCATCAAACTATAAAGTTGTTTTTTATTTTGCTTTCTGTACTGCGTATTGTCATGGCAGCCCTGTGTTTCATCAGACGAGCATGGGATCTTAAGTTATTGAGTGCGCAGAGGAGCGAGGGCAGGTGCGTGACAATTTTAGGTGGGCCTGAGCACAAGAGCTGTTCTGCAATCTGGTTGCTGATCTGTACGACTCTATCAGCAGTCGATTGCTATGAATGATTGGTTTAGGCTGGACCAGTAGCTAGGGTGACCAGATTTTCAAGACCGAAAAACCGGGACAGCCAACAACATAAAAGAAGGACTAACCCACTCACCACTCTCCCCCACATCACACTGGCCATAGAAGAGCTCAGAAGTGACTTGCGCCTTAGAAGGGTCATCAGTTGTAGAACAAAGTGTTATGACTAGAGTGAAAGCCCTTAGTGTTGCCAGGGTCGGACTGGGGCATAACATTGTCTCAAGCACCAATAAAAAAGTGGCCCACAATTGCAAATGGCAATTCATTCCTTTTGTGTCAAGAAGTACCCAAGGTTTTTTGGGGGGGATAAAATGTGATGCATATTGTGCATTTTAAATAATATTTTTTCAGAAACACTGGTCAAAACTACTAGCCGCATGGTGAAGTAATTTATCAATCTTTGCCCACTTTGACCCAACAAAAATGTCATTTTGCATTGTTGGTTCGGGCATTGCCCAATTTCCCTATGGGCAAGTCCAAGCCTGAGTGTAGCGTGCACCTACAAAAGCATCAACGAGGATTACATGACATTTTGAGACGAGCATCATCAGAGTGCAGCGTTGACTATCCAAATGAATGGCTGGAAGTAAAATAAACTATTCTTAAGGAGCATTACTCTAGTTTAGGAGCTACAATCCAAATAATAACAGTGGGCCTCATTAGAACAGTGGTGGTACAGTGATGTACCTTCAATGTTATGTTACAGACAAAGTCATTAGGAGATCTTTAAGGTCGGATTCAAAAAACTTCCTGGAGCAACCTAGAGCCAGGACATCTAAGGCCGAACATGGGGCATTTGCATTTAAGGCACCAAGTCTATGGAACAATCTGCCAGATTATCTGCGTAATCTTGGTTGCCTTGTTAAATTCAAGAAGGCTCTTAAAACCTTCCTCTTCTGATTCTTAACTCCAGTACCACCCATATCGGCTCTGGTATTTCTAGGGCACTAGGGGACTTTATTTGGTTCTTTCTCTTTCTGTTGTCCGCGCCTTCATGCCTGAGGGTCTGTAGTGCGCTATATAAATACCTTGTTATGTAGTGCTCCTCTGTGCACTCATTAACTTCAGATCCCATGCCCGTCTGATGAAACACAGGGCCGCCTTGACAGTACGCAGTAAATAAAGCAAAATAAAAAAACAACTTTATAGTTTGATGAACATAAAGTAGAAAAACTCTTCTACACAAGAGCAGCATTGTTCGGAGCCGTGAGAAGGTGGAGGAGGGATGAAAGGGTTCACAGGGCTATGGCGGAGGAGATTTGGCGGCTTGTCTGTTCCAGTACTTCCGCCCAAAGCTGTTTGCCTTTGGAGCCGAAGAAGAGCCAATCTTTAGTGACTTTCCGAAATTATCTAACTTTAGAAGATGTAATTGATCAAGAAAGCCCTATCAGTGGGGAAAACGAAATGTGCTTAAGAATTGGAAACCCCAAAACATTCTCATCATCTGGAATGGGTGAAGGCAATGGCAAGTTAGCCACTGTGGAATGTGCGACTTGGAGATGTGGGGGTATTCCTCTGCACACTGGCACGCCACATCTGAGGCCCCTGCCACCTGCTCACTGCCCCACTACGTGTGCAGGCGCCTAGTGTTATTGAATGCCCAGTCTTGGCCTTCATTAGATTGTTGTTGTTGTAATTGGTTTATTTCCAATAATATCCGTCAAATGTATGCAAAACAATACCTTGCATCAGAATTTGCATGCAAATATGAAACAACACATGGGGCTTCATTACGAGGTTGGAGGTAGTCAAAGCGCTATTAGCGCCATGACTACCTCCAATACCGGTACCGTATCCGGTCCCGTTCAATGGGGACTTACCGGTCTATTCCGACCTTTGCGGGACCGGTAAGTCCCCATTGAAAAAGCCATTCCCCATTCCCATTTCAGCCCCCATAGTGCTCAATGGGAAGGTGCTTATAACGGTACCGCAAATTGCGGTACCGTTATTAGATATGAAGTCCCTTAACGGGTCCCTTCCATAACGCCTATTAAAACCAGGCATTAAGGAAGTGACCCGCTAAGGGACCTCGTAGTAGGGCGGTAAGGGATTACCAGCACCGGTGCCCTTACCGGTGCCGGTAATCCCTTACCGCCCACCTCGTAATGAGGCCCATAGTGCTTGAAATAAAATCAATTCCATAAAAAGCTCCCAGATCCGAGAGGTGCATTCATGTACCAAGCTGATGAAAGATACACAACCAATCGATGACAGCGCCTTCCATTCTAGCCATGCTGGTGATTGGATGATCGCATCAGGGGCATGTAGATGGCACTGCTTAATGGTGATACCCTAGGTTTAACGTTCTGCATAGAAGTACCGCCCACTGTGTGGTGTGCGTGCTTCTCTGCCACTAGCCAATGGATGAACTCCATCCTCTTGGCAGCAGTAAAGTTCCTGGAGGCAGAAACCTTGGAAACCTTTGGACTCTGTTTATTGAGTTTATTAAAATCCGGTTACAACAGGGAAATGAACAGCAGCTGTTGGATATTTGACTTCTTGCGTCAGTGCAATTGTCAATATGCAATTCGCGGTGTTGCGTCTGGTTTAGGGACAGCTGGTGGAGCAGAAACTATTGATACATGGTACAGGTGTATGAGCACACATCTGCCTTGCAATGCTGAAAGGTGAACATTCTGTGTGTGTCTTAGTTGCCACTGTTGACCTCTGCAGTCATTCTAATGGAAGAGTCCTAGGCCAGGCAGAGCAGTAATTGTTTTGCTCTATTAGTTGTTTTGTGTGAAGTACTTTTCTGATTGTTATCACGCGTGAAGGTCTGACATTTAATGCTGCCCTATATCTGGGCATAACGTTCATTGAGTCATTTCAGGGTGCACTTGACGCGCCACAGCCAAAGTCCAATGACTCCTCGAATGCTTGGTGTTACTTGAACTTACAAAGGTTCTCTGCCTCCAAGTCAGGAAGACACTAGGCCTCATTACGACCCTGGCGTTATGTGGTTAACGGCGCTGGTAGAGCTGCCGGCGCCGTTAACCCCATAATGCCTCATTACAAGGTCCGCTCGCGGGACACGCTCAGGACGCCTGGTTTTATCAGACGTCCTTAGCCGGTCCCGCGAGCGGCCCAGCATGCTAACAACGGGCCCGTCATTAACGGGACCGTTGTTAACATGCTCCCCATTCCCATTGAGCCCTATGGGGGCTCAAAAGGGAATGGGGATGTACAGGGTCCGGGTTCCCTGGATGGGGAAATACCAAGCCCTCCTAGGTCGGAATGGCCCAGTATTTCCCCATTCAGGGAACCCGGACCCGAGTTTGGCAGTAACCATGCCCTTATAAAGGGCATGGCTACTGCCAAACTCGTAATGAGGCCCACTCTTATTGTTTTGATTGTAGCTTGGAAGCTAGAATAATGCTCAAAAAGAGTACTTTATTTCACTTCCCTCCAGGGCCAGATTACAGAAAGTTTGCACTGGTGCAAGTGCAGGTTTTGCACGGTATTAGCACCAGGGCGACTTTGCCCGTTTCTGTAAAACACTGGGACACATTAAAAAACCATTGCACCTCACCAAGTGCAGTTTGGCATATTAAAAGCACCAGGGCTACAATTGCCCTAGTGCCAATAAAATGCATTTACACTACATTTTTGCAGCAGGGCAAAGTTAGCTCTAGTGCTAATACGGACTGGTATTAGCACTAGGGCAAAGTTTGCCCTCATTCAAAAATGTATCAAAAGTGTATCTTTTTAGAACTCTGGCAATTTTAGCCCTGGTGCTTTTAATATGCAAACTGCACTTGTCGAGGTGCAATGGTTGTTAATGTGTCCCACTGCTTTTAAAAATAGGGCAAACTTTGCCCTAGTGCTAATACCGTGCAAACTTTGCACTTGCACCGGTGCAAAGATTCTGTAATCTGGCCCCTGGACAGTCTGCTCTGCACTCCCTCTGCTGGAGGACAGTCTGATGGTGGTGGAGGGTGTTCGGCTGCCAGGTCCCTGGGTACGGTGAATGTACAGATGCAAAGGAGAAGGGGCACATGTATTTAAAAGGGAGCCCAGCTGCAATTTGAACTGTTGAAAATGCGGCAAAGCTGGTGACTGAGTGAGATGTGTGGCTGGTCTATTCCAGTTTCGCCACACAAGTCATATCTCAGTACCCGAGAACAGAGGACCCAGAAAGCAGTTGGATACAGGGATAAATATTCCCACTTGTCTCTACTTTTACGTTGTGAAGTTACTCATTGGTTGGGTGGCGGATGCTTTTTGGTGGGAAGGTTACGGTGTGGTGGGAGGGCACTATAGCAGGCCTGTGGTGACAGAGTACAGGGGGAGCAGCCAACGGATGGCAGCTCCATGGCTGAAGCCATTTATTTATTTATTTATTTATTTATTTATTTATTTAGTTCATTGTGCATTTGTTAGGCGCGTCAACAGCAAGTAAATTGTGCTTCAAAGCGCCCGGGGAGGAGTGGAGAGAAGACAGCGTTCCTATTATCCCGACAGTCGGTTAATTAGTGGAACAATAATGAACTGAATGTTGGGCTAATGGGGGGCACGGCACAAGCTTTCTTTATATTCTCAAGCAAAACCCTGATTAGTGATTGGTGCAAGAGGCACATGTCCGAGGGACAGGCTGGCAATTTGTCAGGAAGTGACTTTTCAATGGGAGCCGACATTTAGAAAGAGATGGGGGCAATTCATTGTTGAAATGAGCTCTCTTTCGTTCCAGGAGATGACCGTGGGTAGCAAGGCCAGTAGTGACAGCTTTGTATTTATTTCTTTATTTTTTGCATTTATAAAGCGCACCGGCAGCCCAGGGGCATCGAGGCGCTTTTACAAGAGAGTGGTTTAGTTACATGGCGCACACGTTGCTTATGTGAGACTTAGTTACATATGGTGTAGCAAAGTTAAGTTTACATTGGTAGCAACGTAGGACACTTACAGATGACTTAGTTACATGAGGCGTAGCAGTGCTACAGGCAGGGCATTACTATACAGGCAGTGTCCCGTGGAGTAGGCACTGGCCGGTTCAGACAAACAGCAGGGTTTTGATTTGATTTCAGCACTTTAAGTGTGACATAATGTAATAAATCCAACACGGCTGCTTTCTTGCCACTGTTGCAGAAACCTTTGCAGGAGTTTCACACCCTTGCCTTGGAGGCCCCTTCGGAGTTGATTGGTTGATAGGTGAGTGATAGTTGTAAGCGGGCATGTACACTGAGAATGGGACACAGATTGCCCTTTCATTAGCACGTGCCTGTGTGCATGGGCTAAAGCACTCAAAGGCACCTGCATGGACTGGCACATGAAGCATAGGGAATTAATAATAATAATCATTTGTTTTTTATATAGCGCTTTCATCTAAAGCACAAAGGACATAGTCACGTACATTACTATGTATTCCCCTCATGTCAGCAGGTTCATCTTCATTTTCAGGAAATGGCCATTTCTTTTTGACGGATGCGGTCCATCCCGTTATCAGGAATTATAATGTAGCCAAGCAACAGACATGGGTTGATGTGTACTAAAAAGTAGTGGAACTATGTTCCTCTCTGCCCCACCTTCTCCCATCACCCCCACTTCTTACTGCCTCATATACTCCCTGATCCTCCCCCAATACAAACCCCATACCTGGCTCCTGCCTTTCTCCCACTCCATCCACCAACCCTGTTTTTACAAGTGTTCTATCAACAGGAAAGAAACACAGTGACAGCACTCGCACCCATCACATGCGAACACAGCTGTGCCCTCAGCAATTTCAGGTTAATCACGCCTAATTGTAGACAACAAACGCCGATCACTGTGCACACCGCAGTGATTAGCGTTTGCTTTCTGCAATCAAGTAGCGCTGTGGGTGGCTCGGGAATGGGTGGTGCATCCCAAGCAGGGTAGTCAAATAAACAAAGCAAACCAGCCTTCGAGCTGGATCTGCAAGATGTGACGCTTCCATGTGATTGGCAAGGCTGAGGTTTGAATTCCTATCCCTAGTGAGGGGGAAGAAAAACACCAAGATTCCCATCTCAACCAACTCCCACATGCAAGACAACGCACACAGACGCTGGTTTCTCCTGGTTCTGAACCTATCATCTCATCCTATCCCCACTAACACGCCCCGCACTCCTCTCTTGCAGAGCTACGTGAGCACCTGCAGACTGCCCCTAGGTGGTAGCGGTGCGCGGTATAAATCAAAATAACATAACCTCTCTACATGCCAGGACCAGTGCTCTGCGAATCAAAAAATAAGGGAACTATAGAGAATTTTCCTAAAACCTAGAGGTACATCGTACCCTTTAGTTCCCTCTCACTTCGACCTCTGGCGAAAGAATTTAAAAAAATGGTGCTCCTTCTCAAAGAGGTATAGGTTCCATGCATGCCAAGTCTCCATGCTTCAACATTTACTGTCACCTTACTCTGCAGAATCAAACCCGACAGTGCCACCTCAGACTCCACTACCGATGCAATTTCCTGGTGCCACCTGGATGGCGGCAGGGCCCTGCCTGCAGGCCTTGCAGCTGCCACCCTGGCCCATATGAAAGCCGTCCAGCACGCTGCAGGCCACCTTATCACAAGACGTCCAACATGTTCACACCAAATGCGCAGTGAGATAACCAGTCCTGGCTCGGTTGTGTGCTCATGACACTCCCCTCTGCACCACACCCTGTTTTTGTAGTCTGGTCTCAGCAGCTCCACTCGCATCAGACTTCTCTACATACATATGGATCTGTGCCACATTTAGCACCTCAAACAGGAACAGACATGAAGAAATTGGGAGAAAATTAAAATGTCTGTTCAATGAGCCAGCCCAAAGAAGAACTCTGCACCCACTTAGCGACTTCATGCTCCGCACCCATGTGTTTGTGATGGAGGCACATTGGGGAGCACGCTGGAGACGCTAGATGGGGTGAGCGATTTCTGTACAGGACAGTTATCTGTTAGGGGAACACAGGTAAGAAGGGGCAGATAACACGAGGTATATGCCGACTGCTATACCGTTCCTCGCCCCTCAGGTTAAAGCAGAAAATAAAACTACAGCAAGGGGTTCATTCCCAGAAAGGTTACTCCGGCCTTAAACCGTATGAGGGTTATTTGATTCTCAAAGACATTACTATGAAGAAGTCAGACTTACTCCTAACTTATTAGCAGTAGGACAGGAGTAAGACGGAGCCACTCAAAGTAATATCTTTGTGAATCGAATAGCCCTCTCCAGGTTGGGGTCAAGGGTAAGTCAGAGTAACTTGGTTAGGAATATTGTTGGGGTGCATCCCCCGCTCCCCCAAGCGGTTCAGACTGAGAGCAATATGCGAAGACACTTAATGGCATGAGGTTTCAGGGGGGAAGGGGAGGTGTATAGAAAGGACATTAGGATGTAGAAGTGTGTAGGAAGTGTTAGGCGTTCTAAACAGTGAATGTATCCTGACCCGCTGCCAATTTGGAAGTTAGGCCCAGCAAGGCCAGGACCCAGTACTAGAGAATGATAGGTGTAGGCCCCAGCATGAATACCCACCTCCATCCCTGTTCTCACCCCAGGCAATAGCCCAGAAGGTCATTGATCAAGTAAGACAGCCTTTTCTTCTTTCCAACTGTAGGCCCATGTAATCTGAAAAGAATGTGCACAGCGAAGCGCGGACGGGTAGGATTGCGCCTGGTTCTGAAGAACAACCGGACGGGAGGCAGGGACGAGGTCAGAAGCTGCCCAAACATGTATCCCAGATTTAGAGCACCCATGTCCCCAACGGCTCAACCATTCTATTTGAACTACCAGAGGCCCACCATCCCAATTCCTCAACTGTTGATTGATTAGTGTGTTTGTAAAAGGCAGTTTAGGGAGGGGACAGACCCCAAGGGGGGAGCACAAATGGAATGCCCAGTGATTTGTACTGCGAGGTACGCGGGGTGAGGATAACACATATAGGCCAATGAGGGGGAGGCATGGTGGGGGTGCCAGAGCGTGTGGGATCAAACGTAGCTCCTCGCATTTCTGAGAACTGTCTTTACCTCGAGAGTATCCACTGAGCTCATGTCTAAGTAACAGGTGCATATCACGTGGTCGAAATGTGAGAAGAAAGCTCTTTTCATCTAATGAACCAATTGTGTTGCTAGGGTGTGAATGTATCGAGCCCAAGGACCAAGTGGAAGAAGATCGGCACAAATAATTGCAGCCAATCATCTGGTGGTCCATAAGGGGCCGACATTATGTATATAGGAGCCCCACCAATGAGAATGATGATATAATATTGTATACTGTTTGCATAATGAGTGACACTGCTGTTCTTTAAAATGCCTTGTTTGCCTTGAAATAACCAGTGCACTCTGTGGCCGTAGGGTTTGAATGCCCCCGCTGACATGTATTTATTTTTGTCGAAGTAAAAGACCTTGTTATTCTTGCAACATGGGTTTTGAGCTTTTTTGCCCTACAGGGTTGCATTTAGTCCATGTCTGGTTATCAGGAGGTCTGCCACGCAATATCTCCCTTAGGTTTCTGCAAGATGTATTCATCGACCCATCCAGGGGGTGCTAGGCCTTGGTAGCCAGGCCCTGCTCTAGGTTGCCACCAGGGGTGGACTGGCCAATGTAGAACTCTGGAGCTTTCCCGTTAGGCCTCTGCACGCTGGGCCTCGTTTAAATCCAAATGTTCTCATAGGAAAAGGGTTGGACTTGCTGAAACTGTGTAATATGCCGCCACTTTAAACCTTATTTCCGGTCTCTCCGTTTGTTTCCCAGTCCACCCATGGTGGCCACCTGGGTTATACTTTCAGGACCAGTGGCACTTTCTTAAAAAAGTCGTGTGGGCAAGTGCTAGCCTGGGACTTATTTCCATAGATGAACACTGTGTTATTTAAAACCATCTCTAATCTAGACACAATGATTAAAATAGTAGGAAACTGATCACCTTTATGATTGGTCCCAGGTGTTCTCAACGATGAATTCTGTGGAAAAGAACAAAGACAGGGAAATTCAATTTTGCATCATCTCAAGTCAAAGGTAACAATCAAAATATTTCAATATTTAAGATATGGGTGAGGGGGTTTGGAAGTTCTTCACCTTAAGAAAACTTTGTATAAACAAATGAGAGAAACTGCACATTGATAACGCACTTCTGACCGGGTGTACTTGAGGACGTGGAGTGATGAGCTGCTTGCATGCAGGGCATGAAGTGGGCCAGGTATAGCCAGGGCAGAGCTTTGGCAGTCTTCAAAAAGTGTTTGCGTGCCGGGGCTCTGCCGGGCTCAGTCCGCCTATCCCTAGATACGCCACACACCTGTGGCAGCCCTTTAACTCAACAGAGCCAAAAGGAAAAGGGCTGCCTGTGGGGTCGGAGCTTGTGATTACTTATTAGAAAAAACAGCTATGCTGAGTTAAAGGGCTGCCTGAGGGGTTTGGTACATCTCACAAAGAAACAAAAGGAGGCATGGGGCACAGATATCAATTCCTTTGGTGCACCTTCCACTCTTGCTTGACTCCCACTATCCCTCCTCTGTCTGTACACCCACTGCATTTAGGTCATGCCCCCTTGTTAGAGCCCCTCCCTCAAACCGTCACCCAATTGAAAGCACGGTCTGCATGTGATCATGGAATTAACACCAACTTTGTAACCTAAAAATGGATCTAAAGTCCGAATACAATGCAGCCCTGCAAGAAACGTTCCTGGGGGCAGCATTAATTTCTTCATAATCTGTCTGAAATAATCTGTAATTGCATGCACTGCCCAAAGATCAACTTAATTTAGCCCAAAAGTATTGATTATTGGCCTCACCAGGTCACCCAAATTCTCTCTTTCCCCTTTCAGCTTTAGCTGGTTAAGCTTGGGGCAAGAGGTGTACTATTCAAGACATGCCAACATTTTACATTCTATTTGGTAGATGATAGTCCAATCCTTTTCTTTCGCTTTGCATTCTGGGATGTGTGCTCCTGTATTTGTAATGGGGAACTACAGTTGCCAAAAGGCAAAGAAAATAACACAGCTTGTTGGCAGGCTTTTTTCCAATACGTTTGTTAGCGAGAATATTTGGTGGATTTAACAAGGCATATGTTCATGAGGAATTCAATTTAGAAGTGTTTTATTTCTTTGTTCTAAACTCTCTGACTTTGGGACATCTTGACTTGGAAGATCATAGCTGATGATGTTCATACATTTTTCTAATTTCTCCTTAAATGCACATACATCCAATTCATTTTCTTATTCAAAGGGTACTTTCTCCCCAACCTTTTAATGCCACGAGTTATATAATATGGCTTTGTCTTAGCCACGACACACTAGCTTGCTGTGAACTTAGTTCTGATGTCATGGAGATAAAAGAAAAAGTCAAGTGCTGACAACTAAACGGGTGCACAGAAAAAGTCCCTAGGCACTCACATGGTGGTTTCACCTTTAAGGAAACATTGGGAGTGATTCACCAAGGGAGCATATACCCAGGTGAAGTAATGCAATATGTATACCCAGGGTATGTTCCGTTACCTTATACTTACTTGTAAAGTGCAATTTTACACCCAAAAAGGGGCACCAATACTCCGCGGTACAGAAACGCAAACAAAATGTACAACAAGCGGTAGTTCAATTGAAAAATCATGTTTTTTCAGTAAAAATGTGAGTTTTTAGAACCTTTGTAGATCTGAGGTGATTTTCTATATTGCCGATGCCACAGGGAAGTGCATTTCCTAGTTCGACCATGGGAGCCAAGAAATATCTCCCACCCATTTTCGTGAAGTGGTAGTCCGGTACATAAAGTACAACTTTTCTCCCAGAATGGAACATTCGGCCTTGTAGGAAATCTTCTCGATAGGTACAGAGGATCCAGCTCAAGAAAGGACTTGTGAATAAGACAATGTCAATTGGCCCAATGGCTTGTCCAGGGAGTGGCTTGGGGTGGCACGTGCTACCCCTGGAATCTGGTGCCACCCCATTTTCCTACACTATGATCATTAAACTTTAACGGCAGGAATGTAAGACACTAATGTTAGAACTTAAAGTAGATATGGGTAGTGGTGACAAATAGTAAATGAATACTATTCAAATGTGTGTGTGTGTGTGCGCGCCCCCGCGCGCGTGCACTCGAACTTCATGCCTCCCGCGCATAAGTCAGTGCCCCATTTGGGCCAGTCCAGTCAAAAGAGTCTGGACAGGCCACTGAATTGGCCATGTGTCTCTGTAAGTCTGTGGAGCTGGCAAAGAGCTGGGTGGCTATGCTGCCGATGCAGCGGTTTGAGGAACAGCCTTGCTGCCGCCTTCCGTACTCTATGGGGCAGATTCTCAAAAACATGCGCATGTCAACGAGATGTGCAGTCGTGCTAATATGCGCTCGTGCCATCGTGCATCACACTGCGAACCATGAATTCTCAAAAGAGACAGCAACAAAGTACCATGAGCAAGACAACACATATAGTCGCGCTGGAGATGAGCAAATAAGTGGGGATTTACCATCGCGTGGGATGCGCGGAACGTGTTTCTGGCGCATCTGTCAGATAAACACGTTTAATGAAGAAATGTTGCTATGAGCATCATGTTGCACCAAAAAAAACCGTGCAATTTGTTTACTGTTCATTTTCTTTTTTGTGTAATGTAAGTGCTAGGTTTGGATTATTACAATGATACCCATTCTTTGAAACTGAGCAGACTAGTGAGCCTTCTTCACCATTGAGATAGGGGCATACCATTTAAATATCACAGGTACAAGTTGGACCGTGTGATATAGGAATGTCATTGCGCAAAGGGTAACTCTGGGTTGTATAATAGGGTTTTGCATTCAATCGCGTCACTAAGTGTGTGATCACTAGCCAGCCACATGGAAAGTGCCCTACTTCCTACTGCCCCCTCTTTGTTCTGACTAAGCATATTGTAAGTTGTTGAACCTCTGCACAAAGGATGGTGTGCGGCGGCATCATGTGTTGCCAGAATCCCTCTGAGGATACCTGGCTGTCAGGGACATTCACTGGCCAGTGTCTGGATGTTGTGGCAAGCATGCAGCTGTCGAGGGCGGCTCCAGGCTAGGAAGTATTCATGTCCCTGCTGATGTCGCATGCAGTGCACACAGACTTCCACACACGGAGTGCCAGTGACTCCTGTTCCTGTGCAGGTGTTGTTTGGCCGCAGGGGATGTGAGGGCCCAACAGGTGCACTCCATAGCAGTGCACACACTGGGAAGCCTGGAAGGTCATACAATACCCCCACTGTTCCTGCCATCGCATATGTATACTGAGATCTGGCTACATGCATGTACCCTGGGAGATGCAATCATCACGTTGAGGAGCTGGTGCAGGGGTGGTGACTGTGAGAATTGGGACTATCCCCACCTGAGCTCTCTTGTCCTCTGGAAGGAGCCAGTGTCAATGCACGTGCAAGGCTGCTGCCAGCGTTCCCGGTGGTGGCATGAGGAGCTCTTCATCTGCCGATATGACTAGGGAAACCATCCTACCATAAATCCTTCCTCTTCCTCACGAGTCGATGCAGCAGCATGATGGCTACTAAATCGGCCATTGTGGAAAAGTGTGGCTGCTAAAATACAAGCTCGTTTTATAGGTTCCATGTAATGATGTCCCGACAAAAATGTCACCTGACAAAAAAGTCACTGGTTTTTGCTGAAACATTATTACATTGAACATGCGGGGGACACCCCTGCATTTTTTTATTCTACAAGGTGATCATGAGACATATCCGCAACCCGTCACCAGACGTAATGTCACTATATATAATGTCGCCAATGGCTTTTCCCGGCGACATTAGGTATGTGGACATAATGTATGGGGACATTATTACCTGATAGCCTTTTATACTGTGCTGTGTGTTCTGATTGCAGTGTGATGCGTCGCTTATTTTGGTGGGCAAATTATTTGCTCACTTTTGTGGGCCATTCGAACCACTTTTTTTTGGAGCAAATAGTGTTGGGGTTTTTCTTGGTGCAAAACATTTGTTACATTTTTGTGAATAGAGTTATTGTAGCATATTTGCCCAATTGCTTTATTGTCAATACGTTCTTTGCATGCATTATTATGATATGATGTTTTATTTATAGCGCACCTATACACAAGTATTTCAAGGTGCCTATACTGAAGTGTTTAAATCATGCTGATTGACATGCTTTATGCCAACTTTGTGCCACATTTGCCCTCCGTGTGCACCTATTATTTGCACTAGCACATCTCCTGAGTGTCATGAACAACTATTGCTAACACATTTGTTTTGCATGTCAGATTTGCATCAGAACAAAGCTTTGGAATCTGCCCTTTTGTAACTTTTTAATGGCCCGTGCTGGAAGGGCTAAGTAGATGGATTTTAATGATCTAATTTTGGGGCAATATTGGCATCGACCATGGCCACTTGCTGAGGGAAAGGGTGGAAGAGGGAATCCTCTTCAGTAGTGTAAGATGATAGAAGGAGCTTTGAGTGAAATTTCTAATTTGTGGGACATACGATATTTGACTACATAGGTTGACTTCTAACCTGTATGTGTGCTAGCGCATATAGATGTATCCAGTGTTTGTACCGCTTTCCTGCAGGTGGTCGGTTTAACAACATGGCTGTCACTATCACTATCTAGATTAAGCACCATACCTGTTGCCCGCACACATAAAGAATTGTATTCTGAGGTGCAATAATTTAGCCCAGTGCTGAAGATACAAGTTAAATAGAAACAGTGATGACTTTGATCCCGCAGGGATGCTGCAGGTGATTTGGTGTGTCTGGAATTCAAACCTCTCCAGCTCTGCCAACTGGGAGCGGTTATCCAGGTAAGCAAGGATGCAATTCGGAGAGGCTTTAGACAATCCAAACAACCAACCAATCAAGATGCTTTGGTCAATAGTAACAAATGCCGCCAAGATATTAAGTAAGATCAAGGCCCAGGTCCTATCCCCCACCCAGCTGTCATTGGAGGTTATAAACCATGGAGGTGACCACCATCTCCAGACCCATGCTCGGATGGAATCCTGCCTGAAAAGGTTTCAGTGTGTAGTGTTGTTTCACATGGTTTTGGAGTTGGCAGGTGGACACCAAGTCCATGACTTTGCCAAAACGTGTCAGTAGAGAAATTAATCCTATACTTTAAAGATCACAGTGACATAGAGTCCTTCATTTAAAGTGGAAGGGCCTCAGCGTGCTTAAAGGATTCTGGAATTTTCCCTGTTTTAAACAAACAAATTATTAGCCTGTTACATGGTAAAGTGATAACATTAAGCAGATTTTAAACAGTCTTAGCCAAGTAGCATCCTCTTGGACATGGATCTGCATCCTGCAGTTCTATGGATAGTTTGGACTATGAATCTCTGTGAGAAACCCGAAGGTGTCTCACTTACTAGCCCCCGGGGATCTGTCATCCAGGTGGCCAGGACACGGGCATCGCTATTGGATTCGGTTCCTGGGGGTGGACCAGTGGGGGAGGATCAACCGGCCGAGCGGTCTTTGGGAAGTGGAAGTGGGACACCGAGGGTTGAGATGCAGTATCCCTTTCCTTGTAACACCTTTTCCCCATCCTACTCTGTAGGATATTTAGAAGCTATACCCCCCTCTTTTCCCACACAAACACTTTCTTACACTGTGACAGACAACAGATTAACACCAGAGCCGTTTACCGGACATGTCCCAACACACAGGTCAGGCAGAGTCATTCAATTGACAATGACCATGCACACCTGACAACCCTTTACCTTCCCCACAGGGATAAAAGGCAGAGCATGAAAGCACACTTCGAGCAAGGCCGAATGCAGGGGGAGACAGCTACACCAAACCGGCAGTTCAAATGGATAAGAATGTCGGTGAGACCTGGAAGGACGACGAAGGCGGAATTGCTGTTGCCTTTTCAACTCAGACCCCACGAAAACATAAGACCAGTAATTACAGCTGGGGTGCAGACCAGCAGATGTCAATGTTACACGGGGGCCTCCTGCTTTGATAACGCAGGCGGAGAGGCAAGCTGACTACAGTGGTACTATCCTTTACTCCAGAGAACAAAGGAGCCAACGGGTTTAGCAAAGCTGGTGTGTCGGAGGAAGCTGATAGTAAACCGAACTGTGTTGAGCCCAATGTTGCAAGTAGCAACATTTTGAATTCAAGGAAACTGTATGAGTTTGAACTTTAAAGGAATCCCAGTTAAGGTCCAGGTGCAGAGGGGTCAGGTGCCATGTGAGCTCTCATTCGAAAGACTCTGACCGGTCCCTGTTCTGTGAAACTACAAAAACCAGAAGCCCTAGGAAAGGGTGGTGTGAGACGTCAGAGTGGTCCTACAAGGGTTAATTCAAATCCCTTGCAGAATCCATAGTCTCTGACCCATTGCCAGAGGAATGCTAGGGTAAGGGAACCCTGATTTCCAATAGAATTGTGAACTGTAGAAAAAGACAAGTGTGAACACGACAGAGGGTTGCCGAAAGAATGTTAGGAGAAGGAAAACCCTGCTTTCTGATGCAAAGAAGGAATGAATTAACTGTGTTAAAGAAAGGCCATAGTGAACCCGATGAGGGAGGCCTTTTTTTGCAAGGAGGATCCCTGTCCATCAAAGGGAGATCCTAGGGGCATAAGGCAATTGCCCTGGGTGCAGGACCACCGAGAGAACTTTTGTTATTTGTGAATCAAGAGTAATACACCCTTGAACATTGTGTCAACAAGAGTGAACCCATTCGAGTGTTGTCCGCATTGGGGAGTTGTTTAAAAGGATATCTGAATATCACAAGCAATATTTGAAAGGCCGTAGGGAATCTGATGGAGGGATCTTAGCCCAACGGAGGGAGATTCAGGGGGAGAAGAGTAATCACGCAAGGTACAAGAGTACTAAAGGAACCTTTTGCTGGTTTGTTTGTTACTTTGAATCAGCAAGCCTTCTACAGCCAGAAACGTTTTCAGGAAAGAGATATAACATCTGATGGTTTTGATAATGTTGAACTTGAACTGTGAACCTCATGCTGATGAGGCCAAGGAGTTTGCTGTGCTCGAGAGTCCCGCTTTGTCCCGTGCTTCAAACATGGGGAAGGGAGACCCAGCCATACCATCCTGACATATCATTTTGTGAACGCTTCTTTCTTTTCTAGTGAACATTATCCTACACTCTTTTTGTAATTTAGTAGTAAGGATTGGCAATATTGTATTTTGTATAGGCCCTTTATATTTGACAAGACACCCCTAGGACTGCCTTATTATTATTTGATGATCGTAGCTTGCTCCCATCTTAGATTTAGGTTTAGATTAGGCATTTATCTCACCCGTTATAAAGTTCCGTAAACACCCTTAAACTATGATCTCTTGTGTCTGTCTTTGCTATTGCCACCATGAGTTCCTTAAACTCCCATAATCCCTCGCTATTGACTATACAGTTGAGAGTTCTTGGGAGTTGTAGACCAAAACATCTGGCGAGCCAAAGATTACAGACCCCTGCTCTAGCTGTTTAGCTTTCAGAATAAAATCCTCTGTGTCAATTAAACAAATTGGGGCTATAGAATAATACAGTTGAATGAAATGAGGAGACTGTAAATTGCAATGTATGCATTAGTGAAATCAAATGCAAAAGAAATGAAAAGAACAGATTTAGGAAGATTAGCCCTTATGCTCCCTACATCAGTCTGGTGTTGTTAGAGAGGCTCCATTTCGAATTACATATATCCTTGTTGAAAAGATGGAGCTCTGCTTTGGCACACAGAAGTGATATTTTACCCATATATTTGCTAAATGCCGTCTTGCCGTTTGTTTATGTAACTTTGTACATGCAAACAATGACTGACTTGGTGCAACTGACCAGACTTCAAAATGTTCATAAGAATGTTTAAGTTTAATTGGGAAGTGGGCACCCATCTACGCTGATATATTTAGGAGGTTAAGGAGTAGCCCGGGAGAGTGTGGGCCTCACTGAAGCAGCCTTGCTTCCAAAAGTCAAACAAAGTTAAAGTTGCCTTATTAGGTCAGTGCTGGCAGAAGTGAACTCCCTCGAGAGACTGGCATGGCGGGGAGCGAGTGGTGTCCTCGAAAGGGTCTCATTTGAGAAGGGCTTATTCACTGGGCAATCTATTCTACTTGAAATCCATTTTGTGCTGTGACAGGAAGGCAGAGTGTTCACACAGCCAGCCCTCTGAGAATTCCTTTGAGAAATTTAAGAACAAGCAAGTGTTTATCAGCAGATGAACACATCATCTGTAGCTTCTACCCCTCCCCAGCCCAATACTGCACAGGTGAGAAATGTTACTCACTAAGAAAACCGTACCGCCCTTACCCCAGGCAGGTACAGAAGGAAATTGACACAAGCTGAAGATGGCACGAGTAACCAAACTAACGGTATGACAAAACATATGCATCCAATAGACATGAAGCGGTTATAGATCAAATGCTCGAATGCATTTGATCGAATGACAATATGCTCGAGTCAATTTGACCGAAAAAAAGGTTGAATTTTTTTGTTGTTTTTTTTTGTTTTTTGGGGGGGTCACTAAAAAACACCTTTTTAAAAAACACCTTTTTTACCTATACTAGAGCACAATAAAACGATATACATTTAAAATAAAATTGGACCTTTTTGTTTTCGGTCAAATTGACTCGAGCATTTTGTCATTCGATCAAATGCATTCGAACATTTGACCGGACACCACATGAAGCACATATGCACTCACAATGAAGAAAATGCACTAGGTCAAATTTGCAGTTATACAAGAAGAATATTTACTGCATCCACTTATACACAAAGAACTAACACAGCACTCATTGGACATGAAGAAACATTCGTGTTTAGGCAGCAATCCTTTTCAAAATGAACACCACTGATGGTTCAGAATTAGCAACTGTCTCCCAAGCAGAAAATATATTTTAATGCTGAACCTCAAGGCTGAAGTACGAGGAAAGAAGGTTCCCATGGAAGGAGGGATTTTGCCAAGAATGCCAGGTGCACAGGCTCTGACAGTGAAATGTAATGTAAAATAGGAATTGGATAGTAGAAAATACAATTTTAGCAGTGCCTTGTAGAGTTTTTATAACCAAACTTGGCACGAAGCAAGGAAAGAGATAGGGAGGGACAGGAGAACCATTCAGAAGAGCAATGGGATGATGGCCTTGTTCATTCGGCCTTGCATGCCATGCACTGTGCAAGGTATTTGACCATCCGCACAGGGAGTGTGCATTCGCCTGGGCTTTTTAAAAGTTTGTAAGAAATGGAATGATGGTAGATGAACCTCAGAAAACGTGTGCGACTAATCAGCATGCATGGTCCTATACTCACCGCACAACAAACACATAGTCAAGTGTACTCCAGGGGGACACAGCGTACAGGCATGGGTACATCAAAGCATTTTAGGAAGGGGGAAGGCAACACCTTTGTACTGCCATGGCCAACCTAATTAAATACCAAAGGCTCCATGGAACTGCCCTGTACAATTGTCTAAGTTCTGTGTGGTGGCAGCGCATACTGATGGGAGTTAAATGAAAGCAGGCCTGCAAAGAGGTTTGGTCACAGAACTAACACAAGGGATAGGATACTAACACCTCTTTGATATGCAATGTGTCATCTTGAAGCTAGCTCCCACCCGTTTGTATGAAGGGCAGTCAATGTCGTGTCTGAGACAAATACTTACAGTAGGCAACCCCTGAAGGGAACCCCCTTTCAGCAGGAGTATGTGATTTAGTGGAGACAGAAAGTCTGTTCTCGCATCAAACCTCAAGGGAGACCCGCTCTTTGATCCAGCAGGAAGATGGGTGGGACTTAGTAGTACATGTTGTCACCCCTTACCTTTCCTGTTGCAAAACACTCTGGTTAGGACCTCATGCACAACAGAAGATTGTTGGTGGGGACCCAGGATTTGTGCACCAATCAATGGAGCCCATTTGGCTTTAAAAGAGGGTTGACCCCCTCTTTTGTCAGATCCAACGACTTTGAAATTAGTGAGAAGGACTCATTTGGACCCTGTGTGATGGTACAGTCCGCCTTACAGCTTCCACCAGTGAAGGAAGGCCAGGATTCCCAAGAGAGAAGCAAGATCCCTCCCCTAAACATCTCCCAGGGAACAGAGGGAGATGCAGACCTCAGTGGACCCATCCAGCAGCTCCAGAACCGGTACCCAGCCACACACAGCATGACCTGCTAGGTTCTGCCAGCAAGCTTCGTAGGTGGAAAGTGCCAGAGAGTCTCTGAACAAAGGACAAGGCCGTTTCTGGCCAACACTCTCCTTAGCTTTGGGTCATCCATCTTAAAGGATGACACAAGCCCTGTGAAGAAGCTAGGAGGAGTGCCATGACAAGCATCAACCAGCGTCCATCTTTTAAGGACATTTTTGAGGCCAACGAGCATCCGAACTGCGACCAGCTGCACCACTGACTGTTGTCATGCTGCAGTCACTAAAGCCATCTGAGACCAACCAACGTTCCAGATCTGCGAATCAGCACAGAGACAATGATTCTTGACCCTGAGCCGCTGTGTAGGCCAGCCTGCAGTTGTCCTTATAGCCTTGTTTGCCGAATTACATGCCGCCTGACACTCGCAGCTGTCTCCCCACTTGAACTCTGTCATAGGAGCAGCAAAGTGTCCTGGAACTGACTCGATGCTGTCAAGCATTAAGATCATCTCAAGCACCAGGTACATTGTGGTTCTCTCTCTCTGGTCCTTCTCCGAAGGCCCCGAGGGACATTTATGACCACATGTCCCCTTGGTGCCGAAACCAAATAACCTTCAAGAGTTAAGACTGATTGCTTTACAGACTATACTCCTGTCAGTATCCAGAGTGCATCCCTTTCCTTCGTGAAACTGGTGGATTGTATTTCATAGTGTGCTAGAAATGTTTATTGTAATAATAATAAAGTAGATATTTGTATATTTTTTTTAAAAAGGTAGCAGGCGTTGCCATAGCATTTCGGTGCTGGACTGCCCATGTGGGTGGGACAAAGACTGATATGCAAAGGATATTTCCCATCTGTGAAAGGTACTGTGAGCAAAAAGCGTGTGCTGCAAACTCTCATCTCAGAACAGGTTATCATGCCGTGTTCTTCCTGAAGAGGAGCGTCAGCTACCTTTTTTTGAAATATTTGCAAGGAACTTGGGGTTGGTCACCCTAGGTTACCTGGGAGCAACCAGACGTGGACTCTCTGCTCACTGTGCTCAGAGAGGCACAGCTTCACCTCACTGATGAGGCCCAACAAGGCTGAAACATGTGTATGGGGTTGCTGTTGGTACTCTTGTTCAGAGAGGAATTGCCATAGCATTTCGGTGCTGGACTGCCCATGTGGGTGGGACAAAGACTGATATGCAAATGGATATTTCCCATCTGTGAAAGGTACAGTGAGCAAAAAGCATGTGCTGCAAACTCTCATCTCAGAACAGGTTATCATGCCATGTTCTTTCTGGAGAGGAGCGCCTGCTACCTTTTTTTGAGATATTTGTATATAACCTTGACTGGACAGTCCCTTTTATCATTGGGTAATAATTGTATTTTTGCTGTTTTGCAACTAACCAACGATCCATGACCTTGCAGAGATAAGCGTGCCATTTCGTCCACGTTACCAAAATTGGACAAGGAGGTTTATAAATTACTTGTGTTTCCAATATGTTTGGATCCCTTCTGGTGTACTAGAGGTGTGAGGCTCATTGATGGTTTAGAAACCGATATTTATCCCTGGATCACTTGTACCCCGGAAGTTGATTGGTCACTGTGGCCCTGTACTGTAACTCGGACAGCCATGCTGATGCTGCTGTCCATGGTTCACGTTACGAAGCCGCCTGGCAAGTGCCCAGGCTAGTGGGCAGGCCCTGAGAGACTTGCCCCAGCACCCTATTGTTGTTAAATCGGGTGCATTTTGACAAGGGTGCCTGCCGCGCTTTCTCCCACCATGTCAGCTCGGGGGAGACCTTGAAAAACATTTCCAGAGCTGGCGTGGCAGGGGGATAATGGCACCCCGGTCTGCATATACTGCGCGTAGTCATTTTTTTGAGGGGTCATGGTAGCTTCATCACCATGACCACCGTCTAGAATATGGGTATTGCTTTATGGAACCAGTTATAGATCCCCATTAGAAACAGCACTTTGTTGTGTTATGTCATCGCATAAAGCGCAACGTTGCCTTCAAGAAGGCCTCTGTGTGCTGAGAAGACGTAAAACAACAGAATGCCCTTCATCACTCACTTGTTCGGGGTCTTTCTGCCAGCACTCCAATATAAGCGGTAATGACTCTAGTGGCAGAATTCCCACTGATCCCCCCCATTTAAGAGGACAAGAGGGGGGTTTATTTCTCACCCTGTGTAACCTTAAATAAAGATGTAAAAGCTTTGAGTAAGGCTTTTTATGTCTTTCATTAACGTTACGTCCCATTTTCTATATGGTGGAGAAGATGGGTGGCACATAACTAGCGTTTCCACCGTCCCCTTCCGCTCGAGTCATACAAATACTCCAGCATCAGTGCTTGCATGCATTTTCAATCAGGTTAAAATGCAGGGGATCCCTATGGAGCCTGTCGGCAGTCAGACTCTATAGGTATCCATTGTAAACGCTGCCTGCCACGTGTACCTGGCAGGCAGCGTTTACTTAATTTGCACTGTCGACTGTAAAAGGTGAGGGCAAAAGGCCGTATACACACGTGTACGCCGCCTTTTGCCCACTCCTTGTGCACTCTGCTGTGCCAATGAAAATTCTGCGGCATCCACGAAAGGGGCCCCAACCAACCGAATTACGGGTTCATTAAAAATGAACTCCAATGTGTATACATTGAGGATTAATGGGGGCCCAGTGCGCCTGACCCCTCCCCGTACCAAAAAATATAATTCCGGCGTTTTTACCACCAGCAGAACATCACTGACATTTCATACACAGATACCGGCCACCTGCCTCATGCATGTATATTTACGCTGGCCGGAAGCCAGGAGTTCCGTTTCAAGGGTGGGGTGCATGGCCCCCTGCAAAATAAGAAGACAAACTTAGAACTATGGCATTGAAATTAAATACTGTTCACTATAGTGAGGTTGTAAATTACAAAATGCATTTGTGGATTTATTTTTGGTATTATTTTAGCCGAAAGAATATTTAGAAACATCAAAGGCAAATGGTTTATTTGAAAGCCCATATCGCAGATGGGGAGCAGGTGCACATGGATCTAGGTAACCTGGCCTAAGCCCCACCCTCCTGGTGCCCTCCTGCCTGCTGCTCTTTATCACCACTTAGAAAGCCCTGCCCACCTGGTACGTTCCTGCTTGCCGCTCTTTTTCGCCACTTAGCAAGCCCCGCCCACCTGGTGCCTTCCTGTTTGCCGCTCTTTTTCCCTACTTAAGTAGTGGTAAAACCAGCTGTTAAGGTCGGGTCCCGCAAAGGGACCTCGTAGTAAGGCGGTAAGGGTTTACCGGTACCGGTGCCCTTACCGGTACCGGTAAACCCTTACCACCTACCGTGCAATGAGGCGTCTTTCAAAGTTAGGTCTGTTTCTCGCGCTGCAAAGTGTGGCCATTTTATTGCTCGAACCTGGTGACAGCCTTGTGTGCACCAGGACAGTGTGATGTTGAAGGTTTCATGTTTCTTAACACGCACAGATGCAACAACCACTGGCATAGCCAATGTTTTGACTTTTTGATAACAAAAGCTTCATTGTGGTGGTGGCATGAGACTAGAGAGGGACGACGCAATACATTGGCAGTGCTGGAGCTCCTCTCTTGCCTTCCTGGACAGGGTCATATGTCGGCATACATAGGCAATAATGCCGTATGAGGCAGGCTATATCGTGCAGTAACGACCTGCCGTTCTGAGGTAATGGTCCAGGTGAAGCGAGGGAAATGGCACAGAGTGGCAGGCTGTAACACACGCCACAGCCCGCCTCGAAGGGTTTAATTGTCATAAGGACCCTGTGCTGTGTAATTAAATGCAAAGGGAATCATTTAAAGAAAGAATGAAAACAAGGGTGCAGGCTCATGAGACACACGCTGTCTGTGCTCTGTCTTGCCGGGCCACCAGTGCGGCATGCTGGCGGGCCCATTGCGCCAGCGCAAGAAGAAGTGTGTGCCACACCTGTCTAGATTTGAAAGTCAAAAACTCTGAGATGCCACGCCCATGGATATTTGAGACCCCACCCACAGGGTGAAAAAACGTCAGTCGCAGGCTGGGGGATATATTCCACGTTCTTGCCATAATGTTCACAATCAGACTCCTCCTTGCCTCCTTGCCTCATTGCACTTCAAAGGCTTGCAACGTTTGAACCCATTCCGCATGGCCAGGTAAACAGCAGCGAGTACGGCCCTACAAATGTGCCAAAGGTCAGTCAATGCATAAAAGAAAAATACATTGCAAACTCTTTTCATATCAAAATTATTTTAAAAATATAGGTGTATTTATTATGTAAACATGATGTCAAAACGGTCCCTTTTAAATCCACAGGTTTTCTTGCGAGATGCTTTCCCCTTGCAGAGCCGACCCTTCAGCCCTCCACCACGCCAGCTCAGGGCAGTCTTTCAAGGGCTCCCCCGAGCAGGCGCAGTGAGAGAAGGCGCGGCAGGCGCCCCATTGTTATTAAATGCGGCAGCGGCGGAGAGCATATAATAACAATGTGATTTGATTTGATTTTATTTGCTTGTATAGCGCACTAAACCCTTGGGTAGCTTGGCGCTTAACTTGAGGACGTGTTACAGACATGTTATACATAGTAAGATACAATACAGAAAATTGCATATATAAAATATTTACATTGTGTACAGGATTTACAGTAGTGTGCATCATATGACACTGTGGAAGACTGTTTCGATATTGACATAGATATGCCGCCAGGTGTTGTGTGGGTGATGTTTGGGATAGGGTGGTCTGGGGGTGTAGCCAGGATTTTACTTTGAATCGGAAGTGCGTGGGGCAGGGAATTCCAGGTTTTGGCAGCTAGAACTGGGAAGCTGGATCCACCTGAGTTGTGGAGTCTAAATTTGGAGAAGTTGAGGCAGTGGGTGTATTTGGCTCTGGTGGGTCTCGAAAACTTTTTCCAGGAGAATTTGTCTATAAGATATTTGGGTGCTGTATTGTTGAGGCATTTGTGGGTGATCATGAGTGTTCTGAAGGTTATCCTGTCTATTATGGGGAGCCAGTTGGCTGCCAGCCTAGCTTGGGATATGTGGTCGGAATGTGGGATGTTGAGAGCTGCTCTCAGGGCGTTGTTTTGAAGAATTTGCAGTTTCTGGATGTTTTGTTTACGGGTGCCTATATAGCGGGAGTTGCAGAAATTGATTTTTGATATTATTAGAGCTCTGGCCAATGTGATACAGTTTTGCGTGGACAGGAAGGGCCTGCAGGCAGTTATTAGTTTAGTGGTATATGCTGAGGAGGAAGCTATGGCATTCACTTGTCTAGAGAGTGAGAGGGTGGAATCGAGGTATACCCCTAAAGTTTTGGCGTTGTTGGAGACATTGATAATATTGCCATCTATATTAAAGGAGTTGCATTGAGGTTTAAGTTTATTGAGGCGTTGTCTGGATCCAATGAGTAAAACCTCGGTTTTGTCGTTGTTGAGGCAAAGGCCGGGCTTGGCCATCCAATCTTGGATATTGCTGTAGATTTCATTGAGACGGGCGGAGTCGGACTCGTAGTTGGCAGAGAGTGTGATGAGGACCTGAGTATCATCAGCGTAGTTGGTGTATGGGACATTCATATCATCTAAGAGGTCAAATAACACCTTGGTTAAGATTTTATACAGCATGGAGGAGACGGAGGAACCTTGGGGGACCCCGCAGGTGATGGGGGAAGGGTCAGTGTCTGAAAAGACCCTCATAGATCTTTCAGATAGGAAAAATTTGATCCATTTGGCTGCGTTAGGTGAGAAGGCAGCTGAGGTGGTTAGGTGCGAGGTAAGGATGTTGTGGTTCACTAGATCGAAGGCCGCAGAGAGGTCCAGGAGTAGGAGGAGGGAGGGATGGCCTTTATCGTTTGACTCATCCATTTGGATCTCCAGATCAAGAAGGGATGTCTCAGTGCCATGTATTGGTCTGAAGCCGGATTGACAGAGGCCCAAGAGGTTGTGAGATTCAAGATGGTTTTGTATTTGTATGTAGGCTGCTTTATCAAGATTTTTAGTAGGAACGGGACTATGGCGATGATATTTAGTGGGAATGTTAGGGTCTAGAGTGGGTTTTTTGATCAGTGGTTTGACCCAGGCGTCTTTGAGATTTTTGTGCACTGTACATGAGGCAAAGGAGGTGTTGATCAGTGAGGTGATGAAGGGTGCAAAGTCTTTGGCTCCTTCTTTGATTATGGTAGCTGAGCAAATGTCTCCTTCACATTTGGAGGGTTTGAGGCTGGCAATTATGGATTCTACCTGTGTGGTGGTGACAGGCACACATTTGAAGAGGTTAGTGGTGTTGTGGTGATGGCTTTGGGGGGCAGGGCTGATACCTTTGGAGGCTAGGAGTGTTCTTTTAGTTTCAATTTTGTTCTGTAGTAGCGCTATTTTGTCCAGTAAGGCCTTCTGGATTTTGGTGCACCAAGAGGCATCTTTGAGGCAAGTAGACTGTGGGGGTATAGAGGATTCCATTTCCCTGAGGATTGTGAAGAGTTCCTTCACGTTTGAGCTAGCATTTTGAATTCTGTTGTTGAATGTATTGTTTTTGGTGTTGATGATGGCAGTTTTGTAGCTGGTTGCAGCTGCTCTGAAGAAAGCCATGTTTAGTTCTGGTGTGAACCATTTATTTAGGTGACTAGATTGTTTGGCTTTTCTGGTTTTGAGGGGGGCTATTTGGTCAAGAGCTAGCAATAAGTTCTTATTGAAGATGTTGACTAAGTTTTCTGGGTCTGATTCGTTGGTGGAGGAGGGCTTGATGATAGGCTAAATGAGAGGGCAGAGGGCCTCAAGGGTGATGGATTCCTTGTGGTGGCTGGTGGTGCTTGGGGAGGTGGTGTCGAGTTATGGAGGGGGGCTTCTAGTTCAACGTGGATGATGTGGTGGTCTGACCATGCGCATGGGTTGTTTGAGAGTAGATTAAGGTTAGAGTTTAGGTTTGCGACTCAGCCAAGGGTTCTGCCTTTGCACTGGGTGGGTTCAGTATGCTGATGCCCCCATCTCATATCATTACCTCGCGAGGAGGTTAAAGATAAAATGGCACAAGCTGGCACCCCCCCGCCCGCCTCGCCTCCTGTTGACCAGGGGTTCACGGGGTGACGGAGTGGGGGGGGCGCCAATTTGCCCAGGCCACTGCTGCCCCTAAGGCCGGCCCTGTCCCCTTGTGATCCTCAACAGACGCAAAGGGCAGCCTTCAGACATTAGAAAAGCCAGAGGCTGATATCGTACGAGGACGGACCACATTTCTAAGGTTGGAAAGCAGCTATTGATGGCTCTCTGCCTCCCTTTTACCTTGGAAACCTGGAGTTTTCACGCTGCTCCCCAGAGACCCGTAGAAGAGCGTCAACAACCGGAGGCTTCGGGCTAATCCCGGAGGGTAGGCAGGTCTGGGTGCTTGTGTGTGATGGTGAGTAGGACCCTAGAAGGAGGATAAGAGTGAAATCCACAGCGGGCACAGACAACCAAAGGAAGCACAAGGAGCGATCAAGCGGTGCAGTGGAACAGGGGTGCTGCAGATAAAGGGTGCCGCCAGCTCACACGATGTAAAGTGTCAGTTAACGACTTTCTGTTAGTGAGTCACTCACTAATTGAAAGTCATTGTCTGACACTTTACATGGCAGTGAGGGACAGAGGCGCAGTGCCAGCACCTATTCAAGAATCACGCCACACCTGGCATGGCTCTAAACACACTACAACCTGTTGACAGTAATTATCTGATTTGCTGAAGTGTAGAACTTTGTGTCTCTTTCAAATGCGACAGCACCCTTCAAACTTTGACCCCCTTACCCCAGAGAAAGGGGTCATCAGTACACGAGCAACTATTCTCATTCCCACAGTTAACTATACTTTTTCCGTCTTTGCATTCTGGTATTTGTTTGTAGCCCGTAGAACTTTGGGGGCGGGACAGGGGTCGGCCAAAATCGCGCAAAGTTTGCTGGTAGACCTGGGGCCGGAAGTGGGTTTGCAGTTGCCAAGCTGTGGTGTGACTTTAGGTTAAGGAGCAGGGAGAAGAAACATGGCGTCCTGGAGACAGCGGTGACAGACTACAGGGAATGTGGTCTTCTGGCAGATAATGCGCTGGGTTCCCAATGTCCTGATTGGTTGCCACGCCTACTCAGGGTGTTAATGAAAGGCAGTGTGCGAAGTTTGCTTCTAGACTTCAAGCTACCTTCGTTTACACCACCCAGGACCTTTCAAAACCTCTGCCTGCCCCATTAAATGCTAATAAACTAGTAATTGGCACTGCCATGGCCTACATTTCATTTCAAGGGCACTGTCCGGTTTACCTATCTTTACTTCTAAGCATATAAACTGGTCCGGAAATATGCTGGTAGTGCATGAGGCAGAGGCAGTCAAATGCCAGGCCCCTCTTACTTTGACTTACATTACCCCACTCCTGTGGACTTTGTAGAGGCACTAGCCTGCTTAGAAAATGTAGCTTAGTTGATTAATGCACACAGTGAAGAGATCTACACTCACCCGGAAGACCCTAAGATTGAATATTGTCAAAAAAGCTCAATGGGTTAGGGTCCAAGCTGAATACATCTATGTCTAACCATCAGGTCACATGTTTGAATTCCAATACAACGTTCTATTGCTAAATAGGTCTTCAATGGGTTCAATGTAATAGTACCAAGAGTTTTAGTGATTCTCACTGTCACGTGACAGCTGCTTTAGAGATCTATAGGAGCACTTTTCAGGACAGATGCAATGTGTAATGGGATGGTATTAATATTTCTTACAGTTAATAGACAGTGGGCCTCATTACGACCCAGGCGGAGGACCATGATGCTATTAGCACCATGGTCCATGCCGGTGTCTGCCATGGCGGAATGGGGAATTACCACCCCATTCCGAGTTTGGTGGGGGCGGTAATTCCCCATGCCGCCATGGCCCTTCCCCATTCCCATTTTTGCCCCATAGGGCTCAATGGGAATGGGGAAGGTGCTAATAACGGTACCGCAAATTGCAGTACCGTTATTAGCACCAAAGTCCCTTTGCGGGTCCCTACTTTAATGGCTGGAAAAACCAGCCGTTAAGGTCGGGTCCCGCAAAGTGACCTCGTAATCAGGCGTTAAGGGTTTAACGGCGCCGACCCCTTTTACGGCGCCGTTAAACCCTTAACACCAGGGTCGTAATGAGGCCAAGGGCAAGGGTACTGCAATTTGCGGTACCGTTATTAGCGCCTTCCCCATTCCCATTGAGCCCTATGGGGCAAAAATGGGAATGGGGAAGGGCCATGGCGGGATGGGGAATTCCCGCCCCACCAACCTCGGAATGGGGTGGTAATCCCCCATTCCGCCATGGCGGACACCGGCATGGACCATGGTGCTAACAGCACCATGGTCCTCCTCCTGGGTCATAATGAGGCCCCAAGTGTTGTACTCATCAGCAAGGCTGATATACTTTCAAAAGGTCAGCTCCGGGAGTTCTCTGCAGGGCTGCTTTTCTTTCAAGGGCACTTATTTTCATTTTCAGCAGAGAAGCCACTGAATGGAAGGGCTTGACTGGTACTGCCCTGAACAACTATAATAAATAGGTGCCACTTCATTGCTTTTTCCTCTGCCTGACAGTTCACTGACTGCACCAGCCCTACATACTTTTTAGAATGATCCTGTAATTTAAAATGACACTGTTTATCATGGTATCATCACGTCGCTGTGCTTGGCGAGAGCTGTGATTCCAGTTCTGTGTACACATTTCTGGCGGGTGTTGTTATTGGCATCACCTGTGCACACTCTTAAACCAATAGACGATGAATTGTGAAATAAGTGTCTCCCTGCCAGGTCTCGAGCTCAGCTGTGCTGTGCACATGCAGCATATCCTGGAGCTGCCACATTGCCTCAGAGTTTTCTGCTGAAATCACGGCACTTCCAAGATGGGCGACGGCTTTTGACTCTGTTCCAGCATGTTTTCCCTGCACACTCGTGTGGTGTGATTGGCTATTGCGATGCTTTTCCTGACCAACTCAGACCGACATGTTTTAGCTGCCCCCCCCACGCCGATCGCCTGTGATGCTGTGTGTGTGTCCCCCACCTGGTCGCCTGGGATGCTGTGTGTGCCCCCCACAGGCCTCCCAGGTCACCTGTGATGCTGTGTGTGCCCTCCACTCCCCCTGGTCACCTGTAATGCTATGTGTGCCCCCCCTCCTCCCAGGTCGCCTGTGATGCTGTGTGTGCCCCCTCCACTCGGTCACCTGTGATGCTGTGTGTGCCCCCCCGGTCGCCTGTGATTCTGTGTGTGCCCCCCTACACCCCACCTGGTGGCTGTGATGCTGTGTTTGCCCTCACCCCCCTTTCTTGCCCTTGAATTCCTCCTCCTCCCCCTCCTCGCATCCCACTCCTCCAAGCCTGAAAGTCACTCCCAATGAATCTTTGCATATACATGCGGTTGCCACCCTGCAACATGGGGTAGGCACCATGTATTTTCCCACTGATTTGACTTTCGCATCTGTGTGCTGCTGCCGCCCTGCAACATGGGGTAGGCACCATGTATTTGCCCACTGCTGGACTTTCTCATCTGTGTGCTGCTGCCGCCCTGCTACATGGGGTAGGCACCATGTATTTGCCCATTGATTTGACTTTCACATCTGTGTGCTGCTGCCGCCCTGCAACATGGGGTAGGCACCATGTATTTGCCCATTGATTTGACTTTCGCATCTGTGTGCTGCTGCCACCCTGCAACATGGGGTAGGCACCATGTATTTGCCTATTGCACGATTTTCGCATCGGTGTTTTGCTCCCGCTTTGCAACATGGGGTAGGCACCATGTATTTGCCCTTTGATTTGTTTTTGCATCTGTGTGTTGCTGTCGCCCTGCAACATGGGGTAGGCACCATGATTTTGCGCACTGACTTGACTTTGCATCTGTGTGTTGCTGCCGCCCTGCAAAATGGGATAGGCACCATGTATTTGCCCACTGACTTCTGTGTGTTGCTGCTGCCCCCAGGCTCAATCGATGTGATCACCATGTACTTCTCTTTTGCAAGTTCCACAATGTAAATTCACCTCCTACGCTTTCTTTTCTGTAACCTGAAGCACTTACCGTAACCATATTCTTAAGTTAAAAGCGCCTAGATACCTCTGAGTTTTGTGCGCTATATAAGTGTAAAAAAAAAAACGAATAATAATAGCACACACACAGCATACGTGTGACCAGCGCTGCTTACTGGAAGGACCCAGCATACATTGCAATGATACTTTAACGAACACGATTGATGTTGTTTACTATATGTTGCAGACTTTACTAACATGAGCCCCTACCCATATGTTCCTTGGAGAGATAAAGCTCTCTTTAGCTGGACCTGAAATTCATTGGGGGTCATTACGACCCTGGCGCTAGGGGTTTAACGGCGCCGTAAAAGGCTGCAGCGCCGTTAACCCCTTAGCGCCTAATTACGAGGTCCCTCTGCGGGACCCGACCTGAATGGCTGGCCTGGACCAGCCGTTAAAGTCGGGACCCGCAAAGGGCCCTTCGAGGTAATTACGGTACCGCAATTTGCAGTACCGTAATTACCGCCTTCCCCAGTCCCATTGAGCCCTATGGGGCAAAAATGGGAATGGGGAAGTGCCAATGTTCAATGGGGAATTACCGCCCCGCCAACCTTGTAATGGGGTGGTAATTCCCCATTGAACATTGGCGGACTCGTTACAACACCGCCAGCAACCATGGTGCTAATAGCGCCATGGGTTACCGCCAGTGTTGTAATGAGGGCCATTGTCTAGCTTAAAGATATTATTAAAAGGTGTGGTATTAGTGAGTTAGTGTCTTATCAGGTACAGAGACCTGAGTAAATCTAGCAGTTATCCCAAACACAATGTTACATGCATGGGTCTGTGAGCTTTAGAGTTTTGACAGAAGATAACCTTTGGAGAATCTGAGTATCAAAAACAGCATTGCTTCATCTGATCCTGTTTATTATCAGGAGCATAGCTCTGAGTGATCCTGCTTATTATCAGGGGCATAGCCCTGAGTGAGTCTGTTTTATCAGGAGCATAGCTCTGAGTGACCATGCTTATTATCAGGGGCATAGCCCTGAGTGAGTCTGTATTATCAGGAGCATAGCTCTGAGTGACCATGCTTATTATCAGGGGCATCGCCCTGAGTGAGTCTGTATTATCAGGGGCATAGCTCTGAGTGGTCCTGCTTATTATCAGGAGGATACCTCTGAGTGAGTCTGTATTATCAGGGGCATAGCTCTTTGTGTGTCTGTATTATCAGGAGCATAGCTCCGAGTGACCCTGCTTATTATCAGGGGCGTAGCCCTGAGTGAGTCTGTATTATCAGGAGCATAGCTCTGAGTGACCATGCTTATTATCAGGGGCATAGCCCTGAGTGAGTCTGTATTATCAGGGGCATAGCACTGAGTGGTCCTGCTTATTATCAGGAGGATACCTCTGAGTGAGTCTGTATTATCAGGGGCATAGCTCTTTGTGTGTCTGTATTATCAGGAGCATAGCTCCGAGTGACCCTGCTTATTATCAGGAGCATAGCCCTGAGTGAGTCTGTATTATCAGGAGCATAGCTCCGAGTGACCCTGCTTATTATCAGGGGCGTAGCCCTGAGTGAGTCTGTATTATCAGGAGCATAGCTCTGAGTGACCATGCTTATTATCAGGGGCATAGCCCTGAGTGAGTCTGTATTATTAGGAGCATAGCTCTGCGGGATCCTGTCTATTATTAGGAGCATAGCTCTGAGTGAGTCTGTATTATCAGATAGCATAGCTCTAGTGATCCTGTTTATTATTAGATGCATAGTTCTGAACGAGTCTGTATTATGAGAAGCATAGCTCTGAGTGATCCTGTTTATTATCAGGAGGATACCTCTGAGTGAGTCTGTATTATCAGGGGCATAGCTCTGAGTGGTCCTGCTTATTATCAGGAGGATACCTCTGAGTGAGTCTGTATTATCAGGGGCATAGCTCTTTGTGTGTCTGTATTATCAGGTGCATAGCTCTAAGTGATCCTGTATATCATCAGGGGCATAGTTCTGAGTGAGTCTGTATTATCAGGAGCATAGCTCTGAGTGACCCTGCTTATTATCAAGGGCATAGCCCTGAGTGAGTCTGTATTACCAGGAGCATAGCTCTGCGTGATCCTGTCTATTATTAGGAGCATAGCTTTGAGTGAGTCTGTATTATCAGATAGCATAGCTCTGAGTGATCCTGTTTATTATTAGAGGTATAGTTCTGAACGAATCTGTATTATGAGGAGCATAGCTCTGAGTGATCCTGTTTATTATCAGGAGGATACCTCTGAGTGAGTCTGTACTATCAGGGGCATAGCTCTGAGTGGTCCTGCTTATTATGAGAAGGATACCTCTGAGTGAGTCTGTATTATCAGGGGCATAGCTCTTTGTGTGTCTGTATTATCAGGTGCATAGCTCTAAGTGATCCTGTATATCATCAGGGGCATAGTTCTGAGTGAGTCTGTACTATCAGGGGCATAGCTCTGAGTGATCCTGTTTATTATCAGGAGGATACCTCTGAGTGAGTCTGTATTATCAGGGGCATAGCTCTGAGTGGTCCTGCTTATTATCAGGAGGATACCTCTGAGTGAGTCTGTATTATCAGGGGCATAGCTCTGAGTGGTCCTGCTTATTATCAGGAGGATACCTCTGAGTGAGTCTGTATTATCAGGGGCATATCTCTTTGTGTGTCTGTATTATCAGGTGCATAGCTCTAAGTGATCCTGTATATCATCAGGGGCATAGTTCTGAGTGAGTCTGTATTATCAGGAGCATAGCTCTGAGTGACCCTGCTTATTATCAAGGGCATAGCCCTGAGTGAGTCTGTATTACCAGGAGCATAGCTCTGCGTGATCCTGTCTATTATTAGGAGCATAGCTCTGAGTGAGTCTGTATTATCAGATAGCATAGCTCTGAGTGATCCTGTTTATTATTAGAGGTATAGTTCTGAACGAATCTGTATTATGAGGAGCATAGCTCTGAGTGATCCTGTTTATTATCAGGACGATACCTCTGAGTGAGTCTGTACTATCAGGGGCATAGCTCTGAGTGGTCCTGCTTATTATGAGAAGGATACCTCTGAGTGAGTCTGTATTATCAGGGGCATAGCTCTTTGTGTGTCTGTATTATCAGGTGCATAGCTCTAAGTGATCCTGTATATTATCAGGGGCGTAGTTCTGAGTGAGTCTGTATTATCAGGGGCATAGCTCTGAGTGGTCCTGCTTATTATGAGAAGGATAGCTCTGAGTGAGTCTGTATTATCAGGGGCATAGCTCTGAGTGGTCCTGCTTATTATGAGAAGGATAGCTCTGAGTGAGTCTGTATTATCAGGAGCATATCTCTGAGTGATCCTGCTTTTTATCAGGGGCATAGCTCTGAGTGTGTCTGTATTATCAGGAGCTTAGTCTGAGTATGCGTATTATCATCAACATGAGTGGGGTTGTGTATTATCAGGAATACAGCAGGAGTGAATATTGGACTGAAGAAGGTGAATATGTTGACAGTGTCACTGCTCTGATTCTTCTCCACATATATGCAGAGCACTGCACTGTTGACCATGATATCCTACTTAACTCCCTCCTGGTGCAGGTTGCAGCCGAGGGCACATCAGTGGCATGGCCCAGGTCCTTCCTGCCTTTCTCGGTGGAGTTCCACAGGGCTTCACCCTTTCACCTTTGCTTTTTAATCTGTATCTCTGATGCCTGGTACATTTTTACATGACTTTGGCATCCATTTCCACTCCGCCGGCTGATAGATTGGATGCTGATTGGATGAGTGTTAGCTCTGTCATCCAATCCAGAGATTGCATGGCACCCATTGATTGGTGGATGCTGTTCCCTTGAGTTAAGCATCAGTCACTGATATCTTTCCTCGCTAGTCACTCTACACATCACTTTCCTTCTCTCTTGGCTGGTTCTTAAGGTTATTCCCAAGGTACAGTTCCAAGGTGAAGGTGTGTACCTTGGAAATGTTTGCACCCTATCATTCCTTATCAATAGCATCCGTGCATGATCTGAGTTGCCGCCATGATGCTGATCTTTTGCTCAGTCTGCCGATAGTGCTGTAACCAGTGGTTGCTTCTGTGCAATGAGGATACTTTGGAAATTTCTCCCTTGATCTCAGGGCCATGGCAATAAGCGTTCATGTGGCCTCTTTGGCAATGATCTCTAGCTCGGTCTTCTGGACTACCTGGTCATTCAGAAGGTAGCTGCTCAACTAGCAACTGAAGCTCATCATTTGGAGCCCGCATCTCCCCTCTTGGCCAACCTTCACATGCTCCCTGTCAAACAGAGAATATCTTTCAAGACCCCATGTATTACCCCCAAAGCATTCCATGGACAGGGGCCATCCTTCTTGTCTCCTAAGCTATCTCACTGCACTCCTTGCCCTACTCTCCCATTCGCTCTGTTTCTAGGTTCCGTTGAACTCTCATAGGCGGTCGAGCTTTCACCACGCTGTCTTCTGAGCTCTGGAACCACCTCCCTGGGCATGGTCATGCTATGCAAAACCGCTCATCCTTTTGGATTGAAGGGCTCTGCTATTCCCACTGAGGGCCCTGCATCTCTCTTCTCTCTTTCCCTCCTCCCATTCCCTTCTTCACTATGCCAAGATGCATTTGGTGAGTGACCACAACAAATGTACCAATACCTCTGAGCTCTGAGCGAGCCTGTGTATCATCATGCACATAGTATCATAAGAGGCTCATATATATTATCCGCTGCATCGTTTGAGTGAATCTGGACATTAGCATGTGAACAGTGTCAGTGGGTCTGGTTACTATCAGCAACACAGCTCTGATCGACCTGGGTATCAGCAGATTCATGGTCTGAGCAAGTTGGCATCACCGCTCCTGCTATTGCTGCAGACGCGAGAAATATCTCTGCATCCATCTAAACAACTTAAAGGGATTCCATTAATGTGGTGGCCTCTCTGTTGTGGTAAAATACACTCAGCACTACTGCTTAGTAAATAGATGATGGGTCAAACAGGTTTTGTCCCAATCCGTATTATTCAGAAACGTGTGCACTAGTGCAAACATGATCAGGGCGTTATGTTGTACTCAGTTTACTTCCTAAACTAAAAAGAAATGTGTTTTATCTTATGCAGGAACCATAGTAAAAACAGTCGGCTTCATTATTTCTTTAGTGAAAACATTTTAAGAAAATTTGGATTTTGGTAAAACCTGTTTGCTCCATTCGCTATCATATGAGCAGTACAACCTGTGCTACATTTCTTTGCACAAGGTCAAAGTTTAAATATCCTGGCCCTTAGAGAGCAAAGCAAGACTCCTCAATTTCTGTTTTTGTGCGAATAAATACTGGAAGGAAAGAGGAATTTCCGTCTGTATTTATGTGTAAAAATCAAAACAAATAGAAAACAGGAAGCCTTGACTGGAAAGAACAGACTTCTGAGTGAATCAATAAATTTAAAACAAATAAAATCAAAAAAGAACAGTAGCACACCATGTGCTCACGATGCAGAGACTGGCCCTGTTGATCACACTAAGGATGTCAAATCCCAAGCAGCTGCATGGCCGTGTTTTATACGATTCTACAGGCTCTCGGGGAAAAAACAATGGTCTGTGACATTTTCGTTGCAAGGGCTACAATAACCATTTATCTGACACTATGCTGATAACCTCTACCAACTGCCCAATAGCCAGAGGCCGCATGCTGTGGGCGTGGTTTTCACTTCAGCATCTCTTCCTACCATGACATCTTCCACATTAACCCTTCACTGACACATCGAGAAAGCTTCGGAATGGCGGAGACAACATTACGACCCAGGCGCTAATTGCGCCAACTTTACCACCATGGTGTAAACTATGTTTACACCATGGTGGATGGCGGATTTACCGCCCCATTCCAAGGTGAGTGGGGCGGTAAATCCCCATTTCCCATTTTTCCTCCCCCATTCCCATTTTTGCCCCATAGGGCATAATGGGAGTGGGGAAGGCGCTAATTACGCCGCCGTAAATTACGGCGGCGTAATTAGCACCATGGCGGGTTAGCGCCATGGACTTTAACGCCTGCCAAAAGCAGGCGTTAAAGTGGGAATCCGGCGTTAAGGGTTAACGCCGTCGTTAACCCTTAACGCCGGGGTTGTAATGACCTCCTTGGACTTTACATGTACATTTACACTGACTTTCCCATGTGAAAACGTTTTTGTGAATCGGGTCCTTGGTTGCTTCACTAGACTAATGCAGTCTGTTACTAGGGATCCGGGCCGTCACAGAGTTCCAAGATGATATGATGGCTTACGGTGCCACTAATTCAGAACATAAGAGATACAAGGCGGTCTTGAACAGACTCCCTTCCAAAGGTCGCTCCAGAGAAGCAAAGAAGTAGAAGGTAAGGGGGTCCTGTGGTTTTACCGACAACAAACGGCAAACACTTTGAAGTGATTTACTTCAATGCTATTACTCCGAAATACTTTGAAATGATATATGTATTTTTGGGGTAAAGGGTAAAAAGGGAGTGGGGAGGTGTTTGGAGTGAGGGTGGGAGTGGAGGGGAAATTTGAAGACCATTTTCTAAGTAATACCATCAAAGGGTTTTCAGTCGGTGAATGGAGGGTTAGTCAAATGAATTACCGGAGTCACTCATTAATGGAAGAGGGACTTTGGCAAAGAGCAGCACAGGGTTAGCAGTCAGGGATTTCCCAGATGCAAATAATAAATACACACTGAGATCGTTCCTGGGCAGTGCCATCATGTTTGAACTCAGGGGAGTTGCTAGGTCTGGAAAAGACCCGGGGCTACGCTGATGTCGGAACTGTTGAGACTGGGGGCTAGCTAGTCTTTTGGCTGTAGCTCCTGAGATTCTATCCGGGGCTACAACCAAAAGATCAGGGGCTATAGCCTCCTTAGCCCCCCCCTAGCAACGCCCCTGTTTGAACTTACACACTTAGCCCTTGAGGTGGTATATGAAACTTGATTCTACGATCACAGACATGCTCGCAAAAAAAGTCTGGGAGCAGTTTTTGTGTCAAGAGTACAGCACATGGAGAAAAGGTCTTGTTGTTTGTGTCCTCAGCAGTGTCAGAGACAGAGGCTTGTTACTTTTAGTACTCGGCCTGGGGAGGAGGCGAACCAGCAAGTTAGACAATATAGCAGGGGTAGCAATTTCACTTTGAAGGCCTACCACAAGCCCGTTGTAGAATGTTTATCCGCCACGAGTTCGTCGAGCCTTACCACATGCAAGCAGGCTGACCATTACATTGTGCAACGCCCTTTGATTCCCTGGGGGAGGCCAGAGCGGCATGACCGGGTGACTGAGCTTTGTTGTCCGTGGAGAACAGTGCCAGACAAGAAGAATCTTAGAAAGAGGCCATTTCACGTGGTGACCACACTTGAGAAGTGTGTGCATGAATTGAGGGGTGATGGCCAGAAGCAAACAGTCGCTGTGAAGGACTGAGACATTTTACCAGGAAAGAGTTACCTTTTGTGGAAGATGGCTTATGGAGAGGCAGTTAAGAGACTCCTCCTGCAGATGCCAGAGAAACCTTTATCAACATGCACATTGCGCAACATTTTGGCACTTTCCAAATTAAAGCCAGGCAGAGTCCTAACTAGTGCTGGCCAGGGTTGGAACTGGTTCCAAAATGAGTACCGCTACATAAACATGCTCCAGGTAGGGTATGGTATGTTTTATAGAGCACTTGGTCATCCTACAAGGACATTATGTTGCTCGACCAAAAAGCTACAGCAGTAGTTCTTAGTTGAACAATAATTCCTTATGGAAAGAATGCTGTAAATTAGCACAGAAACACGTGGATCTTGAGTTTACGATGAAACTGTAGATCAGGGTCTTTAACACTTTGACTTTCCAGGTGTTTCGGGCTACAACTCTCAAACCCAGATCCAGAGTAGTCATTGGGGAGGGACCATGGTAGTCATAGGCCAAAACATCGTGAAATAATTGTTGTAGAGGCCTGATGTAGATTGGCAGCTGTACGGCAGGTAGGTGTATTGTAAACGGTCGGACACTGCATATAAAACAAATGGACACCCCATTTTTGCCTGCTCAGTTAATGGTGGTGTGGAGATGAATGTAATTTTCACATACTCGAGTATAATATCAGTTTAATATAAGTACAATCTCAATATGTATTGATCAATATATAAGTTTCATGAGCTAAAAATGCATAGATTGGACATGTGCAGAGCCGAAACATGTTTCGAGAAATCCTTCTCTTCATCAGGGCTCTGTATATCAATAAATCCTCACGACATAAAGAATAATTGCAATGTTTCTTAAGAGTAATATTAGTATTGGGTGCAAACTTTACATATATGTAGTGCTAGTGCAGAAGACAATCTGTTAAATACTGCCAATCACATATAAACACACCACATTGTGGTGGGTAAAAATAAACTCAGTTGTTAAACATTCAAATGATCAGTTATCAATATAAAATGATCTCAAAATCATGTATAATGAAATAACGACTCATCTTGATATCCAGTACTATTTACTCTTGGATAGACTCCACTATACAATTTGTAACAAAGTAGTGAAATACACAGCCCTTTAGCCATTAATCGATTTACATCTTTCGTATTCCATAGTCTAAAGTCACATTATCGTGGTCGATTCAATGTTTCCAGTGAAATTGAGGAATCTGGCCAAAGGCCATGTTTTGTCACGGAATCTGAAACGCCTTTACTTTGGACAATATAATGCCTTTACTGGACAGTAGTATCAGCTTCTCTTTCGGCATGTCGATTCAAGATATGTCTTCAGGGTTGGCTCTTAGCTTGGCTAGTATATCCAACACATTAGCACCACTAAAGCGTAAAAAAACAAAGGAGCATAGAAACTAAAAGTCAACCATGGTTTACGGTTGGACTTAGAAAACTAAAAGCCTTAACTCTTAAGGGTTTTTTCTCCTGGAAAGCAGGGCTCTCCCCAGCCCTTTTGCAATCCTACAAAATCTTGGTTAAAGATTACAAAACTTCAATCTTGGAAGCTAAGCAGAATTTCCATAACATTAGAATAGAGAACGCTGCATCAGATGCTAAGGAAATCTTTAAAATACTTAAGGAACAGGAGGTAGTCCCTCCTCCATCTGACCAACTGGAGATAAGAGATACTACCTGATGGCAGCACATACAAGACAGAATGCAAAAGAAACTACTAGGCGTAAGGGAAGGGATGTTTTAACGCAAGAAGGAGTTACCTCTTATGGCCATCAGCAAGCCGAAGAAGTCCCCAGGGTGCATGTCAAAGACGGATCAATTTGCCTTTCACCCAATTTCTGAGGATATTCTACAAAAAGTCATCGAAAAATTAAAACCTACTCAGTGTGAAGGGGACTCCTGTTCCTCCTTAATAATAAAAATGTGACCCCTTCCTCTCGTAAAGGCAATATGCTGTTTTGTAAATGCATCATTGAGCGAAGGCATTGTTCCAGAGAATCTGAAACAAACCATGCTCCACCTATCTTGAAAAAATGAGGGCTGGCTACGGATAACCCTTTGAATTATCGCCCAAAATCTAACACTCCCTTTCTACTAAAAATATTAAATAAGGTGGCATACAGTTAGATTGCAGAACACCTAAATCTGTACCCAATTCTTAATGCTCACCAATCAGGCTTTAGTCGAAACTTTGGCACAGAGACATCTCTTCTCGAGTTAAAGTCAAAGCTATTGGATCGCCTAGATGAAGGGTCATTCTACTTACTGATTTCTCTTGACCAATCGGCAGTGTTCAATTTGATCGATCATTCAATTTTGATGACCAGACTATCAGAGGTGGCAAATGTTTCACCCGAGGCGGTTACATGGTTAGCATCTTTTCTGGAGAGCAGACACAACAGAGTCGGCTCATATATAGCTCAGGCCTCCTCTATCCAAGTTGTTTTTGGGGTTACACAGGGAGCCATCACGTCACCATGCTTATACAAGATTTTGATGGCCCCCTTTTTATGGCCCCTTTTTTTCCGACTTAGAGGCAGAGGGGATTATATTCTCAAACTACGCGGATGAGACTCAATATGTCGTCCCACTTTCAGGTTGCTTCTCACAGGATGAATTAGAGCAAAATAGAGTCTGTGGATGCTTAATAATAACTTGGCACTTCATAAGAGCAAAACAGAACTCATGATTGTGGGGAATCCAGCCGCCCTCAGCAAATTGGATAGTAAATTTAGCTCTTTCAGGTTAGGGGTTGAACATATCATTCCTGTTCCTAAACTTAAAATCTTGGGGGTCACCCTTGATCAGTCGCTATCAATGAGTCCTCACGTTACTAGCGTTGTCTCGGTATCCTTGTACTACGTGAAAATGCTTCATCACCTCAGTCCTCTAATTACACAGGACAGTGCCGCAACAATAGCCAGAGCTATCATCAGGGCCAAGATCGACTATTGTGGTAGCTTATTGCCGGGCCTTAGCAAGTGAGATGTGCATAGGCTCCAAACTATACAAAACAGGGCTGTAAGAGTGGTGATGAACCTGTTGCACAGAGATCATGTTACGGAAGCTAGGAGGGTGCTTCATTGGCTCCCAATAGAGGCACGGGTTAAGTTTAGGATTTTTACCATAACTTTTAAATGTAGACAAGACCTTATGCCGTTATATTTGTAGGACTATATTATCGACAAAGTCAATGGCAGAGCTCTGAGATCCTGTGGACAGAACCTGATATTAGTCCCTAGGAGTAGAACTATTAAAGTAGATAAAGGTGCATTCCACCTGGTTGCCCCAAAACTGTGGAACCAGTTACTGACTAACTTAAGATTCCAATGTTCCCTAGAGGCATTTAAGAAAGAACCAAAAACGTACTTGTTTGAATAAGTCCAGCGTTCCCCACATTGCACGCTGGCGTTAGAGCCTTCAATTTTCATGAAGGAAAACAAACAAATAGATTAAAATAATGTCTTCCATGTATCTGTCTACGTCCCAAATGTCTGTGCCTTTATGCCTCAGGGTCCACAGTGCGCAATAGAAATGATGTAATGTAATTTATATACATGGCCACATTCCAGTTGTAAATAAGAGTGCAACGGTATGAAGATGGTGCCTGCAGAGCTAAACATTAATTCATAGTCATGCAGTGAGTCGGTCTTCGCTGCCCTCTATGTATGTTACTTTGACAACTCACTGTAACATAATCCTTCATTCTTACCACTGCGCACCTGTACGAACACGCGAGACACACAGCTCTGCTGTGAAAACAGATTTGCGATATTAGAGGCATGGACATTATTTGGGGTTGCAGCTGCTACCCCTGTGTTCTCCCTTGCTACCGCTGCAGTCCCCCTATCCACCCTTGTAAAAAAAAAGATTGTTTTAAACTAAAGCTCCTGGAAATGCAGAGGCCCTCCCTGCCCCTGTGGGGTGGGGGTACCACCACAATAGGTCTGGGGGTGTCTCAGCGCAGTCTTCAGCGGTCAGGGTCAAGGTTGGACCGGGGCTTGCAGCGCGAGAAGGAAGTGCTTAGTAGGGGTTGGAGCTCATATGACCTGTGGCACATGTCACATGCCACATTCAGCTCCAACCCCTTCTCCTCCGGCTTCCTTGTGGCTCATATACAGGAAATAGGGTGCTATGCCAGCTTCCTGGTTCCTGTTTGTGAGCAGCACGGAGGAGCCGAGGGTGGCCTGGAGTGACGGACCGAAGCTGTAAAAATAGGTAAGAAGGCTTTTTTTTTTCAAATGTGACATGTATTTTGCCTGTGTGAAGTGCATGTCAGATGTATGTATGTGCTATGGCAGAAAATATAATATAGGGTGTCTAGCTCTGTCCTAATATGCCCAGGGGGGTGATCAGTAATAGGAAAAAAATCAGGATGGGAGATCAAAACAGCAAACATTTTGGATTAATTAATTTAATCTCAAAGTTGTAGCAAGGTGTTAGGTATTGCTTGATTGCAAGAGAACAGATAACAGACAGATTTGACATTTTGACAGTTGGGGGTACAGCTGCGTACCAACCTCTTACATATTGAGGGTATTTGCCTCATATTCGTGCACAATCTCTAAGGTACAATTTGACATTACAGTATAAAGAGAATGAGTGCTGCCCAGGACTGCTAATGGTCCATGGGTATCATAGAACAAAACACACAACAACAAGTGTAAAACAGAAAAGTAGGACAAGGTGTTGTGTCACAGATCAACACTGTAGTGTTTCGGCCACCTGTAGCAATGGATGGGAGCTAGTTGATGGCGTGGCCTTCCTCAGGATGGGGGTGAGGGGTAACACTGTCCGTGTGGTATCTGTTGGAATGAGAAGGCTGTTAGGCGGGGTTTTTACCTCTGTAGCGTAGTTAATTTATAATTTAAAATACTTGTTAGTGGCTAAATTTTTGCCAACAGATACACTGCAAGGTGCATTTGTATGGAGCTTACCATCAAAAGAACGATAAAGCTGCTGCACATGTTCCCTCAGTGTTGTGTGATGGAGACTGGTGGAGAGGTGTACGAAACATACTGCTCTGGAAGACAGGGTGATGGTTACTCTGCAAGTTCTGGGTCCAATTGGATTGGCCCGGATGTGGTGGCGCCCGTGAGTGGCGTATTACATCCACAGTTCTGGGGGGAGATTAGAGAAATGATGTGTGAACCATGAGGTCCAGCATTAAGCATTTGTGATTGGTGCCGATTGGTAGCATGCAAAAAGCCGAGTAGAAAACAATGGCCGTTACTTGGTGTGCAGAGACACGTGAGGGCGTATTGGTGTCTAAAGTCCAGTGGTGGACTGTACGAGGTAATGGAGGTTGGCTCTGATCACCAATATGAAGTGGATTACATGTGCAAGAAATCTGCGTGTGTGGGATCTGAAGAGACCGTGTGCGCACTGATGTGGAAGGCACATCAAGAAGTGAAAAATGCTAAATTGGAATTTTAGGAATTTTTTAAGTGGCCGGCATGGTTAAGCTGCGACTGCGTGTTCTGGTGCACTCATCCCAAGGACACAGGCATAATGGGCTGGTCGTTAGAACTCGGCGTGTGCAGCATGATCTAGGCTAGCATGCAATTAATGGTACCAGAGGCTCTGGGTAGCGAGTGACTTACTAGGTAGACCTCGGCGTGTGCAGCATGATCTAGGCTCGCATGCAATTAATGGTGCTGGAGGCTCTGAGTGGCGAGCAACTTACTTGGCAGGCGAGGAATCTCAGGATCGCCGGATCGGTGTATTGGTGCGCTATGTGTATCTATGTATCTGTTGGCAAAAACTAGCCACTAACAAGTATTTTACATTATAAATTAGCTACGCTACACAGGTCAAAACCCAGCCTAAAAGCCTTCTCATTCCAACAGATACCACATGGACACAACACCGTGTCCTACTTTTCTGTTTTACACTTGTTATTTTGTGTTTTGTTCTAGGATACCATGGACCATTAGCAGTCCTGGGCAGCACTCACTCTCTTTATACTGTAATGTCAAATTGTCCCTTTGAGATTGTGCACGAATATGAGGCAAATACCCTCAATATGTAAGAGCTTGGTACGCAGCAGTACCCCCAACTGTCAAATTGTCAAATCTGTCCGTTATCTGTTCTCTTGCAATCAAGCAATACCTAACACCTTGCTACAACTTTAAGATTAAATAAATTAATCCAAAATTCTTGCTGTTTTGATCTCCCATCCTAATTTTTTCCTTTATTACTGATCACCCCCCTGGGCATATCAGGACACAGCCAGGCGCCCTATATTATATTTTCTGCCATAGCACATACATACATCTGACATGCACTTCACACAGGCAAAATATAGGTCACATTTAAAAAAAAAAAGCCTTCTTACCTGTTTTTCCAGCTTCAGTCCGTCACTCCAGGCCATCCTCGGCTCCTCCGTGCTGCTCACAAACAGGAACCAGGAAGCTGGCATAGCACCCTATTTCCTGTATATGAGCCACAAGGAAGCTGGAGGAGAAGGGTTTGGAGCTGAATGTGGCATGTGAGACGTGCCACAGATCATATGAGCTCCAACCCCTACTGAGCACTTCCTTCTCACGCTGCAAGACCCGGTCCAACCTTCGCTCTGATCGGTGAAGCATTCAATTAATGGTACCGAAGGCTCTGGGTAGCGAGCGACTTACTAGATAGACCTCGGCGTGTGCAGCATGATCTAGGCTCGCATGCAATTAATGGTGCCGGAGGCTCTGAGTGGAGAGCAACTTACTTGGTAGGCGAGGAATCTTGGGATCGCCGGATCGGTGTATTGGTGCGTTATGTAGTACCGAGAGAATAAGTAGTGGATACAGGACCTTCTTTGCTGGGGTGTAACCAATAGTGAGTCGCTAGGTGGGCCAATCAGGAGGAAGGTGTGGCATCGGCTAGAACAAAAGTGAAAGAGCCCGTGATAGGCTGCATGAGGACAAGTGATGCCTGAAATTACAGCACAAAGCTTGATGGGCTAGGTGGGCCAATCAGGAGGGAGGTGTGGCATCGGCGAGAACGAAAGTGAAAGAGCCCATGATAGGCTGCATGAGGACATGTGTTGCCTGGAATAACAACACAAAGCCTGATGGGGATTGTGGTCCTAGTGTTGAAAAAAGCTGTATAATCAGGTCGAACATTCGCATTATAGGCAACCTTGTGTGTCAAAACAAGATGGGGCCAGTAAGAACACATACGGACATGGGTCAATACACGTGTATATGTGGTGAGAAGGAATGCACTTATTGCGTGTGTTGATGGACTAACATATACGGAGAAAAGTTTGATACTGGGGTGTTGAGGACATCAAGGCATGTCATTGTATTAACCGCAACCTATAAAGGTGTGCGTGCAATAAATGCGAGAAGCACGGTATATTGATAAAATGCATAAATCATTTCATGGCGTGATGTGTCCAACATCTCTCGAGTGCAAGGTTTGTCTGAATATAAATATATTGATATTGCAGGAAGTGTTCAAATGAGACAATAGCTTTAACAATTCAGCCTAATCAGGTGTGTCTGTGTATAAATATATCGAAATTGCAGGATGTGTTCACATGAAACAATAGCATTAAGAATTTTAGCATAATCTGGTATCAGTGCATTAAGACTTTGAATTGATACAGAATGAGTCTTCTAGTAAAATGGAGGACAACTCTGACGTTTAAATGGAGGGATCAACGGGGTAATGGTGCCTGCTGGAACACATACTTGTGGGTTTCCTGGTGTGATGCTGAGTGTGGGCCTCAATTGTGTGTGCGTTTTGCATAGGGAGTGGTGCCCAGAGCAACATGTGGGTCTAAAACTGGATCAAACAATTGTTGTAGTGCTAGAGCTCTTTTTTGGTGTTGGTGGGTTAGTTCCAAAAGTGCTTCCATTGAACTGTAATGTTCATTCCATTTCTCACAGTGTCCAATCTAACAGGTATTTTAAATTATAAAGTAACTATGCTACAGAGGTCAAAACCCAGCCTAACAGCCTTCTCATTCCAACAGATACCACATGGACAGTGTTACCCCTCACCCCCATACTGAAGAAGGCCACGCCATCAACTAGCTCCCATCCATTGCTACAGGTGGCCGAAACACTACAGTGTTGATCTGTGACACAACACCTTGTCCTCCTTTTCTGTTTTACACTTGTTGTTGTGTGTTTTGTTCTATGATACTCATGGACCATTAGCATTTCTGGGCAGCACTCACTCTATTTATACTGCAATGTCAAATTGTCCGTTAGAGATTGTGCACGAATATGAGGCCAATACCCTCAATAGGTAAGAGGTTGGTATGCAGCAGTACCCCCAACTGTCAAATTGTCAAATCTGTCCATTATCTGTTCTCTTGCAATCAAGCAATACCTAACACCTTGCTACAACTTTTAGATTAAATAAATGAATCCAAAATTCTTGCTGATTTAATCTCCCATCCTGATTTTTTTCTTTATTACTGTATGTGCTATGGGTCAGTGAGTGGTGGCTGAATGAGTATGAATGTGATAGTGTGTTTCAATGTTTTGCATGGGTATGTGTCTGTGTGGAGAATGCAGTGTGAGTGGATGCACGAGAATGTGTATGGGTCAGTGAGTGGTGGGTGAATGAGTATGAACGTGATCGTGTGTTTCAATGTTTTCATGGTATGTGTCTGTGTGGAGAATGCAGTGTGAGTGGACACGAGAGAAGGTGTATGGGTCAGTGAGTGGTGGGTGAATGAGTAGGAATGTGATAGTGTGTGTTTGAATGTTCTGGGTGGGTGTGTTCCTGTGTGGAGAATGCAGTGCAAATGGACATGAGAGGTGTATGTATGAGTGAATGGTGGGTGTGTATGTGTGCGTGTAAATGTTCTGAGTGGTTGGGTTCCAGTGTAAGTGTATGTGAGAGAAGGTATATGGGTGAGTGACTGGTGGGTGAATGGGTATGAATGTGATTGTGTGTGTGAATGTTCTGGGTGGGTGTTCTAAAACGTCCTGATATTGATCGAGTGTTGCTCTTGCAAGATTAAACGCCCAGGGTAAGAGAGGAATAAGGTTTAACTATGCCTCGGAAATTGTCTTCCTGTCTAGCGTGGTTTTTCTGCTGTGGTAGATGATCTTTGGAAACTGGCCAGGTCATGCCACCCGCGGGGTCACCGGCATTTGAAATGTATGTAAAGTATGGTATAGGGGCAATAATGTTCAATGTGATTTGGCATAGGCAAACCAGACATGTAGAAGATTTACAGTGGCCTAAAAATGGGAGCTTTGAATTAGAACGGATAGAACCAGTGGTCGAAGTGTACGAAAAGAAGTAGTGGAACTATGTGCCCTGCTGGCCTGCCCCTGCTCCCCACGAACCCCATTGCCACAACCCCTCCCACACACTTGCACCTGCTGTTAAAGGGAACGTTCAGTGCAGTGCACTAAAAGTAAGGTTTCAACTTCCACCTACAGTTTTATTTTAAAACAAAACCATTCCGCAACGGTTTCTTTCTAAAATAAAAGTATAGGAGCTGTACAAGGTAATTTAAAAAGTATAGGAGCACCGCTCCCGACCGCTCCCGCTCACTTCGACCACTGGCTAGAACACCTAGAATCAGTATTACACAAAAAGGCCCGACCAGTGGCATTTGACATTATAAGAGACTGGAGGAAGGAAGCTAATCTCCGTCTGAGAAGTAGAGAGAAACATGTGCGTAGACATAAAACGAATACAGAAAAAGCATTAGAGCTTGATCAGCATCAACATACAGAGGACCTTAGGAGAATGGATAGAGCTTTTCAATTAGGTATACAAAAAATATATCCACAACAAGATTTGCATAAATCCCCGCAATCAGATTTGCATACATCAGATGAGCTAATAGACAAAATCTTGAATGAGCGAAGAAATGAATCCTGAAGTAGTACTGACCCAGCTGCACCTCCTCCATATGTACCTCCCATTCCCGTAATTCCATCGGCCCCATCTCCTTCCCCTGTGACACCATTTCCTCCACCACCATCGGAGAAGGAGTTAGCTGCTATGATAGGCAGTTGTACAGAAATGGAGCATGCGCAAGACAGCGGTAGAGTGACTCGTAGCACGGTTAGTAATGATAGGAAAGAGGAGCTGAGGAATTGGGCAGAGATGTATATTGAAGGTGGCTATGAAGTAGCTGTGCAAAGTTCCATATCTGACTATAGAGGCATTGGTGAACAGCAGGTATTATTGGAATGCATGGGGGATTATCATGTGAAAAAATTGAGTGATTTGACGGATACACTGGCACTGCAAGGATTGTGGAATTTGGTTTTTCTTCCTCGGTTACGCGATAATGCATCGAAAGTACGAGAACATGTAGGGTGAATGTTTGAATTTAAGTATGAACTTGATCCATTGCTTAGAGAAATAAGGAAGAAAGATAAACAGAACATGTCATATGTCCAGCGATTTTGTCCACCGTTGAAACCTGCTAGTGAAGTGATGAGGATTTGTACGCGAGATGCGCTTAGATGGATTTCAGATGCTGCCATCTCCCCAATCGAGGTGCATGATACGTTTAGTCAGTATACACCAGAAATGCAGAGAAAGGTATTACAAGTGATGGTTGAGTATTTGCAAGATGAATGTATGAAGAAAATGTCATGTTGGCCCGCTGATTTAATGGAAATTTATAAAAGAGCATTTTCACCCAAAACTGGGGTGAGGGCTTTTTCTCTTGATTTAGCGTTGTTGCTTAGAAAACGAGCAAATGTGGAAACTACCTATGAGGGAAGTGCCTCCCACGTTTGTCCCAAAATCAGAAATTGCTGCCTCTGGAGCGGCTGCAGCGCGCACAATAGAAGCACATTATATCGCACAGTTTGTGCATGTCCCTTTTTCTAGACAAGAGGTAAATAACATCAGCCAGACAATCCCACATATTAGGAAAATCCGTCAGGATTCTATAAAGAAATTGAATCTGTTTTGAATTCCTCTTTTTTTACATTGAGTGATATTGATTTATTGTTTCCCGTAATTCTTCCTGTCGATATATGGAAACAGGTGAGAAATATAAATGATCCGAATATATTAGGTGGCACATGGGAGAATTTGACTAGAATTGATGGTGAGAGAAAGGCTAGAGAAAAACCGCCGCCGGTCATGTTGGCTTTACCCGTGCGAATAGTACAGAAATTGAAAACGTTAGTACCCGAAAAGAGAATAGTCTGGGATAAATTAACTGCTTGTTTACAGGGCAAAGATGAAGGAGCGACCTACTATTTTAACCGATTTGAAGAAGTTTTTGCAGACTTTAGTGGTCAAGATTTGAGTACTGAACCCGGGAAAAGATTGTTTATTGAGAAGTGTGTGCGAGGGTTGGTACCAAGAATCCAAAATTTAATAATGACATCTGAAAGCGCATGGCAAGCAAAAATGCAAAGTGAAGCATTACACATGGCACAGCATTGTGAGAATAGAGTTAACACAGAGAAGGACAAATAGTTAAAGGACAAAGGGAATTTGAAAACAAGAGTATTGATCCAACAAATTGCAAACAATCATAGAGGTGGCGGAAAGGCGCAATCCAGAGCCCAATTTTCCAACATGCAAGGTGGACCAATAGGAATCAATCAATGTGCCTATTGCAGACAAGAAGGCCATTGGCGAGCACAGTGCCCACAGATACAGAATATAAATGGAAATTTTCCAAGAAGACAGAATAGAGGCTGTCCAGGAACACAAGGTCAGAATAGGAATCAAAGAGCACAACAATTTCAGAATAATCAGAATCAGAATCAACAGCAGGGAACAAGACCGAATGATGGGAACATTTTTGACAACCAGGCCAATGCATAGTACACTGGCGACTACACATCTGATGATGTGTTGTTTTACTAGGACAGCCCAGGGCAGAGGTTGGAACCCATAGCTATTGCCGTAGACCAAAAAGGGCTCTACGTAGAAATGAAGGTTGGGAATAGGGAGCACATTTTTCTAGAGGACACAGGTGCACAAAAATGTTCAATTGATCATCAACAGGTTCCGGATATACCACTGTCAGGGCATGACAATATCTCATTAGGGTTCTCAGGCACACCAGTAATTAGTCCAGTGTCACAATCAGTTCCTATAACACTAGGTCCATTCACCTAGTCTTGTCTATTTCTTTTGATGAAAAATAGCATGGGGATTAAATTTGTTGAAGAAATTGAATGCGGTTATTTATTGTTCTCCTGATGGAGTGTATTTGACAATATCGCCACAAAAGACTCCTGTGTCACAATTTTTATCCAAACCATTACCAACTGAATTGAGTAAAGTACCGACTTGTATATGGGCGGTTAATGATAACGATGTTGGTTGTTTAAAAGGGGATCCAGTGAAAATTGTTTTAAAAGAAGGAATTACTTTGCGTATACCACAATATAGGATTTCGGCTGAAGGGGAGCAAGCATTGAAATGCATTGTGTCGGATTTGATTAAAAGAAACGTAATTGAAGAAATTTCTGGTAGTAATTGCAATAGTCTGATGTTTCCAGTGTACAAGAAAGGAGGTAATGACATATCATATCGTTTCATAATTGATTTGCGCAGAGCGAATAAGGTTGTTGATCCGCAATTCCCATTGGTACCGGATGTCACTACAATTTTGACTATGATCCCAGTGTCTGCATCATATTTTAGTGTTGTGGACTTAAAAAACAAATTTTTTAGCATTCCCATACACCCAGATATCAGATATTTATTTGCTTTTACCCTAGGAGGTCGTTCATTCACATTTACACGAATTACGCAGGGTTACACAGAAAGCCCAAGCATTTACAGTAGCGCTTTAAAAGAACAACTAGACATGCTAGAACTACCAGCAGGTAGTGTGCTGCTACAGTACATAGATGATTTGCTAATAGCTGCAGACATGGAAGAAATATGTAAAAAATGTACAGTTGCACTCTTGACACATTTGGTGATACATGGACACAAGGCTTCATTAAATAAATTCCAGTATTGTCGAAAGGAAGTATCCTATTTAGGTTTCCTCCTTTTGAAGGAGGGAAGAAGATTGACACCAGAAAAAATTGAGAGCATCTCTGGTGTGCCTATTCCAAATACGCAGAAAGAAATCAGGGCTTGAATTGGCATGGCTTCGTATTGTAGGCAGTGGGTCGCCAACTTTTTCGTTGATTGTAAAACCATTAGTGGCATTGACAAAGAAAGATATTACCTTACCTTTGCCATGGGATATGGAATGTCATGAAGCATTTGATCTGCTCAAAGCTGTGCTATGTTCAGCTCCAGCTTTAGGCACATCAAATTATGACAAGAGGTTTAAGCTATTTGTGCATGAGAATGATGGATGTGCTTTGGCTGTTTTGACTCAGGAGCACGGGGGGAGAAATAGACCATGCGGCTACTTCTCATCCACATTGGACCCTGTTGCATGTGCTTTGCCGTGCTGCTTGCGAGCTGTTGCTGCAGCTGCCGCGTCACTAAGACAAACCAAGGGTATGGTTTTAGGTCACACTTTAACCGTCATGGAGCACCACGCAGTGGACATTCTTTTAAACAGAACGCAGACGCAACAGCTTACATCAGCCAGATTAACAAGGTACAAAATTGTCCTCTTTGCTCCTCACATTCAAATTTCGAGGTGTTGTGCTTTAAATCCAGCTGAATTATTGCCCCCTCCCAATGAGAAAGGCAGAGAAAAAGAATCCCTCCATGATTGTATAATGGTTACTGAACAAGAGACAAAAGGAAGAGTTGATCTAACTGATACCCCACTGAAAGAGCCAGATGGAGAACTGTTCTGTGACGGTTCTTGTTTTAAATTACCTGATGGTACATCAAGTGCGGCATATGCCATTACTACACTGAAAAGTATTGTAGAAAGCAAAAGAATCCCATACAATTCAGCACAAGCTGCGGTGCTAATAGCGTTAACCAGAGCATGCAAACTTTCTCCGAACCTTAATGTAAACATATATACTGACATTCAGTACTCATTTGGGGTGGTACACAATTTTGGTTGCTTATGGGCTGAAAGGGGTTTCCTGACATCACATGGAACAAAAATCCAGCATGGCAATTTGATAGTGAGACTGCTGTCTGTACTTGCGCTTCCTAAATGATTAGCAATAATGAAATGTGAAGCACATAAAAAAGTAACATGTGATGTTGGAAAGGGAAATGCATTTGCAGACAATATTGCAAAACAAACTGCCGACTGATTTACACACAAAAATGTTTTTTGAAACAATGAAAGAAGTACCCTGCATGATGGAAAATGGGATTGCCACAGTTAAGGAAATGTAAGCAGACGCTACCACAGATGAAATAAAAGCATGGTCTGAGGGTCCAGCAGACATAACATTGGAAAAGGGACAACGACACCAACTGGAAGTTTTGGCCCTCCCTCTATGCCATTTGAAGTGATCCATTTTGATTTCATAGAAATGGAAAGATGCCAAAATTACATATATATTCTTGTGGTGGTCTGCGCATTTAGCAAATGGGTAGAGGCCTATACCCTAAGAGATTGTACAGCCATGTCCACAGCAAACGTGATGCTAAAAGAGTACTTTTCCCGTTTTGGTCTAGCCCGTGTCATATGGTCAGATAACGAGCCGCATTTTGTTGCAGCCGTAATATTACAAATTTGTGCAGGTCTCCAAATTGACAAGAGATTCCATTCGGCCAGGCACCCGATGAGTGCCGGCTTGGTGGAACGCCAAAACAGTATTTTGAAGAATATCATGGGGAGACCAGCAAATGTTTGGAGCACTCCACAGCCAAAGCGTTTTAGGGATATTGAATACCCTCTGCTTATTCATTACTATAAACAGTTAACTCAGAACTTGTGTTTAATTCATCAGCAGGTGCAAGAGGCTCTTCCTGTCAGATATACCGGCACAGGACATTGGTAAGGGTGCCGGTGCCGGTAATCCATTACCTCTGTATTCCGAGGTCCCTTTGCGGGTCCTTCCTTACCTCCTGCTTTTAGCAGGAGTTAAGTACGGGACCCGCAAAGGTACTTCGGAGGTAATTACGGTACCGTAATTTACGGTGCCATAATTACCTCCTGCCCCATTCCCATTGAGCCCTATGGGGCAGAAATGGGAATGGGGAAGGGCAAAAGGTGAATGGGGAATTACTGGTCCCTCCAAACCTAGAATGGACCGGTAATTACTCCATTCACCATGCCGGATTTGGAACGGTTTCGGAGGCAACCATGGAGCTAATTACTCCATGGTTAGCTCCAAACCTGGGATGAGGCCCATTGTCTGCAGCCTGGCGATTGGATATTAATTAACAATTTTGAGAGAAAGTCTTTGGTTGCACCGCATTGGAAGAGGCCCTATCAGGTGCTCTTGGTTACACAGACTGCAGTCCAAGTGGATGGCCGTAAGTCATGGATCCATGCAACGCACACAAAAAGAATTCCATTTCCTTTGAAAGAGCTGCCTGATCCTGACGTCGAAAGAAATACAGCTGCAGTAGATCACAAAGATACAATTGCCAGCACTCTGCCAGAAGTACCTTCTATGGGCGAGAAAGAGCCCGGGGAGATTACAACAAAGACGGAAAGGTTAAAGGTGCTTGAGCCTTGTTCGACTGCTGCCTCCTCATCACTCATTGCATTACAACCTGGCACTGATCCCGCAACTGCAAATGAGAGTGCATTGATCATTGATCACGCCGTACCTAGAGCCATAAGGTACAATCTTCATTCTCAAAATCGAAAGTGATCTACGTGTTTGTTTTGCCTCTGATCCCACCATGGATGAAGTGGGAAATGGAGGCCTATGGAAATGGAGCGTATGAGCTGTATCAATCTGCATCAAATTGAAGGCTCTGAAAAGCGGTTTCCCGGTACTATCTTTGAAAAGTGAAGGCCCAGTGCGAGCCCGTGCGGACAAGCAGGGTGGCATAAGGTGCTGACACAATTGATGCTTACTCCTGTCTCTTTGGAGCTCTGTATGCAATTACACTGGCTTGCTGACAATTATTAAGCAGGCTAGCCTGAACTGGCCTGAACGCTTCGCTGTAACTTGGGTGCTTTGCTGTTAACGTGCGTTGCTGTTGAGAACTTTTCCGCGATGAACATTTCAAAAAACAATTCTGAAATAAACATTACAGACAATGGATACACTTACTCCTGCACCTGCCTGCATCACGGCTGATGATATTATAGAAATAGAGACTAAGCCTGTTCCTAGTAAATCATGGTTTGGGAAATGTATGCTAATAATCATATTAACACTTTGCATTCTGATTGCATTGATCCTCGTATTTTGGTATCTGGAAAGTATACATCCTCTGAAGTGCCTAATACTAATACTTCTACTACCAGCAGACTCCTCCCCCACGATATTTGAAGCAATCAAGAAATTGCATGTTCTAAGTTCTGACATTCATGTTCCCACAGGCAGATGGAATCAAAACATAGGTTTATGGTTTTGGGAATTATTGCGATCATGGGGATGGAAACTAATTGCAATTTTGATCATGATACTTGGAATCATTATGTTCTGCTGTTGTTGCATACAAAGTCTGCCAATTCTCTGCTCCCAGGTTGCAAATGAATGTGCTCATGCCATAAAATTGAAACCTCCACACGTAGTAACTGAAGGTGCACAACATGAAAAGGAAACAATCAAAGAATTTATGGCGATCAACATTTCTGATGATGATTAAAGTAGTATGGATATTTCAGAATTAGACACATGGTCAGACGAGGATGCAATGTATGGTTGATGCTCTTGGCTTACGACGTGGATGCAATGTATGATTGATGCTCTTGGCTTACGGCAAAAGGTGGGTTTGTTAGTCCAGAAACAGCCCTATAGTATGCATAGTACATATATTATGTTGGCCTGAAACCAATCGTATCATGTGCGATACATCATCCACATGGAATCCTCAATGTATTACGAGTAACAAGAGGCCGTCCATTTTGTGTGAATAACCGCCATTTGCTTTTTTCTTTTTCTGTACAACCGCTTTGCAAAATGTATTGTGAACTACGAATTCGTGCACAGTGCAAGGCCACAGCCTGAATCCTGAAAGGCCAGCACAGACAGGAATGTCAGACGATACAGAAATACATTGTTTTCCTCCCTCACGCTGTCCCTGAGGGCGAGCTAAAACTGCATCTAATCAGCGGCTCAGGTGCCAGCCTGTCCCGCAAGCTCTGTAGCAATAATAGTTAAAGCATGAATTATAATTCTTCTAGCGGTACTCCTTCGCAGAGCCTGGTATTTTCTCCCCCAGAACTGTCTGACCTTTGGTACATGAATAGAAACGCACAGATAACATGCTAAAGAATGTCTCTCTCCTACGAACATGATATCCTTGCTCTACTAAGGGCTCTATGTTCTCCATAACAAAGAACTGTCTCTGCTACTGTTGCTAGAATAAGTATATTTAGACTGAATAAGGACTTGTCATAACGTGTCATAATTGTCATGATTGTCAATCATCGAACCCTAGCTTGAAAGATACATTATGGGCAGTTTGAATTGCCTTCTAAAGATTGTATGTCATCTATAAATATTGTTGTTTGAGCGTTGCTCACTCTCTTGCGTCTCACGAGGTCTGGGTTCACACGTTGTGTGACGTTAGACACCAGTCGGCCGACTGAGAAATACTTTGAAATAAACCAGACTTGTTTCATATTGATATTGATATTTTATTTCTATCAAGCATGTACACAAGTGTTTCAGAGCACGACAAGGCAAGGGAGGGGAACAGGGGAGAACAAAACAGCGATCTCACTAGGCCCAGTGACATTGAGAATGCGCAAGTGCATGGGAGAGGGGGAGGGGAAAAGTGAATGGAAGGGGGGAGAAGTGGAAAGTGCGAAGCAGAGGAGAAACAGATAAAGAACAATAAATAAATAATAAAGGCAACAAACAGTTTTAGTGCAGCCAACAATTTGCAAGTGCTAGATTTAAGGCAGCAGACAGGGTAGGTCTGATAAGTGCAGGAAGAAAAAGGGGGGCCTGTATGGGTACAGATACAGACCCCAGTGCAAGGGGTGGCCCGGAAGCAGTGCGGGAGGGTGGCAGGGTGAGTAGGTACCTGGGCCCGGAGGACAGAGGGTGGCTAGGTGCACGGTGCCAAGAGAGAACAGATCAGCAGGGGAGAGGGGAAGCGAAGGCAGACGAAAAGAGGAAGGTCTGGAAGGTTTGGAAATCGAACCTTGTGTCTGTCATGTCACTAGCATATGGTGATTGTGCCTTAGTTTCCATATGAGGGGTCTTTCGGCCTAGCACTCCAATAATACTCACTATCCAACTGTTGGCTGCTATATTTGGGACCAGGCACCACCCCTTCTTTCTACCCTATGTGAAACTTTTAAGCTTTAATTAAAAAACATATTTACTCCTTTCACCTAGAGTAGTGTATGCCCCTGCAGCGGCATAATCATCATGGGCACATGGTGGGCTCAGCCCGGGCCGGGGTGTAGTGTGCCATGTTCTTTGTGAAGGAGCTTGGGGAGGGGAACCCTCAGTATTGCTTGCAGGAGGCCCCCCAAATGTTGTACTATGCCACTGATTGGGCTCTGCTCACCTTGAACACATTCAAGTGTGATGTGAATGGTTGCGAGGGGCCATAAACTTGACCAGCACACTGCTTGGTGCAACACTGTTTAAGAAAATAAGCGTTGTACAACGAGTCTCAGAGGTGAGAGAGCCATGGAGTGACCCACCCCTCAAACTCCTTCTTGGAAAGGGCTTTGTGGAAGCTTCACTAATGGGACGGTCCTGGCGGGTCACTGAATAATGCATCTTGCACATGGAGCTCTGGAAATCGTAGATGCATTGCGCCCCGCTCTTGAGGGAAGTGCATCTCCTCTACCCACACCTCAATCCATTACAAAAGATTGAAGATGAGTCATGTATCAAAGCCTAGGACATTAAGGTGTTATGTTCAGCTTTGGGTTGTGGGGGACAACATGTGGTTGCTTGTCACATAACTTAAAGATAAATGCACACAGAGACAGATGGCCTCAGCTTAAACCCCCACAATACGCTTCTTCTATCGTAGTGGTAGCTGACTCATAGATACATTTATAACCAGGGAATTTTGTTGATATTAAATTCTGGTCAATTATTCAATTTTCAAGCCTTGCCCATGCAGCATTTTGCTCCTGGGTAAACAGACAACTCACGCCTCCCCAGATCTGTGCTTTTTTGGCATGCTAACACACCTATGCCACAAATAACAAGTACTTATGTGTCCATTGATCTGCAGATGTGTCATGCACCAGCTGTAGCCTGCATTAGAGATTTCAGTTACCCTGTTAAAAGTACTGCATTATGTATGTTTTACATATAGGCTCCACGTCAAATCTGGAAAATGACTTTCCCCAAATGTGTGATCGTAGTCAAATCTTGCCTCCCTCTGTGCCTCGGTTCTTATAGCTGGCCGAAATGAGAATGCCTGGAAACACAGGTGTTACATGCATCTAAAGGTCATGTTCCATCATTTCCCGTGATGTCACTTGGGTGAGGGGTCAAATGACATAACTTCCTGTCGTGTCATCGGAGGTCAAGGGCCATGTGATGTCACTTCCACTACCACTGCCATTTTGGTGAAATGACCTCCCTGGAAATGATGTCCCTGATTAGAGGTAAGTCAATTCGATCATTTTCAAACCTTGCACTTTGAATTTAGCACTTAAGAAATCTTGCAATCAATTAAAGATTTTGTTTGTGAACAGATCAACAGCCAAGTTAGACCCAGATACAGCTACATTGTGGAGCAATGATCCCGTTATGAATTAGCTCAAATTTTGCATTTTTATTCATGACTCCACAGCCCTGCGTTATCAGACGCATGAGCCTCACATAGCCAGCTATCTTAGGCCAGACCTTTTAAACACATGCCACACTTTTTGTGATCAGTAAAATAATTTGCATGGTGGTGCGATAGAGTGTATGACCCACATATTCTTTCTTCATGTTATCACCGCTCCCCGTTATCAGGTGCAGCAGCCACAAAGCCCATTAATACAGGCCTCATTTTTTGAAACAAGCATACCGCTTTACCAGACTGAATGGATAGAAGCGTCATTTTTTTAGAACGAACACTGAACAATTATGATAATTATATGTAAGTAATAGGACTCATCATGTTACTTTTCACTTAGTATTACGTGACACATTATTGTGATAATAAAAGCACAATATATTTATTAAAAAAAGAAAATGTATGTTATTTGCAGCTTTTTAATATTTAGGAGCTATCCGTGCATTTAAAGACAGCTTTTGTATCCGATGCCATTTACAGCATTGCCAAACTACAGTTAGTACATCATTAACTCAATGAAATTAATGTTCAGGTATAAGCACACACATTATGAGGTGAAATTAATGCCATGGTTTAATTAAGGGTTGCACCCTCAGTGTAATGAGTTTGTTAGGATTATCTTCTAGGCGATTACCATTAGGGGTGTACCGAATAGTTAGTGTACTATTCAGTTGAATAACGAATAGTTGGTCCAGCTATTCGGTTGGAGCCGAATAGTGAGCTGAATAGTTTTTTTTTTTTTAGGCCAACATATTCTAGGGCATAATAAACAACATTTCAATTAATAAACTAAGTAGGCATTCTATTGCATGGCTATTCATGTTTATTAATTGGACACATATATCTGTAAGCTTATTAAAAAGACACAAATAAATAAATAAACAGGTCTGGAAAAAGCCCAAGTCTACATTACTCTTGTGTCACTCACTTATAAGAGTAACCTGCAAGGGGAAGATTATATTTCAGAAACACAAGGCGTTCAGCATTTTCTGCTAAGAGGCTACTTCTGCGTTCAGAATAAATATCTCCAGCTGTACAGAGCACTCTCTTGCTGTCCACCCTCGTAGGAGGAGATGCCAAGTATACAGAAGCAACGTTTGCCAACCCTGGAAATCAAACACTGTTCATGTCCCACCACTCCAGCGGGTCTGCCGCTTAAGGGAGCAGCGGCTCACTGAAAAAGAAAGTGAGCTCAGTGTCCATGGAGTTAATTTATTGACTCACACCAGCAGTGGATCACTGAACAACACTGTCCCAGAAGGCCCATATGTCACATGATGGAACACTCTTCTTGGGTGGTGGCGCAGGGTCTGCAGGTTGCCCCACAGGAGGGTGGGAAGTCTGTTCACAGAGGGCTAAGGCAGTAGAGTGGATTGCACATGTCACATTGTTGGCCACAACATTATTACTGAAACATGTTAATTTGAACCGAGGATGGATACCTGTCGCCACACAGTGCTCAATGTCTTTAAACCTTGCCTCTACAGCCTTCACTAACTCTGTTTTCACTAGCATCACACCAGTGTCCCTAACCTCACCAGAGCTTGGGTAGGACCTTAAAGGTTTGACAGCAGGAACCACCAAGGAGATGCTTGATGCATGGGAGCAAATCTCCTTTGTGAGCTCTGCAGAGGGTGCCAACAAAGATTTAAAAGAATGTCTGCCAAAAGCCATTGGGAGGCAGAGGGATTAGACACTTTATCGTCCTCTGCACAGTACAAACCTACTGGCCGTCTCTTGCCTTCCAGTCATCCCAGCATCAAAAAGGATGAGGTCCACCATGTTGACACTTCTTGAATTAACTGCATTTCTGGAAACCCCAGATATTTTTGCATTGCGTGCAAGCGGGACGTGGTGGAACTGGAATCTTTGAAGTGGCCAACAAGTTTTCTTGCATGTGACATCATGTCTGACATAGATCTTTGCACAAAAAGGCCATCATGGATGCAAAGCTGTAGGGTGTGTGCAAAACACCCCACACTAACAGAAATCAGCTTCTCTGAAGTCTTTGCACATGTTAACTGCATTACCACGAAGAATCATGTGCACTTTGGAATGGCTAATTTGCCACCTTTCAAGCATTTCTTGGAATGCTACGCCTATTTTGGCACCCATATGGCTTCTGCCAAAAGCCTCACACTTCAACAAACCTCCATGCCTTTTCATGTTGCTAGCTGGCCAATGTCCTGTTTAGCTCATAGAAGATGTCACAGTATTATCAGAGGTCCAAAGGTCTATAGTAAACTCTATTTTCTCAGCGCTCTGAACCTCTGAAGCAATACACTGCCTCACTTTTTCATAGAGGTCAGGGATGATACGAGTCAAAACATATTTATGCAACTGTACTTTGTACCTAGGCTCCCACCTACTAAGTAAACGCACAAAACCTACATCCTCAACAACAGAAAATGGTTGCAAGTCTATGCTATCATATCGCCAATACTGCGATGCATGTGCGGAAGGGCTGTCTGTAGGCCACACTTGCTTTTTGTTCAGAAAATCTTGAATGGACAGCTGTGACCATGCCCTCTTGCACTTTGCGGGAGTCACATTGCTGTTGATTCTTCCTACAACAGCCTTTTCCTTTCCTATTGAACATACTCATTCTGATGTTTGGACTACAGCTGGTTGGTCAGTGCTGATGTGTGGCACTGTCTTGAGTTTGCAGAGGCATGAGACAAAACCGCAAGGCACACTGAACACACCGCCTTGGAGTTATTATACATTTTAATGGTAAAGTAATCCCACACAGGGCTGGTTTTCTCCTCACTCATGCTACTTGGTGCTACTCATGCTGACGGTGTCCCGTCATTTTCTTGAAAGCAAAACTTTTGAATGCAATTTTTGAGAATACATTTTTTCTAATAGTCGTTTTTTATACTCATTCTTCCGAAAAGAATTTGAATATGGTATCTAAATGCAGGTAAGTATTAGTGCAGGGTTGGGGCTTGGGTTAGTTTAAGGGTTTCATTGGGGGGTTACATTAGGGTAAGGGTGAGGGTTAGGGTTTAGGATTAGGGTTGGGGTTGGGTTTAGGGTTGGGGCTTGGGTTAGTTTAAGGGTTACATTAGGGGGTTACATTAGGGTTAGGGTTAGGGCTTAGGGTTAGGGGTGGGGTTGGGGTTAGGGTTGGGGCTAGGGTTAGTTTAGGTGTTAAAATAGGGTTAGGGTTGTGGCTTTGGTTAGTTTAAGGGTTACATTGGGGGTTACATTAGGGTTAGGGTTAGGGCTTAGGGTTGGGGTTGTGGTTAGGGTTGGGGCTAGGGTTAGTTTAGGTGTTAAAATAGGGTTAGGGTTTGGGTTAGTTTAAGGGTTACATAGGGGCAAGGGTTAGGGTTGGGGTCGGGGCTAGGGTTTTGAGTTAGGGTTGGGACTTGGGTTAGGGTTGGGGTGGGAGTGGTGGAGTGGGGGTTTAGGGGGAACCCCCCCAATATACACAAATACTTTGAAATGTAACAAGGGTCTGGCCAGTTGTGGATTTTCAGCACTGGACAGCTCCATGTAAAGTTTTAAAGTTACAAAAAAGCATTGAAATGCTACTTTTAACATGTAAAAGTGCATTTCTATTGAAACTATTCCATGTCTATTGTCGACGGATTTGTTTCAGTAAAAATGCACTTTTACATGTTAAAAATAGCATGTCGAATCTTTTGTTTTCGAAACTTTTGTTTCGAGACTTTAGTGATTCGAAACTTTTGTTTCGAAACAATCACTATAAACCCATGCTGACAATGTTATGCCAACCTGATATCCACGGGGACGCCACTCAGCCCTGTCTGGAAGATTAGCACTCTCGAGCCCTCTCCCTTGATAGTGTGTTGGACGTGGATAGCGCCTGCAATACAGGAGAACTGGATATAAGGCTTAAATGTCTCTCTTGAATTGATTCCCACCTCCCTCAGCCTCAAATTCCTCCCTTAAGTCTAGTCTCTCTCCTCACCTTAATATTAGGTATGGTGTGCTCTCCGTCCTGCGTCTCTGTGCAGGGGCGCATTGGAGGTGTGGGCGTTCGGCGACCTAGTTGCTTCACTGGTGCGTTGCCCAGGACTGCTGTGACTCCGATTTGCTTGATGAGGTAGGTACTACAATTTTACAGTCTTTTATCTTCCCCTCTTCCTCTTTTGCCTTTTTGTTGTTATTAATGTCTCTAGTTTCTTTCCCTCAGATGAGTTGGAGAGTGTTGGCGTTGTCGTGGTGTATAGGATGAGAATCCCAGCAAGGTAAGTGAATGCGCGGTGCGCAGCGCTTTCTTGCCTTTTCTTTTTCTAAGCTGTGCCTGCGCCGCTTCCTTTGCAGGTCGTTATGATTTTCCGGGCCGCTGTGATGTTCCGAGATCAAAGAGAGACTGCACCTGGTAAGTGGTTTTCGGTGTCCTTGCGTTGCCATGAGCGAGTGCTCACTAATAATGTCTCTCTTTGTCTTTTTCAGGTTGCTGCAGTGTTCTGAAGATGGATGCGGCGTTGTGATGAAGAATACCCGGATCGCGTGTATTCAGGTGAGCAGCTGGTGGTAGTTTGAAGATGGAAGATTCAAGACCAAAGCCAGGCTGCTACTTACAGGTAAGCGCTGAATAATGGTGTTCTTCTTCTTCCAGATACAGGATTCAGCATGTGGCAGGAGGCAACAAACACTGGAGATCAGAACTGGACACGGTGAGCGTTACACTGCTAACTGCAGAATAACGTGAAGCATGTGCTGCTGTTTGGGTGTGGCTTATATAGCCCAGGTAAAGTAGTTCCAGGTAAAGTAGTCCCAGGCCAGGCCACACCCGAAACACTAGCCCGCATAGCTCAGTTCATTGGAACTGAGGTATGTGAGTGCCTCCATGTTAACTGAAGTCCAAATACAAATGTTGTCCTACACATAAAAGTATGAGCCTGGTGCCAAAGGCGCCAGGATTGGCTCCAAGAGAGTCCCTGATAGTGTATTGTGGCCCTTGAGGCCACAATGGAAGCCTGTAACCTGGCCCCAGCCGAAAGGCTGGTTTGGCCATGATGACCAGGGGCATGAATCATGACAGACAATGAGGCGTTCCGCTGCTTTGGGTCAGGAATAGGGTTTCTGCTGTGCACGTCTCCTAGCTGTTGCTTGAGGGCCTTTACGCAAATCGAAATCTCGTACTGGTGACAGAATAAAATGCAAAGCTAAAGTCAAACATAAGAGTATGTTTGGCAGGGCTATACCGAATGATGGCTCTGAAGCGGAATTCGGGTTTACTTCAAAAATGTTTGAAAAAACCTTTTTAAAAAGCATGTAAAATTATGTAAAAAGGGAAATATGAGCATTCAATGACAAAAACCACGTTTGAAATTGCCAGGAGTGTGAAGCTATCATTTACATCCACTGACTGTGGCAAGAATAATATAGCAGTCTTTCATTTATCAGGCACTTGCATTGAGTGGTGACCTCCCACCTCAGCCCCCATAGTACTCACCAGGATTGTAGGCACTAGGCAGTCATTTGCATGTAGGTGGTGCAATGGCAAGCTGGTCTCGGAGATGAGCTTCCTTGGTTGGTGCTCTGTCTTTTCTGGGTAGCTGTATGACTAAAAGTAAAGGATTATGTTATGTGTGAGTGGCTGAGAGCAGGGTGCACCATTATACTCCGATGCCAGACCCCAAGCCCCCAGCATGGCAAGCACCCAGCACTGACCAGAGGCCAATGATGCCCCTGTCACACCCCACCCCAACTTGCAAATCACTCCCTTCTGGCATGAAAGTCCTAACGCCCGCTGGCTGCTTCAATATTGAGGCCAAGCGGGTGGCCCATGATCCATGTCTGGAACCAAAAACACAAAAAGCTATCATGGACCAGTTTTCTGGCGTCATAGTTGGGCACTTTTTGGGGCAATGTGGTGAACATGTTTGATGAGTTACTTCGCTATGCGGCTAATTGTTTTGACCAGTGTTGCTGAATGAATACTCTTTAAAATGCAAAATGTCTATTGCATCACATTTTATCCAAAAACACCCTCTTGGGTAGTAGTCAGACAGTATCAGAAAAGAAATGTATAACCATTTGCAACTGTGAGCCACTTTTTGGAGTGGGCAATAGGGCAAATGCTTGAACTACAAACACAAAAAGCTAGCGTGGACCAGTTTTCTGGTGTCATAGTTCGGCGCTTTTTGGGGCAATGTAGTGGGCCAGTTTGATGAGTTACTTCGTTATGCATCTAATTGTATGGAGCAGTGTTGCTGAATGAATATTCTTTAAAATGCTCAATTTCTATTGCATCACATTTTATCCAAAAACACTGCCTTGGGTACTGGTCAGACAGTGTCAGAAAAGGAAAGAATAGCCATTTGCAACTGTGGGCCACTTTTTGGAGTGCGCAATAGGACAAATGCCTGAACCAAAAACATAAAAAGCTAGTGTGGACCACTTTTCTGGTATCATAGTTGGACAATTTTGGGGGCAGTGCAGTGGGCAGGTTTGATGAGTTATAGAAAAGGGTTGGGTGCTGTCGAACGGCACTGTGACCCTAAATTACTACATTAGGTAGTTTCTTTCTGAATAATGTATTGTCCAAACAATTTCCAGTATATTTCTTCAATGTGCTTTTAATTTGCAAAGATCTCGAACAGCTAACACATGTTTCAACCTATGCGGTCGTCCTCAAGGCAGCTTCTTCAGATTATCTTGATTATTATTTGCAATCAGTCTTTCAACTTCTGATTCTTGATAGTCCTCACAAACAGTAACGGCGAATAGTTATGCAAGGTCCCAAAGCCAGATATTCGGACTCCTGATTAGTTCTTCTTAATTGTAGTGACAGGTAAGTTGTGCTAGGTCTCCATGAAGAATTATTGGGTCCCAATACTCTGCTGGCATTCTCAAATTGGGTTACATCCTGCGTGGCCCCTGCCGTGATCGCTATCAATTATCAGAAGCTGAAAGACTGATTGCAAATAATGATTGCGATAATCTGAAGAAGCTTCCTTGAGGACGACCGCAAAGGTCAAAACACGTGTCGACTGTTCTAGATCCTTGCAAATTAAAAGCACATTTAAGAAATATACTGGAAACGGTTTTGGACAATATATTATTCAGAAAGAAACTACCTAATGTAGTAACTTAGGGTCAGAGCGTATTTTTGGCTCATGAAACTTATATATTGATCAATAAATATTGAAATATTGAAATTGTAATAATATTAAATTGATATTATATTTAAATATGTGAAACTGACACTTAGGTGAGTGTTCCACACCAATTTCAAGTTTCATGCGACACCAGTTGGGAGTTAACAATAGCCTATAAGCACATTGATCGGGATAGGATATCCGTTTAATTTCCTTTTCTTTTTATCCCATTTTTGCCACTTACATCCAGGAACTGTAAATAGACTGAAAGCAGCAGACCTCACATTTCTGGCAGGAATGTATAGCACCACTATTGGCTTCATTACGAATGTGGCGGAAAGGCAACAACGGCGCCGGTAGTGCTACCGGTGCCATTGTTAACTCTCCGCCACATTATGAGTTCTGCTTGCCGATGCCGGACTGCACGCATGGTCTGACCAGGTGTGCAGACCGGCACCCGCGAGCAGAACTTGTGATTGCACCAGCACCGTTATTAACGGTGCCGGTGCAACCATGCTCCCGACCCCCATTATACCCTATAAGGGAGAATGGGGATCGGGAGGCCGGCCATATCGGCACCCGCGAATGGGCCATTACCGGCCCATTCATCTCGTAATGGCCCGGTAATGGCCCAATCGCGGGTGCCGGGGCCGGTAGCGAGTTTGGCGGTAGCCATGCCCTTATTAAGAAAACTGCTACCGCCAAACTCGTAATGAGGCCCTATGTCTTTTAAGAATGGAGGTGCGTGATTGCATACTCCCTGGTGGTCAGACAGAGTGTCTTAAACTGGATCTGCAGAGAAATGGACAGCCAATGTAACATACAGTGGGTTGGAGAGATATCTCCTCTGCTTCCGGTCACAGGGCAGTTCATGCAGACGGATTTTGGAAGCTCATGCAGAGTGGACTTGAGAAGACCCAGTAAAACACCATTACAAAAGTCAAGTTGGCTAGAGCTAAAAAGCCTTCATTAACTAAACCTTGTATGATATGATATGATATGGCATTTATAACATGCCTATACAAAGTGTTTCAAGGTGCGACGAGGCAAGGGAGGGGGAACGGAGGGAAGACAGACAACGATCTTACTAGGCCAGGTGACATTGAGATCACGCAAGTGCAGGGAAGAGGGGAAGGGGAAAAGTGCAGGGTGGCAAAGGGGGGGGCAGTGCAGTGCAAAGGATAAACAGTAAAATAAATAAAGACAATACATAAAAAGTGCGGCCAGCTGGTGGCAAGTAAAAGTGTAAGTGCAGACATCAGGTGTCAAGTGCTGATAGGGGGCTGTAGGGATACAGAAACAGTCCCCGAGTGCAGGGGTTTATCATGGGGGCAGTCCAGATGGGCAACTGGCGGGGAGGGGACATGGGCCAGAGATCAGAGGGTAGTCAGGTAACCAGTGAAGTTTCAGTTTCAGCCAGGAGATCAGCAGGGGAGAAGACGAGAGAAAGCAGAAGCAAAGAGGAAGGTTTTGAGGTGCTTCCGGAACCAGAGATGGTTCTCCTCAAGTATCAGAGGGGCTGGGAGGCTGTTCCAGAGGGAGGCCCCAGATCTACCACCAACTCTTTGCTTGGAGAAGCGGCTGGCCCTGAGGGAGTTGGAGGCGGATGAGTGAAGAGCTTGAGAAGGAATATATTTAGGAAGAGAGAGTTGAAGGTATTGAGGCCACAGGCCCCAGAAGGCCTTGTGGACAATGCAGAGGGTTTTGAACTTAATCCGTTGCACCACTGGGATCCAATGCAGAGAGATATGATCCCTGGGCTTGAGGCCAAGGACAAATCTTGCAGTCCTGATAAGTTAAAGTTATCTAAAATTATTTCCTAAGTGGAGTGGGAGACTGCACTGATTTAATGTTTAAAAGGTAGAGTTAATTCAACAGTAATTCCCTAGAAACCCGTCCAAACTATGCAACACACAAAAAAATTAAGATCCAGGATTCTGCGCCCAGTCATATCAAAACATGTTTTAATGTGTTGCCCTTTGGATAACACGTGTTTCGGCCTTCCTTGGCCTTTCTCAAATCAGGGCCTAAATTGGGTTCATTTGGTAATTGTTAGCCTTTTGCTCATGCTCTCGAGTTACTGGTGCAAGCCCATGTTCTTAATTCTGCGCTCCGGTCATTTGCGTTGGCTCCTTTCTGTTAGTTCCATTCTTTATTGGAGTTGGTTGTTAAAAAGTGCCTTGTGACATATGCTGTGGTTTGGGAGCTGTATGGCTGGGAATGTGCCGGATCCACACGATCCAGAGTGGGTTTCTTCAAGAGATTTACCTCTTCTTTTTTCAAATATTTCAGAGCTATACCAAATTAAAAGGAAGCTGTGCTTTAAGTGTTCTTCAAAATTCAGCCGGGGCTTATGAGGGTGTGGTCTGGCAGGGGGGCCATTGCCGCAATTAAGAGGCTACACTTACCTCACCTGAATGCTGCCTGTTAGACCACACCCCCGTGGCTCCAATTTGCAAAAAGGGCTGGGGCCTAACAGGCTGCGGTCAGGTGAGGTAATTGTTGCCTCTTTTAATTGTGGTACTTACCCCCTGCCAGGCACCCTTTTCACTAGAAATGCAGGGATCATGACCCTGCAACCTGAGATGTGAGGGTGATGATCCCTGCGTCTCTAATGAAAGGGACGCCTGGCAGGGGGTCGGCGTGGCGGGTCACAATGAAACTGCAAGGTTTTTTTGCGAAACCTGAAGTTCACGCTTACACACGGAAACTTTAGTCTGTAGAAAAAAAAGGCTCGCCTTTTCATTGTGTCGCAAACCCACTGCCAGGCACCACTTTCATTGTAGATGCAGAGATCATCACCCCTGCATCTTTATTGAAAGGGCTGTCTGGCAGGGGGTCTGCTTTGTGAAGCCTGATGCTCTTGCTTTCACACGACAGCTTCAGGCTTTAGACAAAAAAGCCTTGGATTCTGAGAGCCTATGGCACGTGAGCCCGGAAGTGCCCCAGCAGTCGCCCGTCTCGGACACACTTTTCAGAACCTGCCCTGGCTAGCCCCTGCCCACTTACAGCACTGTTTACTCTTAACAAAATTAAATTGTGGGGTTGCGTGAGGCAGGCAATTTTTTTGTTTGTTTTTGTCTTTGTCTTTTTATTTGTGCGTGTGAGGGGGATTACTGCATTTCCTATTGTGGCTGCTGCCTGCCTGTCTGCCTGTCTGTCTGCCTGCCTGCCTGCCTGCCTGCCCCGTTCACCTTGGTATTCCGCAGGGTTCTGTCCTTGTCCGCTCTCAATGCTCATGAGCTCTTTTAATCGTTCTTGCAATTTCTGTGTTGACACAAATCCTCAAGACTGACAATCAATCTCTCTCTCTCTCTCTCTCTCTTTCTCTCTCTCTCTCTCTCTTTCTCTCTCGGCCCAAGGTCGGACTGGGACAAGAAATAGGCCCGGTCACCCAAAGAAAAGTGGCCCACCCCTCGCCTCAAAAAAGTGGCCCACCCCTCACCTCACGACCCTTGACCTCCGATGACAATGCATCACATGAAGTGATGTCATTTGACCCCACCCCACTGAAACACGACCTTTCAGCCCTTGACAAAACAGGAAGTGGCATCAAATAGCATTGTTCCTAAGTACACTAAATTACTGTGAATCCAAGCAGACGTCCAAGGCCAAAAAATATGTTATTGTATAGCACTTACGCTTAAGCTCTTTTTTATAGAGCAAATATGCATACAATATCACCCAACCTGTGTTGGTACTCACTTATCGACCTAACAAGGATGAAAGGCTTTTTTAAAAAAAGAAGAAAAAAAAGTAAAAAATAAAAACATTTCTCCACATTTTTTTTCTCCAAACCGGCCCAGGCATGGCCAGAAACCGGCCCCCACTCCCCAGGGACGATTTCGGCCCGACCACGGGCCGAAAGCCTGAGGGGCCAATCCAACCCGGGGCTCTCGCTGATTTTGAGTGGGAGGGGGGGCCGAATCAATGCTTTCTACTCTTGTACTAAGCCGGCTCACCTCTGAAGTGGTCTCAAAGTGTGAAAACCTGGTCATAGTTCAGATGCATTGAGTGCCGCCCAGGGTCAAGTCTTAAAAAAAAGTGGGATACTCATTAGCATAAGCAATGAGTTGTGACACGGCCAGAAATGTTCCTATCAAGCTGCAATCGGCTTTGCACACCCACACAAATTGCACAGGACGAATGGCATTTGCCTTTCATGAAATCAACAGACACACACAAAACCAAGAGAGGACATTTTTTTCTAATAGTGCTTTGAAAACCTTAAAAAGTATTTTAAGCTCCAAGAATCAATAACAATGTTTTCTTTGGAGCATGCAGTCCCGAAATGTGATATTTACATTCAGTTGTTTTCTAGTCTTCATCAGCTTCATCGGGTGCAGCAGTAAAGTGCCTGGCCTATGACCCTGGCGACTGTGGTTCGAGTCCTGAGGACGGTGTAACCTCGGAAGTTGAAAAAAAGACAGTCACTGTTTCTCATTTTACACATTGGCGCTAAAAAACCCAGGGGGACGCCGTCCACCCTCATGTTTTCCGCCCAAGAATCTCGGCACCTTAGGATGAGTTGAGCGGGAAGTGGTTTAATATCGAACAATAAAAGTGCATGTATTCAAGTGGAATGTGATGGAGAGCATCTCAAGGTGTGCAAGTGGTGATACAAGTGGAGATTGTGTGCGCGTGAGGCTAGAGATGTGCATGGCTATTCTAAGTATAATGTGGGTATGGTTGCCCAGGGTCGCCCCAATGGGTGAGACATGTCTTTTTGAAGGTCTAGATGGGTAGGCAACCCAAAGGCTGAGGATAACGGTCTGATGTATATGTTGCTTAATTGGAAAACGATTAAAACAATATCATAGCTCTCAACTCACACGCTTTTGGCGGGTGTCACCCGCCTTGTAAACAGCTCTCTCACCCGCCAAGCCTCCTGCACTCCCATTCGTTTCAATGGGCCTCTCACCCGCCAAAAATAAAATCGGGGGATTTCACCCGCCTTTGCGACATAAATGGTTGAGAGCTATGCAATATAAAGTATGAGAATAGGCAGCAAAAATGAAAGAGACTAGGGAACAGTGCTGGACTGTAAAAACGTATACGGAGAGGGGGGCCACGTGGTGCAGTTTCCCAAAACTAATAACCAGCCCGGCCCTACCCCCAAACCCTCCAAATCCATCATGACCTAACCCAGTCCAGAGGTCAGGACCTCTTCACTTCACAAGGAACTGGACAGGCCCCACGACACTCCCAGATGCACCAGGGACTCTCATCCCAAAGGATCATGTAATGTCCTCTTTCTTTGTTCCCCACGTTTTAGGAGGACACAGTCCTATGTCCATGACGAGCACACAAGCTCTGGGAAGGCAGGAAAAGGGCAGAAGTGACAATGACCGGTCCTACCCGAAAGGGTCGCCTTTCTGCGTGCAAGACAGCACCCGCAATAGCTATAATGGCAAGACCCAAAAGGGGAAGCATACATTATAACTAGTACACATTCCATTGAGGACGGCATGGGAAATCTAAGCTATTTTGGTATATTTCTTTGCATCTGTATTGGAGAATCCTGGCTGCAGTACTTATTGTGTGCCGTGTTTTCCGTGCCGAGCCCCGGCTCTCTTTTTGGGCTGAGCAGGGCACTTCTGGCAGTGTTGTCACTCAGTTCTTCTGAGCTACAACGGGATGTCTTTATTTCTGATGGGACTGTCCATAGTCTCCATGCCATGTATGAGACTTGATTGTGTGGCGGAGGGTCTCACTACACTGGTCTGGAGCACGTGCATGCTGGTTCTCAGGCTCCCGATCAGCGCCTTTCAAAACGGCTGCTTACGATTGGCTCAGAGCCTGCTGGCAGGGCCGACTTGATGACTGGGCCTCCCGGGTAACCTCCCAGGGCGCCACGTTAGCCCGCATGCCACGCCAGATCAGGGGATACTTTGAAGGGCTCCCCGAGCTGGCGTGGTGGGTGAAGACGTGACAGGTGCCCTATTGTAGTGACATGCGCCCCGGCGCGCCAGCAGTAGAGCGGAGTGCTGAGCGTGACTGAAGATCACTCCTCTCCCACTCTCAACGTGGCCAAGGCCTTAACTTTTTTTCAGCTCACTCAATACTTTTGGTAAGTGGATTCCTTCTTCATATTTGGGACAGCCAAGAAGGGTGCTAAGCCTACACCAACCACATAAGGTGTTTAACTCAGTGAGTTTATGCCCTGGTATGCTGGTGCAGGTCCTTGCCTTCCAGGCCAGGGATGGACAAATTTGCACCAACCCGCCCGGCCCTCCACACAGTTCAGCTGGACAGGAGGATAGCGTTGCGCAACCTGCAACACAATCAAGACCTTATCAAAGCAGGGGATGGGCTACAATCCCAGTCATTGCCTTCCTCCAATGTGGTAATAGCACCCACCACCAAATAATTTGGGATTATTAAGTCCCAGTGGGAAAAAATATCATAACCACAACATAAAGGCCACCTCCACAGTGCGCTCATTTCATGCCCTGCATTGGAATACCTTATGCTCTCCGCACTGTTCAATGTCATGGTTAAGAGCTAACCTCAATAGGGAACCCCATCGACCAAGCTGGTCGAAAGCAGGCCTCGCCCTACGCATCCCTCCGTGCTTTCAGGCAACCCACTAATTACCAAAGCCACACTTGAGTACATATAATCATGCCACTTAGCTTGACTAATGAAAGCTTCAGCCTGGCCTAATCTCATTTCCCCGCGTCCTATATAGGGCCCTTCTTTTGCGTTGTCATTGTCCAAACACAACTGTCCTTCTCAGCAAAGTACTCATGCAGAACGGTGCAGCATATTCTCGTGCAGTGTGTCCTCAACCCCCACTCTGCCACAGGTGGCTGCCCCTGGTTTCTCGCTTCCAATGGAGAGCTTCAGAAAATGCTCTTCATATTGAAGCCAAACAGCTTAATGTGGTGCTTTCGCCACTTTCCTCAGTGGAGATGCGTAAAGGATTTCCTCTGTGGCGGTGTTTGGGCAGGGGCTGTCCACCTCACTAGTGAGCTCCCGAGCAGTGCTCGTTGGATGGGCCTGGGGAGCGTGGCGTCTCTTGGTGCCCACGCAGACCCTGAGACCTGGGCGGTACCTGCTGAGCAGGCCACACTACAGCTGCTCTGGACTCCGCAGCTGGGGGTTTCCATTCGCCGCATCCTGTGGCCGGAGAGCCCTCTCATCAGGGGGATAGCAGAGCCGGTCTTAGGGCAGGGCGGGCCGGGCAGCCGCCCAGGGCGCCCTGCCATTAGACCCCCACCATGCCAGCTCGAGGTAATCTTTCAAGGTATTATATGATATGGCATTTATAACACGCCTATACACAAGTGTTTCAAGTCTCCCCTGAGCTGGTGTGGTGGGAGAGGGTGCAGCAGGTGCCCTATTGAAATTAAATGAGCCCCGCTCTCGGGTGCGGAGCGCATTTAATAAAATTAGGACGCCTGCCGTGCCTATTGAAAAATGTGCCCGCCCGCTCGCCTGCTGCATGACTAGGGGAGCGTGGGGTACCCCATTTTTGATTTGCTGCCCGGGGTGCTGCAGTTCTAAGGCTGGCCCTGCTTTCAAGGCCACCTCGTCAGTGTGGGCAGCCTCACCTGCCCATGAGGTCCCGGTTGGTGAGGTTAACCAGTCTTCACAGCTTGCCCCACTGGCCCCAGGGCAGCTAACTTTCAGTGCAGACTGCCATCCTCATCCCAGGCCCCACCATTTGGGTAACCTGCACACGGGGCACAGGACTTGACCGTCACTTCGGCCGCACTGCACGTGTGACCTGGGGCCTTCTCTCTCGTCACTGCTAGAATGGCTAACCCGGCATGTGGGTGCGCTCAATGCCACAGCCCCTCAGGCATCTCCCAACCGTCTATTTTCCAAACCGATTTGCTGGGCCTTTGTCCTCCCATAGCAGGCCAGTCCACATTTGTCCAAGGCTGGGAATGCTTGTCCATTGTACTCTGCCACCAACATTTCATAGCCTCCGCGTGAAGATGACACAACTGGGTCAAATGGTAAAGCACAAATAAGCTCTCGCGTTAAACTGTTCACAAAACCTATGGTACCATTGTGGGCCCTCTACACTCTCCTATGGGCATTATTGATCTATGGTTCCACCACCACGTCAGGCTCTCTTTAGGTTGGTGGATACGGGTATATATCCACTAAGCTCTGGAATGCGATCCCTACTGCCCTCAGAGCCGAGACCTCTCTCCTGGCCTTCCGGAGAAACCTGAAAACTTCCCTCTTCAACTAACACTCACCTCCTGCATACTTCCACACAAACATCATACTCCCCCTCTCTCTCTCTGTCATCTCAATGTATAATGTAATATATGTAAAAATGTATAATGAAATATTTGTAAAAAATGTATTTCTGCTCTCATCTTGTAACTAAGCTCTGCTCACTCTCTGTAACAAGCGCCACGATGCCCACGGGCTGTTGCACGCTCTACGAATACGAATAAATAAATAAATAAATAAATGCGTGTGGATCAAATTGGCCTATTTCACCTTGATCTCCTCCCCTCCTCAGTCCAGGCGAGTTCTACCCGGGTGGTGCCTTCCTCATGGGCTGAGGTTTAGAGGAGCTCTCTTCAGGAGATCTGAGCGGCAACCTGGGCTGTCCCAATGAGATTTATTCAGCATTGCAAGCTCCTGGGGGGCAGCTTTTGGTCCTTCACTACTGGATTCTGTCTCTCACTAGCTATCCGTATTAGACACTCATGTGGTGTGCACCAATACCAATTGTGGTCCTGATTACTCATTGGTTGGAGTCTTCTTGGTCCTTCAGTAGTAAGGAAGGAGTCGGAGAAGATGGACGAACGGGTAATGGCCCGATTACTCAACAGTAATCTTCATTACACTGAGTCATCCTCATGACAATTCCAGATTGCCTCCTTTTCGCCCCCTGCCACCTTGTTTTTGTTATCTTGATGGGGAAAATCCGTGGTGATGGGGGGAGGGTGGCTATTTATGGCCCTGGGAAAAACCAAACCCGGAAACTGCCAGTGAGTTTTTGTTTTGAATCAGGAAAGATACAAAAAGATGCTGCCTCAGGGGCCTTCACCACAAGTAGTGAGGATTGTGACGAGAAAGACTTAAATGAACATTTCCAGTAATCTGCCCATTAAGGTTGTATATCCTGTGTGCCTCTTGATTACATCGCCCCAATGACTATGGAGCGTCACTGCGCACTCTATGGAGAGTAGGCTGAGAAAACTATGGTGAGGACCGGTCTGTCTTGTCGCCCTCTGAACGGTTGTGACGGGTTTATAGACGTAATTTCGAAATCAAAAATTTTGAAAGTCAAAAAGTCCAAAAAAAAATGTCGAAAAAAATGATGTCGAATTTATTTTGTATGACTTTTTTTCGAAATGGGGGGGTTCCCCCTAACCACCCTTTTTTTACCTATTATTTTTATATAAACTAATGCCAAAAAAAAATATCCCAAAAAAAAAATAATTTGACATTTTTTTTTCGACATTTTTGATTCGACTTCTTTGACATTCGAAATTTTTTATTCGATATTATGACTGGACACTGTTGTGACGCGCCCACTCCACATTTCAGACTGTCATTCCCCTGTCACCCTATCATTTTCTCTTCAACCCCTGAAGCACTCTGGTGTTGACACCAGTGGTGGATTTAAGGCAAAGGTACCCGTGGGCAAGACTGAAAAAGGGCACTGGGCAGGCAAGATGTGGGGGAGGAGCCTAGGGTGGCAATAGTTAATGGCTCGTAAACACAACAAACAGGGACTTTGCTTGTAGAGGCTAGTGGGTCATCAAGTGCTTTCCTCCGTTATATACCAACATCTCATAACACACACGAACGGGTATGGAGCACTTTCAAGTGAAACATTACTCAGAAAAAAAAAGAATTAAATTCAGAAAAGCCACTACCACTGTTCCTCAACAGAAGTACACCTCGACTGTATGGGGGAGGTGGTGGGGGGAGAGGGGAGTGCTTTCCCTAGGGGGGCGACGATGCACCGCCTATCTAAAAGGAAAGAGAAAACTATGGCATCATCAGGTTTTGTGGACATGGTGATCTGCCCAGGATCAGTCAATGTGTTCAAGTGGGAAATCCCCTCTTTCTTTCCATTCCCTCATCCCTTTCCAAATCACGTGCTCACCTGTACCCCTTCTAAAATCTTCTGATATCCTCTTCCATGTATTCCCCTCTCCCCTTCCATAAGCCCCTCCACTCCTTTCAACTTCTATTCGATACTCTCTTCATCTTCCATCAGTTCCGCCTACTCGCCTTCCAGCCACTATTCTCTTCCCCTTCCATCCACTCTCCCCTTCATCGGAAGAAAAACATTTTAGGACAGCATGAAAAAACGAGAAGCACACAGTGCAGACCTGTGAACAGGTGCCTGATGGTGAATGTCAATTAATAGTGCCCTAAGAATCAAAGTGATATCTTTTTTTTATTACACATCCAGGCATTAAATGAACTATATCAAATATAGTATCATTCCAGGGCAAAAGAGAAGCAAGAAATGATTTGGCAACATCCACCCCATCTGCTCTCCCCTTTCTACTATTCCATCCACTTCCCCTTCCACACCCCAGTCACCTCACATCCACTGCCGCGTACCAATATGCCTCTGGGCTTGCCGCGTGCAGGGACGTCATTTCACCAAAATGTTAGGGGTAGCGGAAGTGACATCGCATTACCCTTGACCTCTGATGACATCACAGGAAGTGATGTAATTTGACCCCACCATGAAGTGACATCAAGGGAAGCGATGGAACACAACCTTTCACCCCTTGACAAAATAGGAAGTAGTATCACATAGCATGGTTCCTAAGTACACTATGCAACATATGGTTATGCTATCACTGTAATGTGATATACATTTCATACAAGAATGGATCACCTCATGTATCATTAATATCAGTGTGTAGAAGCAGCCGTCCAAGGCCAAATGATAATGATGTGTTATTACATAGCACTTACACTTAAGGGCTTTACACATAACAAATATACATACAATATCACCCAAACTGTATTGGTACTCATTTATTGACCTCAGAAGAATGAAAGGCTGAGTTGGCCTTGACAGGATTCGAACCTGCATTCTGCAGATCACACACACACATTGCAGAAGCGAGCACTCAGCCCACTAAGCTATCTTACCAGCTATAGATGTTTTACAGGCTATAGTAAAAATGAGCAATTACGTGTCTGTTCTGAATGTTCTGAAAGTCAAAAAGCGAATTACACTCTGCAGTGGATACCATTAAACGGGTAACTGAGATTTAACAGCAGGACAGTTCATCTGCAGGTCTGGCGCAACGTTGGCCACATGTCAAGCCTGGGTGGATCGACTTTTCAGGCTTTAGAGGTTGGCAAAATACATACCATTGGGGCTCGGGGGGTTCATAACTTTGTATTAAAGAATTTAGAGTAGCGCAGGGAAAGCAGCGCACTCACATGGCATCCCGTAAACTGGCACTTGTTACCTCATACATGCACACAAACATCCTGAACAGCATGCCAGGGAGATAGAAAAGATAGACACATTACAACAAAGCATTAATTGTGGCGCAATACAATCAAGGGCCACTTTATGTGATATGGTCAAACATTTCTACACTGGAAACAAGCTTTTAGTCACAAGGATTTTATCAAGTGACAGAGGACGCCAAGATGGAATGTTTTGTGATTATCGGAACAGAGACAAGGGCAGAAAAAAAACGGCCATAACTGCAACTTGCGAAAAGCAAACACATAGTCCAAAATGGATACTTAAAAAAAAAAATGTATTTGCATTTATAAAGCGCACAGGGCTGCCCTGAGGTATCGTGGCGGTGTTACAGAAGGCTTGATCTTAAGATATCATAACATAAAACATAGCATACGTGGGTTGTAGCATTTGATAGCAGTACGCGCAGTGTCAAGTGTTGAGGGACGGTAGTGCTTTGCTTTGGTTACATTGCAAACATAACTTGAGCATGTTGGTTTGAGAAAAACATTTATTGGAACAGAAATGTTTTTAGGTTTTTGCGAAAGGTGGTGTAAGATTCTTCGTTCCTTAGAGAGGTTGGCAGGGCATTCCAGTTTTTGGGAGCAAGGTGTTGGAAGATAGACCCTCCCGCTCTGGTTCTTTTGAACGTGGGGACATGGATCTGATTGGCGCGGTGTGCTCTGATGGGTCTATTGGAGGTGTAGAGGGTGATTCTTTCGGAGAGATAGGGTGGGGCATCTAATGTAAGGCACCTGTGTGTGATAGCCATGGCTTTGAAAAGTATGCGTTCTTTTACCGGTAGCCAGTGGGCATCTTTCCTGGCTTGGGAGATGTGTTCCCTATTGGGAATGGTAAGCGCAGCCCTGAGGGCGTTATTTTGTGTGATTTGGAGTTTTTTTATGTTGTTGATAGAGGTGCCTAGGAAGAGGGCATTGCAGTAGTCTAATTTGGTAACTATAGTGGCTCTGGCAATGGATAGGCAGTTTTTAGTGGAGAGGAAGGGTTTCACTGCGTTGATAATGTTGGTGGTGAGCGCTGAGAAGGAGGCGATAGAGTTGACCTGGTAGGACATGGATAGAGAGGCATCTCGGTGAACAACTAGGGTTTTGACAGTCTTGGAGACTGTGATGATGGAGTTGTCGATGTTGAAAGATTTGTATTGTGGGGGGAGTTTGTTCAGGGTTTCTTTGGTGCCTACTATGAGGATCTCGGTTTTATCCCCATTTAAGCAGAGGCCATTAGCAGCCATCCAAGTTTGGATGGCTGTGTAAATTTTAGTTAGGGCAGTCGCATCTTCATCGTAGGTCCCGGTTAGTGGGAGTAGTACCTGCGTGTCGTCCGCGTAGTTGGTGTACGCTATGTTGCGACAGTCAAAGTCATTGAAGAGTCGTAGGGTAAATATGTTGTAAAATGTGGGGGCGGTGCAGGAGCCCTGAGGGACGCCGCAGTGGATGATGGTGGGGGTTGCTGAGGCAATGTCTGAGAAGACCTTCATGAGTCTCCCATTTAGAAACAAGGCCACTCAGGCGATAGCTTCAGGGGAGAAATGTGCTTCATTTTTTAGGTGCATGCCTAGAATATCATGGTTAACCAGGTCAAAGGCTGTACTTATCGTATTTTAAATGCATTTTGAAAGTTTTTGTCTGCATTGTGAATTTTAGGTGTTTAAGAACAGACTAAATCAGTGACTCGCCCCCTGTAGTGTGCCTGAAATAAACCTTTAATGAGTTTAGCAATGATTGTATAGAAATCCAGAAAGACAAATTATTTGTTATTGCTATTCTTTCTTATTTAGTGTCACTGCTCAAAGTGCTACACTTGTGGAACCCTGTTTTTCATTTTAAGAGGCCTGAACAACAAAGCCAGCCTCTCCGGAAAAAAAGAGGCACATGGAACTGGCCACAGCGCAGAAGGTTACATTTAAAAATATGTATATATTTTAATTGGATTATTTTTAGGGGTAGCAAGGAAAACTACAGGGATAGCAAGGGAGACCTCGGGAGTTGCAGCTGCGACCCCTGGTGACCCCCGAATGACACCCCTGGGCGCATGACAATCGATGATCTCTCCTCTACTGTGGGCTGTGCAACAAGTTCCCCAGCTCTTGCTCAAGCTCGGCATAAGCGTGCTCAACAATGCCTCCCTGAACCCTGCAGCAGTACCGTTTTGTGAGCCCGCCCCCACCACCCCCAGAATACTGCAGCATGAAATGGTACATTTTGTGCTTTAAAAGAAATATATATATATTTTTTGAAGAACTTTTTTTGGCAGCATTTTTGCAACACTTTTTATTTAGTTGAGAGAGTGCTAGTATGCAGGTGAGGGAGCAAGTAAGCAGCAGCAGTTGGAAAGGTCACCAATGTCTTCATGGTGTCATACACATTTGCTAACTTCTGCTACTTTGTACAGTGAATATGAGGGGTCTCTATTCTACATGGAGCAACACTAGTCTATTAAACCATGAGTGAGGCTTTTGGGGGATGGCATGCACTGCAACCTGATCACTTCTAAGGGCACCTTATTTAAGCAGGAAAGGCACAGTGTGATTGAATGATTTACACAGGATCACACACTTGGGTGAAGTGGTTAATTCTGAAATGTGAGCATAGTCTTACATTTGGATACTTGGGTACTATCTTCCCAGCTCAATTTGGTAAAAATATGTTTTAATGTTTGGGTGTGAAAACATAAAATAATGCTCCCTTTTTGCACAGATGGCTAGTGCTCACGTCACATGATAAACCAACCTGACAGTGTACACATAATTCTAGGGACATGTTGATCAAAAAGAGTATGGCAGTAATTTTGTTTTGAATCCTAAATTGTGCTGAGAGGACAACTTCTGTTTACACTTGTGTGCAAAAGGCACCTCTGTGAAATTTTTATTGTTTACAACTCGTTTTAGGCAAAGTATGTCTTGGGCAAAGTAAATGTTAAAACACAGGCAAAATCGCTTTTACTCTTCACTTTTCCACTTTGTGTCTAGAAAAGTGTGGCTTCCTCCCGCAATTAACTTTTGTTGTAGCTATTTACAATTGAATTCCTTTGGAAACCACATGCCTTTTAAAGGGGTAAATGTCAGGTGTATTTTGAAACAACATGCTGGAGAAGAAAACAGGCAGATTTGGCAGGTGGAACTGGGAAAATTGGCTCCCCTTTCTAACTTAACCTGCCAAATCATACAGGCTAGAAAAGTTGTGTTAAATGCTTTCACTGCCACTTTTTTCACTCTGCAGGATTTGGAAACTGACACCCTATGATTGTAGCTTTATTTTCCCCATCCTGAATGGAAGCCTACAAGCAGCATGCAAATGAATGAGACCCTACCAAAAAACTCCTACAGACACAAAGTGAAATGGAACACATGACCACATTCTTGCTTCACGTAGCCTGTTCTGTACCCCAATTATTTCTAATCCTCCTAACAACCATACTAATATAGCTTCTTAAAACTATCTAAAATTATTTTAGTAAACAAAAGGGCCACGGCAAGTTCACTTGTCCCCATGTCTAATCCCGTTTCTTTGTAAAGGGTCTGCTGCTTTGAGGTGTTAGAAAGAGAACACGTCACTAGGACGCCACGCGCAGCTCTGGCTGTGAGGCAGCCTCTGTCCCATCTCTGACTGTTAAATCCGACTCAGGTTGCTACTGGGCAGGTCTTTCTGGTGCAGTGTTTGCCATTCTTGGCATTCTGGGAAGGACTTCGCCTTCAGCGTGTTTGGGGGGTAGCCTTTGACCCCTCCTGTTTATCCACATTCAGCTGCGTCCAGGGGGTGATGGTCAAACTCTGGAGCCAGATAGGAGTATAAGCTGAGGAGCAGTGAGACCCATATACACAACTTATATTTGTATATTTAAAAAACAGCAGTAACCATAAACATCCCTCAGAAACATATTTGTGATGGCCATAAAAGGCTGTGATTTTTTACTAGACATAGGCCTCATCACGAGTTGGGTGCAATACCACCGGGGCTATTAGCCCTACCGCCAAACCCGAGTGCTATTAGCGCTGGATCATGGGTTTGGCGGAGTGATAAGTCCCCATTCCCCATTGGGCCCATTTGGGGATTTCCCATTCCCCATTGGCCCAATGGGGAATGTTCGGCGCTATTACCGCCGGGAATATGCCGGTGGTAATTGCGCCAAAAATCAGCAAACTCGCAGCGGATTTTCCCCCAGCTCAGAGCGGGGGGGTAAATCTGCCAAGCCGGTGATTTGGCAGACCCTTAAATGCGGCGGTAATAGCGTTACTGCTGCATTTAAGGGTTACCACCAAACTCGTGATGAGGCCCATGATACTAAATAAACATAACTGAGCATTATGAACATTCTCAACCAACAGGTCTGCAATGTTTTATTTGCTCTGTACTTGTGGCCACTTAGGCCAGTAAGCGGAAGTTGCCCTTGCTTGCCCACATGGTGCCATCAGCGTGACCTCCCAGGTCTGTGTCATTGGGACCTGTACATTGGCTGGTGCTGCACTCCTGTGCCTGACTGCAGTTTCCTTCCTGGCCCATGCCGCCACACATGAGTGGGTCCAAGGCCACTCGAGTCCCCTCAAAAGGACTCTTGTTTTACCTACACCCCTTTGCTGCTAAGGCATTGAGGATCTCCTTCGGAAATAGCTCCATCCCCTTTACTGATAAGTGGGTTCAATCTTTGTGACACAAGTCAGGGTCAGGTAAGGTTATGCTCATTTGCCTAATGAAATTCAGGCTCCTGCTTGTGCAAAATGCTTCTATTCCTTTGTTAAGATAAGATTCTTCCTTGCTATATAAATAGTTTTGTTTCAAGGGGCATCTCTCCAGTGTTTCCTGGTCAAAGATTCGGACATAAGAATCCATGTTTCCTTCCAGCATTTTGATATCCCTGTCAATGATGAACAAATGTTATATACTAGCTGCTTTCTTCTTAATTCTACTACATCGGTGCACCCCACCCCCAAGCCCAGGTTTATTGCTAGGTACTCTGGGGGTTTCTGAAACCTACTAGGGATACTAATTTGCCCTGTACCTCATCCAATCTCATACCCTGAGTGACCCACGAGGGGTGATGGTGCTTTTGAAAGGTAGTCTTTCTCTTGTTTCCTCGTTCTCTCTTCCTGTCCTAAACACAAAGGAGTGCCCCACGATCCAGGTCAATTTCGAGGGAGCTTCTTCATCTGTTTGAAATGTGTGCTGTTAAATTAACTTTGGCCTGATATATCTTTTGTAGCAACCCGATGCCCACCCCCTTGGTTTTATAACTCATTGAGGACCAATGCCCCCTCTCCATGCAGATGCTGTTGTCCATATTATAAAGGAATGTATTCTTATTCTGTGTTGTCCCAACCGGCCTTGGTGATAGCTTTCTTGTGGACTGCCTGGAATTGGGAGGCAGCTGAAGGCCTTGCCATTCCTGTGTATTGGGAACTTGCTCCCAATGTGTGGACGTGTGGTGAGGAAGTTTCTTGTGACACATATCGGACAATTATCTCTATCCTCAATACAATAAAGGTTGATCATACATCCTTTCCCTGTTTTTTTACTTGTTTATCCCTGTTGTCATGCAATCCCGCCCCATGCGAACATCTATCATGGCTAAACCACCATTAGCCATGGTGTTTGAGGTTATTGATTCACTGTCACCCAGTTTTGTCATTAATATTTTTAACTTTTCAAAATTCAGGAGGCGTTTTTTGACTTCCGATGGTCTATCGAGCTTTCCTCGACCTTTGAATGCATGGGCCAGCTCCATCAAAGCACTTGAAGGTGGGCCTCCGGCTATCTGACAAGGAGGGAGATTTTGCTGGCACCCGTGGCTGCAGTGCTTTTTCTTGTTGAATTCTCCCTTTGGCCCCGGCCGTGCGATGACCAATCAGCTGATGTTATCTTCCTGGCAGAATTTCCCAAGCCCCTTCTGGTGCCTTTGTCATTTGGTCTGCTTCTGGTCTGAGCCGCCAGACTGCGTCCCATTGTAGGCAAGATAGAGCATCTGCAACATTATTCTCTCTCCCCGCAAAGTGTTTTTCCTTTATTTCTATGTTGTTGCTCGATGAGATTTCGTTCCTTGCCCTTAGTACTTTCAGTACCCATTGGCATGATGTTGTTCTTCTGTTGATGATGCTAACTACCGCCACATTGCCAGACCAGACTTCCAGCTCATTGTGCTGAACTATGTGACCCATGGCTTTAAGGCAATTCCTATGGGGGAAGAGTTCCAGTAGTGCAATGTTTCTGGCCCACCCGTATCTGTGCCATGCTTTTGGCCAAGGGCCCACACACCAACTTTTCTCCAGAATTGCCCCGAAGCCCTTGCTACCAGCAGCATCACTGAATAGTACTCTGTATTTAATGGCATGCACTAAATGATTGACCCACTGAAATTCTTCAAAAAAGTTCATTCCTTGGTGACCTCTTCCTCAAATCTTATATGTAAGTGGGTTTTTCTAAAACCCTTAGTCTTTAGCGCTGAGCTTCCGGAAAATGAAACGTTCCTTGGGTTATCACCCTTGCTGCAAAGTTGAGACTGCCAGCCAGAGACTGTAATGATCTGACTGTCCCTTTTTCCTTTTGTTTTCACAACCTGATTGCCTCAAGTAGATCTTCTATTTTTCCTTTAGGAATCCTGCATTCCCCTAAGTTCTTGTCTATTTCTATTCCTAAAAAGACATGACATTGGCGGAGCCTGCTGTCTTCTCATGGGTTAGAGGGATGCCCCATTCTTCTGTTTCATTCATAGATTTTTCTGCACTTGTCTGCACTTATCTTGCACTTGCCACCAGCTGGCCCTTATTATTTATCTTGTTCATTACTAACCCTGTACTGCACTCCCCCCCTCCCTTTCCCCTTTGCACTTTTCCCGTTCACCCTACCCATGCACTTGCGCGATCTGAATGACACCTGGCCTAGTAGGATCGTTGTCTGTCTCCCCTTGTTCCCCCCTCCCTGCCTCGTCGCGCCTTGAAACACTTGTGTATAGGCGCGTTACAAATGCCGTATCATATCATATCATATCATATCGTTACAAATGCCGTATCATAGTGCCTGCTTGCTGGCATCCGAGTCCTTTGGCACCATGAATAAGAAATCATCAAAGTAATTGACCATGGAAGCCTCAGGCATGCATCTTTGATAAGCCTGTTGCATTTTCCACCAATGGAGCAGGAGTTGCACGCAACCGGACTGAGCCAAGACCTTCGGAGATATCAAAAAACGTAATAAAGTCTATTCAAAATAATGCTTTCTGACTTTTGTTTGTTTGTTTGTTTGTTTGTTTGTTTATTTATTTGTATGGCGCACCTTACCCAGGGGCAACAGGGCGCAGGCAAAAGATAATTCGAAGCTTACAATGTTGCAGAAATATACACTTTGAAGTAGTAATAAAAATAATCAGAATTACAGGAATAAGAAATATACACGTCTTCATACATACAAAGTCAGAATCTATACAGGGGTAAATATACAGATATGTACAGGGCTGTTAGAGGCGGGTAATCCTGAAAGAAATATTCAGGATTACAGGAATAAGAGGTATACAAATCTTCAAACATAAAAGTCAATATCTATACCGGAGGTAAGTGTACAGATGTGTGCAGGGCTATTAGAGGCGAGGGCAGAATCACGAACAAAAGTATCACTATCTATACATAGGTGTAGAAAGTGCAGCTTAATACAAGGGTTATTGGAGTTAAGGTGACTGATGAGGTGTCTTCTAAAGTGCAAATATGGTTGGTCAGCTCTTAGGTTGTGTGGCAGAGAATTCCAGAGCGTGGCAGCTTTCACCGGGAAACTGTTCCCACCAATGGTGGATAGTTTGAATCTGGGTATTATCAGACGGTTGGAATTGATAGTTCTTGTTTGTCGGATGGAGGACTTTCTCTTTACCTTGTTCATCAGATAACTGGGGGCGGCATTGTTGAGGGCTTTATGGGTTAGGGAGGCCAGCTTTAGTTTGATTTTGTTGTCTGTGGAGAGCCATTTCTGTTGGCGTCTGGTGGTTGAGATATGATCTCTCTTGTTAATGCCGAGGGCAGCTCTCAAGGCATTGTTTTGTAAGATTTGAAGCCTGTGGATAATGGCTTTGTTAGCACCGCTATAGAGGGCATTACAATAATCAAGCCTAGATAGTATGAGTGCTCTTGCCAGGATCAGGCAGCTGTCATTGGATAGGAATGGTCTGCCTGCCCTTATTAATTTGCAAGTGTACGCAGTGGTAGATGCTAGTGACTTGACCTGTTTAGTGAATGACATATTGGCGTCCAGATAAAAGCCAAGGGTTTTTACTTCCCTGGATACTCTGATGAGATTGCCATCTATGTTGAATTCGGCATATTCAAGGCCTAGTTTGTTGATATTAGCAGGGGTACCTAAGATGATGAGCTCTGTCTTGTCATCATTCAGGCATAGACCATGAGATGCCATCCATGCCTGAATGATGAGATATACCCTATTCACCAACTCTCTGTCCTTACTGTGATCCCCTGAAAGTGGGAGGAGAATCTGAGTGTCATCAGCATAGTTAGTGTAGGTGACACCCAGATGGTCCAGATCGTCGAACAGGGGTTTGGTGAAGATGTTATATAGTGTGGGGGAGACGCATGAGCCCTGCGGGACTCCGCAAGTGATAGGAGAGGGGTCTGCTGCTGCTGAAGGGGAGAAGACTCTCATAGTTCTCTCACTCAGAAAGGATTCAATCCATTTGATAGCTTCGGGGGAGAAATGGGCAGCTGAGTCAAGGTGTCTGCAGAGGACCTTGTGGTCGACGAGGTCGAAAGCCGCGGAGAGGTCGAGTAAGAGGAGGAGTGCTGTCTTGCCCTTGTCCCTCAGATCATCAATTTGGGTTTTCAGATCAATGAGGGCTGTTTCCGTGCCGTGTAATGGGCGGAAACCTGATTGTCTGGCGCCTAGTAGCTTGTGTAGTTCTAGGTATTTTTGAATCTGGACATAGGCAACTTTGTCCAAGATTTTAAGTAGGAAGGGTACTGTGGTGATGGGTCGGTAGTTGGTGGGGATGAGGGGATCAAGCGTCTGTTTTTTGAGGAGGGGGAGCACCCAAGATTGTTTTAAGTTGGAAGGGATACTGCCTGAGGAGAAAGAGGCGTTTATGAGTTTAGAGATAAAGGGCGACAGGTCTCTGGCTGCGTCCTTTATTATGTGTGCAGGGCAGATATCGCCTTTACAGTTTGATGGTTTAAGAGAGAGGATGATTTTCTCAACCTCAAGGGTGGTGGTTTTAGAGAAGGTGAATGAGTTAGTGTGTGTACTTGGTGAGGCTTTGGGCGGAGATGTGGGAGGGTTAGTGAGGTTTAGGGAGTCTTTTTTTAGTTGAATTTTATTTTGTAGGGTGTTTATTTTATTTGCTAGTGCTTGTTGGATGTCTGTGCACCAGGTCTGGTTCTTAGTGCAGGTGTCGGGTGTGGCAATGGGTGACTCAAGTTCCTTCAGTATGGAAAAGAGCTCCTTCATACTTGAGTTGGAGTTGGCAATGCGGGTGTTATAGGAATTCCGTTTAGCTAAGCAAATTTCAGCTTTGTAATGACGAGAAATCAAGTCAAGGATGGCTTTCTTTTCACTGGAGGGGCATGATTTCCTATCAACTTCACATTTTCGCTTTTTTAGGCAGAGGGCTTTGAGTTCGGGTGTGTACCATTTGTTTAAATGGGTTTTTGGCTTGCTGGTGCGAAGTTTGAGTGGGGCAATTGTGTCCATGGTAGTTAACATGATTTTATTATATTCGTGAACTAGTGTGTTGGGATCTAGATTGTCTGGCAATGCGTTTAGGGTTGGAAGGATAGCTGGGATGATTTTTTCTATTGAGATATTTTTCTTGTTTCTTGTGAGGCAGGGTGGTGCCAGTGACACGGTTGTGGTAGGTGATCTAGAGGTCAGTAGGTTAAATGAGACCAGCGAATGGTCGGTCCAGGGTAGTGGTGTGGTGGCGGAGATGACCGCTGAGCAATTAGCATCGGCAACCCAGTCTAGGGTTCTACCCTTCAGGTGGGTGGGTAGGTTGACTTTTTGTGAGAGTCCGAGTGATGAGATCGTATTGGCTATGGTAGAGGCATGTATGTCTGCTGGGTCGTTAAACCCTAAGTTAAGGTCCCCTAGTAGCAGTAGTTGTGAAGTGGTTTTTGCATTGTTAGAAATTAGGTTGTGTAGATCTTCCTCGAAGGTTCCGAGCGGACCTGGTGGTCTGTAGATCAGGTGGATGGTGAGGGATTGGGTATTATTTATGGGGAGTTTGGCAGTGAGGGATTCACACGATTGCAGAGTTTGGGTCGGGGCTAGTCTGAGAGCTAAGCTTACTTTAGATATGATGGCGATGCCACCGCCCCGGTTACCTACCCGGTCCTGCCTAGATATAGTGTAGCCGTCGGGGATGGCCAGCATTAGAGATGGGCCTGCTGCATTGTGGAGCCACGTTTCAGTTAGAGCAATAAAGTCTAATTTATCTTTGATAATTAGGTCTGCTATATCAAGGGCATGTGCGACCAAAGATCTGGTGTTGAGGAGAGCTCCTTTGTAGGAGTGTGCATCCGTTTTTACCGAGATGTTTGTATGAATGATAGGTTTGGACTTGGTTGTGGGGATAGTGGTGCCTTTGGTCGAGCTTTTGGCTTTGCATTTGGGATCAGCCAGGAATCTTCGGGGCGGCTCATAAAGTTTAGGGAGTCTAGCGTGAAGTTTGTTGTTTCTTTCGGTGGTAGTGCAAGGGTGGGAGGCAAAGGTTGTAGGTCCTGACTTGCAATGATATCTTGGGTAGGAAAGGTCAGGATAGTACCTAGTTGTGTAGGAGTCGTTGGTGAGACTAGTGCCTGGCTGGGGAGGGGGGGCTCCTGAGTCAGTATCCTGGAGGGGAATGTCTGGGGATGCGGGCGTGGCCATTGCACAGAAGATGAGTAATATAGTTAGCATTTTCTACAGTACTGCACTGGCGTTGTGTAAGCAGAGTGGGAGTGGCAATGTAGGTGTTATCTGAGAGATGGGGTAGGCAGGGCGAGAAGCAATACAAACACGTACAGTTCAATTAGGGCAGGGCAGTAAAAGTGCAGTATGCAGATAGGGCAGTGACACCTAGATTCAGTTTGTGAACAGGGGGTGGACTTTGGATTGCGGTAGGAGCTCTGTGGGCTCTGGGAGGACATAGGTGGCTTTGTAAACAGAATATGTGCAGGAATAGTGGTAGGCAGCAAATATGCGGTGGGGTAGCACCTAGATTCAAAATAGCACAATTAGGCAAAAAATGCAATGGGGTGACACCTGACAGTCCTGTGGTGCACACGGGTTATGGGTACTTTGGTTACTATTTCCTGGGGTGTCACAGACACACATAGTGCTGGAGACAGTGGGTAGCTGGGAATAGTGCAGTAGTGTTGGCCAAAAGTTACCTGGAATAAGATGGGCCTATGGTATGGCAGACGGCAGAATTAGGCATAAACAGGCACAGAAACAGGTGGCAGCGTTAGCTTACCTGGAGCGGTAAGGGCAGAGTTCCTGGCCCATGGCTCCAAACAGGCACCCAACAGGCCTTTGTATGGCCTTCGTAGGAGCCGCCGGCACATCCGCCTACCGGCGGTTGTATGGAGCTAGATATGCGAGGCTTAGCCTCGTTGTGGCGCCGCGATGCGCTCGGCATGCGGGGGACAGGCAGGAAGTAGGACAAGGCCAGGCAGGCCTTCGTTGCAGCTTACCAGCTGATTCAAGGTTCCAGCGATGGGGAAGGGCTCCTTCAGGAAAGGCTCCTTTTAGTGTGCAGCGAATGGCTGCCCATCCTTTTTACTGCCTGTGTGCCCATGTTGATCACCCTTGCATTGTATTTACTGGAAATAGATGGAATGGGGTGGGTGTGGGAATTAGTTTTGCAGGCTAAGGGATCTTCTTAGCCTAATAAAACTCAACTACACATTAAACAACCTTCAGATGACGGCTTCTTACAGTTACATGTGCAATGATGTAAATGTACTAATCTGGCGGTTGAGATAGCACGACCCCACCACCCGCTCACTACTGGAATCATGCAACTGAAAATGACCCACCATAATAAGTCAATTAGCTGGATGAAATTCAGGGCTCTCCTGCTTCCTTGCACGTGGGGGTGTCTGCACCCAACTGTCTATATTACAGATTAGGTCTGAGTGCAGTACGTCTGCCGTGCCCCAACTCTGCCCTCCCAACATTATTCAGCAAGTGCCTTGTGGCAAGCCAACCTTAACTGTGTGCCTTTTTGCTTAGGGTGGTATGCGTCCGGGGTGAACAGCGCGCACCTGCATCGATAAGGAGGGTGGGGAGGGCGTAAGCACCATCATGAATGAACTAAATAATAATTCGCTTTTTAAATCGTGCTTTAATCTAAGGCCTTTCACATGGGACCTACATTATTATTACTACCCAATCGAAATTGGTACTCCTTTATCGATCTCAGAAGGATGAAAGGCTAAGTTGGCCTTGCCGGGATTTGAACCTGCAGCTCAAACACTGATCAGCATGAGCGTTTGACCCACTGAGCCATCTTACTGGCTTTTGGGCTGTTGTCATTCATAGGGTGGTATCTTTTAAACAAGTGGAAGCATCCTTGATTATCCTGACACGGCTTTTTGGACTGATTTGTATTACTCTGAACTTTCCTCACAAAGGCCAGCAAATTTCCCAGCCTGGGCCTTATTTGAAGACACGAATTGTGAAACTGTCTCGTTTCTATTATGCTTCCCTGGTTACACCCGCCAAGGGGGTTGGCTTTAGGCCGGATTTGACATTTACCCCTCCTAAACATCCATAAGAATATCCGGGACCACCAACTACGCAGGCCAACTTATCACGGTGGCCTTTGCTATTTTTTTTTTTGTGTTGTGCGCTCTTTTGTGAAACGTTAAATTCATTTTCAGTTCACATTGCCGCAGCCTATATTCTTTTACTTCAGGGCAAATGAAAGATGTAACGTCCTCTCTCTATGCCCACTCCACTGTAGGACGTAGAGGGCAGGCTCCCACCTGTCCCCTTTCCATTGTTGTTGTGGGTTGCAGCCCACCCTGTAAGTAAGAGGCGGGGTTACGGCCTTGCACTCCATTCTCGAGTTCATGATTAAAAGAGTTACATCTACGATCCTGGCTCCCGTGATCAGTTGCTGCGTCATTGCTGTTCTTGCTTTATTTGATTATATCCACAAGAACGGATTTAACTAAAAGTTAAATCTATTATCCCATGCAGTTTTCGTTGGCGTGTCGACTAATCCCTCTGTAGGGCAGGTCATGATATAAACATCTAACCCGAGCCTTTGACACCTGAAATATGTACATCTAGCTGAAAAACAGAATAACGATGAATCATTGCCGCTGGGCGCTGGGGTTGTCGTTGATATTTGAAATATGGCTTTTTGTGGTAACATGGCGAGCACGAAACGGTATTCGAGTTGCATCAGGGACGTAATTTCACCAAAATGCCAGGGGTAGCGGAAGTGACAACACATGACCCTTGACCTCTGATGACAGGAAGTGATGTCATTTGAGCCCACCCCGAAGTGGCATCACGAGAAGCGATGGAACATGACCTTTCACCCCACGACAAAACAGGGAGTGGCATCACATAGCAATGTTTCTGAGTACACTAAGAAAAAAATGGTTACGATATCACTGTAAAGTGATACACATTTCATACAAGAATGGATCACCATATGTATCGTTAATATCAGTGCGTATAAGCCCATGTAACCAAATCACTGTGACTGCAAGCAGGCGTCCAAGGCCAAATGATAATGATGTGTTATTATATAGCATTACACTTAAGCGCTTCATATAAAACAAATATACATACAATATCACCCAACCTGTGTTGTTACTCATTTATCAACGTGAGCAGAATGAAAGGCTGAGTTAACCTTGCTGGGAGTTAAACTTGCAACCTGCAGATCACACATACATTGCAGCAGCCATCGCTCAACCCACTGAGCTATCTTAGTGGCTAGAGCCATCATAAAACTAGCCACTCCAGAAACAAAGAGCCACATGCTGCTGGCCACAACCCATGAGCCTCAATGTTAAAAAAAAAAAAATACATTTCTTTTTTAGGGGTAGCAAGAGAGACCTTAGGGGTACCCGCAAGGGAGACCTGGCTACCCCTAAATGACGTCCATTTGTTGCATATTTGTCCTTTCCCTTAAAATACAGTTCGTGATATAGCTTCTTGTAGACGCCATTTTGACGCCTGTTTCCTTCCTTCTCCCAAGTGTCCCGCTGGTCCTCTTCCCTAGCTGAAGGGCCTGTGCCGTGTTTCGCGGCACAGGGCTTAGTTGGGGTTTTCTCGCAGAGTGACAGATCTTGTCCGTCCGGATCTCCTGCCATGAAAAGCCTGTGGAATTGTCGTCACGCCCGGATCCACGCCTCACCTTCCGGCGTCCGTCTTCGGATCTTCTCACAATTGATTCTTAGCTGTCACTTAGCAATGCTGGGCCCCTGAGGCGACTTATTATTTTAGTTTTCAATCAAACCCGTATTGAGAAGTGTGTCTGGAAGAAAAGAAAACTTGCAATGAAGGCTCCCAGGACAGCTCTGTTGGTTGATACGTCTGCAAGCGTGTACACACCCACAATTTAGGGCCCTATTCATGGAATTAATTGCGTGAAAAATGCAGATTTGCGCGCCTTTCTGCCCGAAAATCCCTGTTTGAAGTATGGGGATTTTCGGGCAGAAAGGCGCGCAAATCTGCATTTTTCACTCAAATAATAAATCATTCCATGAATCAGGCCCTATATAGCGTACTAAATGAAACCATTTCTCTTCCGCTGAGGTCAGATATTTTGTAAATAGCACAAGCTACCGCAGTGTGTCATTTCGAAGCGCTATACAATGGACAGTTTTATTAACCCACGATCGCATGGTGCTCCATCTTTCCACCTGGAAAGGCCGAGTCAGCCTGGTTGATGTTTGAATCTGATATTCAGGTAGGGTACAGATCTTGGCAGTCACTGCTTAGTCCGCAGAGTTGGCTAAATCACCCGCTACAATGGCACCTGGGAACCCCAATGAGTATTTCAAATGACTGAGTCAAGCCACAGGTGTTGTCTTGGTACCTGGATCTTTAACATTCTAAAGAGTGCAATCAGCTTAGGAAGCGTATGCAATATGTCCTTCGAGGCTGGGGTGCATCTAGGTCTGGAAAAGATCCAGGGCTACGATAATGTCGGGACTGTCGGGGCTCGGGGCTTGATAGCCTTTTGGTTGTAGTTCCTGAGCGTCTACCCGGGGCTACACCCAAAAGACCCGGGGCTATAGTCCTCTCAGCCTCCGCCCCCTAGCAACGGCTCTGCTTCGAGCACTGCTTAATCTGCAATTGGTCCCCAATTTGTATTTCTGCCCTCCTTCCACCCACACTCTAGGTCAGCTTGACCTCACCTGAACACCCTTCACTCCTCTGGGCTTTCGTGGGTTTTGCACACGCATGACTTGGTTTGCCTTCCTTTTCCTCCCACATCCATGTGTTCCGCTTGTCTACCTGGGTTGGGGGGCGGAGGGCTATGCAAGCCAATCACAGGAAGAGCCACGGCTAGAAGTGAGCCCCACCCTCCCCACCCCTGCACAACCCATCCGGATTCCTGCCTCCACGGTAGATGGTGGGGGTCCCAGGGGGAACCCGGTGATGCTTTCTGAAAAGGGGAGGAATATGAAAATGGAACGGAAGCAGGGCAAGCAGTGTGCCTTAGGGATAATTATCAGGAGAAACTAGGTGTGCCACTGGCACAAGGTGTATCGGGCACATAAGTCCTTTGCCTCCGCAGAGGCTGGTAGCGACTATTCAGCCTCCACTACCAGGTGCAGTGGTGGTGAGGAGGTCGGAGCATGTGCCAGAGTTTGGCATTTTGGCGCCCTCCGGTAACTGTGCCAAAACCCCCACACTGGTCTAATCAGCGCTAAGGTTACAGGCAACTGTGGCCCGCAGCTTGCCCTGTTCCCAGTCTCACCACAACATGCGGTTGGCGCCAGTGCCCCACTGGAATATCCTCCTGCATTATGAGGCCTGGGCGGTAATGTTTCCTTCATTGCAGGCAGCCCGTAATCCGGAGGGAGGTGGACCGCTTAGTGCAGCCAACCTGGGGAACCATATGGTGCTTCATCAAGGAATGAGGCTGTTATGGGGTAGGGACTGGCCTCAGGCAGTGAGACTCTCCATCCACAAGCGTGGCAGCATACTTTGAGAGACCTGGAGAAATTGAGTGGTTGGCTGCGCCCTGTGGGAGAACCCAAGAACCATAAGGGGTGGCTGTGCCCTGTGGGAGAACCCAAGAACCATAAGGGGTGGCTGTGCCTTGTGGGAGAACCCAAGAACCATAAGGGGTGGCTGTGCCCTGTGGGAGAACCCAAGAACCATAAGGGGTGGCTGTGCCTTGTGGGAGAACCCAAGAACCATAAGGGGTGGCTGTGTCTTTTGGGAGCCATTTGGTGGGCAGCTGCACACTGTGAGGGAACAAGAAATATTTTGAGCACTGATGCGATCATGAGGCAATACATGGATTGTATAACGCGCTTTATACATAAAATAATTTACAAATACAAATAACACTATAGGCCATGCCTTGTCTGAGAAGGAAACTATCGGGCCACTCAGTACCTACTACAGCTATCCATTTCCCAACCCCACACAGACCATGAAACAACCATGTTCCACTTTACAGTGTCCGACACATACCTGGTAACACATCCTAGTCTTCCTAGCTGGTGTGTTGTATATGGTTAGATCTTGTTTCATAGTATTCTGTAAAGGAGTGACTGTTCATTTTCATAAATGGCAATTGCAAGCAAAGCCTCACAGTGCTGCATGGTGAGCAGTTGCATCATAGCCTTGGTCACACTAATCAACTCTTGCACTGCACACTGGCTGGGGGAAGGGCTTAGTGATTCCACAGCAATTCGTGTAAAGGTTCCCATCCAGACTTATTGATTGTTGTACTGCAATGGGCCACCATCCCGTCACATGGTAAAAGTGTCCAGTAGCTGAAAATTCAGCATCTGTGTGTTGATGGCCCACTGTCTGCTCCTCTTGGTGATCCTTCTGTATTTAGGATGCCAGTGACTACGCCGTCTCCCAGTAGGTTGCACCCGTACTGCTGGCAAAGCGTTCAACAGGTGCCAGTTGATGCTTTATGAGATCGACATGACATGCCCGGTGTAATCATCATTATTCGAGTGTGCAGTGTGCTCTGCAACGTTTAACATTGAATTATTTCCTATAAAATGACACCTTTTCCAACCTTTAAAAATGCTGTTTTGAGGCTAAATCCATCCATATACTATGAAACTGCTGTGATTGAAAAGGCCCGGCGATGCCCAGGAGAAGTCATTGTGCATTAGCAAAACCATGTCTAGTTCCTGAATGACAGGCCCAATCATTTTAGCTTGGAAAGAAATCAACCATGGGCTTTGTTTTCAGTTTACACGGGAAACACATCTATTTGATTTGCAAAAGTATCCAAAATAAATGTATCCATGCTGCAGAGCAACTCCAGCATTCAAGAGAATAACCATAGCTGCATGGCAGTGTGTGAATTTGCTGGAGATGAAAATCGAATTTAGAAGAAAGAAATGTTAGCAGTTTATAAAAACATGTGGTAAAATGGGTTTTGCTGATTGAAGAAAAATGGCCTATTTCAAAGTAAATTGTTGAGTGAAGGCCTGCTTACTTAGCAATGTAAAGAGTTTATGTGGCTAGTGATAATACATGCATAGGCTATTTTTATTCTACTGGGCTGTTAAATCAAGTCTCAGAAATCAACTGAGCTGAGTTGGCAAGCTCTAAAAAAAAACTTGTCTTCCAGCTGTTCTTTCCTCTGGTACCATACTTGTGATACTGGACAAATGCAAGTGTCTGGAAAATGTTGTATTAAACACATGCATACACCAGCCGGATTAATATAGGCAGGGAAATTCGTTTTAGTTGATTAGTGGTTTTTGATATAAGGAACATTGGGCCTCATTACGAGTGTGCCGGTCCGGTAACAACAATGCCGGTAAGCTACCTGGCACCGTTGTTACCGGACCGGCACACTCCAAGGTCTGCAAGCGGGTGTCTTTGCGGGCGAAACAGCACCCGCTCGCAGACCTTGACGGATGCACCATTCATGAATGGTGCTGGTGCATCTGTCCTCCCCATTCCCATTGAGTCCAATGGGACTCAAATGGGAATGGGTAGTAATATTTGCCGGTGCCCGGCAATAGGGAATTACCGGAACCGCCAGGGCTGTAATGCATTTACCGGCACGGCTACTGTGGGACTCATAATGAGGCCCATTGTGATGATCCTCATGGTGACAAGCAAGAGACCACCTTTTTCTAAATTTGGATAAACCTCGAATTCTGAGAATCACACTGTTTATTGTCCAGAATTTGGTGGGCAGGGGTGGACTATACATAGAGGGGAATTTAGACCAGGGATGTCACCCTAACGGAATCAATGAATAAAATCTATCTTCTGATACACCTAAGCCCCCTTCTCATTTATTTCATTCAACATTTCATACAGCATTGACCCTTCCCAGAGGGTCTCGAAGCACTATATGAAATGCAAGAGCTGAAAATGAAGTAACAATGTTTTACAGACTATGATAGGAAGACCAGGATAGATAAAGCATATGGGGGTGGGGGTGGGGAGTGGAGAGTTAAGTGTTGAGGATTTTGCGGTAGGTGATGATGGCAGGGGGTGGTGGCGATGTGGAGCGAAAGGCATTTCAGGCTCTGGGTGTCCATTGGACAAAGGCCTCTTTGTGTGCATGTTGGCTGGCAGAATGGAATGTATAGAAGATCTGTGTTGGCTTGGCAGGGATTGTGTTGGGTTAGGTTTCAGGTTGTTGAGAAGCTTGAATTGGTTTTTGCGGTGGATGAACGTCTATATGATGGAGAGTTTTTCGTTTTTTAAGCAGTTCTCTGAAGTTTTGGGAGCCAGTGGAGCTTGGCCGATATGAGTGTTCAGGTGACTGTAGAGTGCGTCTTGGGCTGCATTCTCTATGGCTTGGAGTTGGGGAATCCAGTGAGGGCTGCATTTTCTGCAAAGAAATAGAAGCAGTTATAGCTTCTAGGACGCCATGGAAACCATCTTTTTACTCAAGGACACTAATTATATATACGTTTGAATACTGGTCTCCCTGGGGTTTTCCACACTCTCGCACATTCCACTGACAGTTGCTTAGGGCCTTTTAAAGCCCATTGGACAATGCCTCCTAAACGTGGTGCTCAGTTTGCAAAAATAGCACTTATTTTATTTAAAAATCTCAAAACACAAATTGAGGCCTTCTGCATCTCTGACCAAATATGTGATCATTGTCTGACAGTGATGTGATGCTACTCAAAACCTACGCCTCTCAGTAGCTTGCATTCCTCCATTGGGCACCAAAAGGCTGAAACACCCTACCATCCCTCATACCAAGAACAGTACTCATCACTTTCTGAAAAAAGCCTCCAACCTAACGTTTTTCTCACAGCTCATCCAACCATACCCCCTCCCGCCATCCTTTGTCCATCCTGATCTTCCTATCCTGTCTCCTGAAAATATTGTAGCTCCGTTTTCACCTCCGAACACAGTTGCGTGGGACCAGCGGTGGACACAACTAGTTTCTCAAATAGTACCTTATTTGGGCCTTTCCTGAAACTGGACGGTGTGACCCGGGTGCAGTAGGTAATTTTATGCTCAAAGAGCTCCACATGAAAAGACAAACTCGTGTCCGATTTCTCCCTGGTTTGAAATAATCTACCATTGCTCTCTGAAAAATGTAGCTTGGTGGGATGGAGGTATGTATGACATGTCCCTTCAAAAAGTCACGCGTCAATTTCAAACTACAAAGGTAAAAGTGGAGGTGATTTGGGGGTTTTGAACTCGGCAGAAAAAGGGCCCCCAAAGGCAAACAAACCAGGTCTTAGGTGTAAGTGTTGGAAGTTTTTTAAAAGGAGTGGAAGTGAACGAAATTAAATTGAAATGTTCAAAAATCTTTGCATGGAGATGCATAAAATGCAAAAACGAAATTCAGAAGGTAGCCCTTTGAATCGTGTATGGCGGTGACTACGGGGGGACCTCAAGGAGCGGCCCAGATAACAGGGCAGCATCCTCCTTCCCTCCCCCTGCAGAAGGGGGAGGGGCTGAGCGGAAGCCCGCGAAAACAGGGTAGCAAGCCCACAAAGACGAAGGAAGGCGAGATGCTGGCCAAACACGACCAAAAGCCAGCGAAAGGGCAACAAAGGTGAGCCAGGAATATAAGGAGGCTCAGAACGCCGGGCAGCATCAGAATCTTCGCTGCACCACCGTGGGAACAAGGAGTCCGGGAGCTGTTTTTCCTCGCACCCACCCTACAAGGGAAGGCTACATTAGAGGAAGCAGAAGGTCTCCACCGTTGCTGTCACAGGACGGTGGTGGTGTTTTAGCCACCAGTGACAAAGTAGGTACTACAAACGAGCCGTGGGAAAGCGGAGGTGTTTTCACTCCTCCCGAGATCAGCGCTCCACTGAGGCCTAGCGGCAAGGGCGCTGGAGGTATCTAAGAGGACTCGGCTTCCCCCGGCAAGAACGGCACTTCCCCAGCCGAGTATCACCTGCAAAGGCAGGTGGGGCTCAGACAATAATGGTTGGGGGAGCTTTGGCCTATAGTGGACTTGGTTGGAAAATGGGGGAAGCAAGGTTGAGATGGAGCAGTCGGCTGGTCGTCGCACCTGGAGAACAATTTTACAAAGTCTGGTTTTGCAGTGATGACAAACATGCAGTGTTTTACTATGTTGTGATAATAAACCTGCAGCCTTTTATGCCAACAAAGGAACAAATGTCTCCACCTACCCATTCTTTTTCCAGAGTAAAGGGAGGTATGGATAGCAAAGGATAGAACTTTGCTGTTGGTATTTCTATGGACAAGTGCCCAGGTTAACTAAAGTGCATGGAGTGCTCCTAAACCCCGAGTGTGGGCACACTCAGTCCTACGTTCTAACCAACCCTTTACCAGAAATGTGTTGTATTGAGGTTAAACCTTGTGTGCCCTTTTGGAGCTTAGGGTTCAAATGAAAAAACCTAGAGAGAGCGAGCAAGAGAGACTGGTGTGCAAATGCCGATTTTTCTTGAAAGCTTGGGTGGCTTTGCTTCGAAAGTACTGAGGTGCGGCGTGAGAAAGGGAGGCCCCAAGCACGACTAAGGCAGAAATGAGGTGCTGTGGGCTGAACAAAGGGTTCTCTCGAAATAAAATGTTTCTTGTTGTGACCATCCAGAATATCCATCCTTTCCTGTGCATTTTAATGGTATTTTTAAGGGTCCCATGTGTGTTCACCAACCAATGTTTCGCTGCAGATTTTTTACTTTACTGCAGATGTGATTTTTCTGCTTGTTTTCCAGAAAAACACATGGGGTGGGGATATGGGAGATCTTATAGACCATGATCTCTTGGCTGAGAGATTGAAATCTATTGGCAGATGCTCCCCCCTAGCAATAAATTGGTTTAAATCTTTCCTAGGTCCAAGAATGGTCGCAGCCGTAAAGGGCAATTTCAGCTCCCTAAAAACACTGCTGACCTGTGGTCTACCGCAGGGTTCATGCCTGTCGCGTCTGCTCTTTAACATTTTCTCAAAACTCCTATGCGATATGCTTAAAGACTTGGGTGTTCAATTCACAAATTACGCTGATGATACCCGGCTAGTCTTTGAATTGTCAGGTTCCTATGAAAAGGACGTGGAAAGAATAAACAAAGTGTTCAATGCTATCCAAAAGTGGATGGCAAACAACTCTTTGGACCTCAATGAGGCAAAAACAGAACTCTTAATTCTTGGCGCACCTCAAAAAATAGGGAAATTACATCACCAATACAAAAAAATCAAGATAAACAATTGCTTCATCGTAGTATCTAAGCATGTTAAGACCTTGGGCATTTTTATGGACTCGCATCTCTTGTATAAGAGACAGGTCTCCTACCTTAAATCCACATGTGCCTTTTACATCAATCTCATATGGCAAATTCGACCATATCTATCACAACAAAATCTTGCACTGATTGCAGGAGCTGTAATTAACTCCAAACTGGACTACTGCAATAGTCTCTTGATGGGTACCTCTAAGGCTAACATCAAGAGATTGCAGACCATTCAGAATGGTGCAGTTAGGGCGGTCTGGGGCTTGAGCCGGCAGGAGAAAACATCAGTTGACAGAACAAAACTTCACTGGTTACCAGTTCAACAGCAAATAAAATTCAAATGCTCAGTTATGACCTTCAAATGTCAGACAGGCATCGCTCCTAATTATCTCAGTAAGAGACTAATTAAGGCCCCGGCTCAAAGAACTCTATGCTCTAATGGAAAAAAGAATCTGCAACAACCACGGAAAACCGTGGAAAGAGTTGGTGGCACAAACTTTACTTTCTGGGTTCCGATGATTTGGAATGCTATGCCATCTCCCATAAAAAACGGCACGTCTCTTACCATCTTTAAGAAACTACTTAAGACATATATGTTCGATGAAGGAGAAGTCTATTAGGATCTCTACCTCGTTCTGTTTGTAGTCTTGTGTTTTACGTTGTTTACGTCTCTGTTTTGAGTGCTCTGAGGCCTATGGGCGATAGGGCGCTATATAAAAACCAGAATAGATAGATAGATAGAATAGACTTTCAGTCTCATTCAGTCTATTTTGTCTCCTTCTGTGGCTTTAATTATTATAGTTTGTGAATGGCACCATTGGCGAAAATCCTGGGGTCTCCACTGTACTTGGGTTGACTCAGCAGCTCTTGATGGTGTTCCCGGGCCATTCGCGCTGAAGTGGTTAATGTTTATAGCCTGCTTTACTCTCTGGATGGCTCTTGCTTCGCTCCGGTGTCTCCCACATCCTCACCTCAGCACACCTGTCTCGATCCAGGTCCCAGTAGGCAAAACACTGCTTTCTGTGGTTTCTGGATGCTAAGGAGTTTTCCACTGGCAGCACGACCTGTCCTCGCAATGTTTCTCTTCTACCCTGCTTGTGAGCCACTCAGCTCTGCCACACAGGTTTGTGCTTCCAAGCTTCACAGGCTTCACAAGCTTCACGGATGAATGAAATGTCTTATTCCAAAAGCAGCAGCCTCTATGATTTGGCCTCCGCTCTTTAAATCTCCCGCGTACAGGTGTACTTTGAAAACAACCATAACACTGATTGAGCCTGCGGCTCCTTTCATTGTTATATCACTCTTCCTTGTCCCAGTATTTGGGTGATTGTGCGAAAATGAGTCCATTGTTGTTGGGTAATGTAGATGACTTGGAAAATCACTTTCAAGAGTTCAAATGATGAAGTCAGTTCTATATGGTGAATAATTAGAACTGGAAAAGGTGGTTTTGGATCTTCCACATTTTAAACAAGGGATGAAAGTTTGATCGACAAAGATTTGGGAAAGGGTTTCTCTAGTTTATCTTCTCAGACGCTTGTCTCCTCCCATGTGATCCTCCCACATATTGTCGCCCCCAGGGTCAGGATCAGGTAGAGGCTGCCGTCCCCTGGCCACATGGGAGGAGGTTACCACAGGGAGATTAGTGATGACTACATTGGATTCATCACAAACCGGAGGCAATTGTGTCTATATTAAAAGCACAATGCCAGATGCACATTACACACAGTATGGTTTGCTGTGTGAATGCTGGAGTTTTAAACAAAAAACATTTAAACTGGGCAGTGTAGGAGTTGGGACCTTGAAAGCATTGTTATAAAAAAGAAAAACCTCCTATCCCATTCCATCATGCCTGCTTTAGCATATGGCATATCACAATGCCCGAAGGTAGCGCAGTCAAATTATGTCAAAACTGTAATTGGGCAAGAGGTTGAAGTGGGCTGCAGCTGTTGGGAGGGTTGCTACTCTCCTTTTTTTAAATACGTTTTACCATTCCTATACTTTTATTTTTAAAAGAAACTTTTTTGGATTGGCTTAGTTTTAAAATAAGAGTGTAGGAAGAAGTTGAGTGCACTTCACTGAACATTCCCTTAAACAGCAAGCCTGTTTGTTTGGGGATTTGGATTGCCGTGGATGTGGCACGGCAATGGGATTTGTGGGGAGCTGGGGCGGGCCAGAAGGGAACATAGTTCCACTACTTCTCTGGAGGATAGGTCATGCTCGTATTGAAAGCAAGACAACACAGAGCAACACACGTTCAATCCCCTAAACACCTCTCGGTATTAAGTGCGTCATAAATAACCAATTCCAATTACAATTACTTATTTTCGTACACTTGGACCACTGATTGAGGCATTGAATTGTACATGGTGCAACCATTACCAGCAAGGTAAACGTGCATGATGCTATACCACAAGCGCCCATGTATGGGTGAGAGTCCATCCGCCGTATGAGAGCGCTGAAGGGCAGCACTGCCTCTGGTACTGACATAAAGTCAGTCATGACATAATCAGTTGGTCAGCTGGCTTTTCCTTGAAGGCAATGCCTGCTGCCTTTGCTGGTTTTACTTAATAAAACTCCTACATACCTTTTGTCCTGCCTCTGCTTTAATTTAACATTGGCGACGAGGATCTCCACTCAAGCGTGCGGCACTCCAGGGACCCATCCTGCCCACCTGCATCGCTTGCGGCTCCATGACTGTCGGAAGGAGAGCGGAGAGATGGGAGATTTGAGGCAGCGGCAACCGCAACCCCGCCCAGTGCGCATCCCAGGTCAGGAGGTGTGTGTGAGATTGAAAAGCGGGCAGGGTGGTTAGGGGCCATTTAAGGTTGAGGGGCTTGTGCATCTCGGCGACAACAGCACGAGGCCCCGATACCACAACATCTCGAGCCACGCCTCCGAGAGCAACGGGACATGGCCCAGCTACATAGTTCCAATAAAGAACGAGGCCAGCATTATTGTCTCACAATGACAGCACTTTGTTGAATGAACTGTAGGACACATCGGGGAGGTGTCTGATGGCAATTGTGGCATGCAAGAACTCTGGTATTGCACAGGCCAACCTGTAAAACACAGCAAAGAGCTCACCCCTCTGCAGCATTGGGGGAGGATTGTGCTCAACTTAAGTGCTTAACCACTTGTTACATAAGACTGGTGCCTATTACAAATCCCTTGCTTGTAACTTTAAAGAATCCACAACCAAAGCACCCTGTCAGTTAATGAGGCAGGAGTGATGGCTGAAGCCATCCCACCTCCCGCGCCCTTCCTGGCAGAACCAGGTTGTCCTCCTATTAGATGAAACAGATGGACAAGAGATTTTTCCTGAAGTGTTCACAGCAAAATTAGGAAAGTTGAAAGACTTTGAACATGACATTAAGTTAAAAGCAAATGCCCAACCTGTTATACATAAAGTGAGGCCTGTTCCTCTGAGAATGAGGCAGCAGCTTCATGAAGAATTGCGTGATCTGGTCCAGAAGGGTGTTATTGAACACATTGGTGGTACGGAATGGCTTTCCCCTGTTGTTCTAGTGACTAAGAGTAATGGAAAGCTGAACCTTTGTGTGGATCTCAGGGGATTGAACAAGAATATTCTTACTGAGAGACACCCCTTGCCCATTATAGTTGGGACATTGGCCACTCTGGGAGAGCCTAAATGGTTCGCTGTGATTGACTTGTCAGCTGCTTACCACCAAGTACCTCTGTCAAAAAAGTGTGAACATTTAACAGCCTTTATCACCCCTGGAGGGACTTTTAAGTTTCTTTGCATGCCTTTTGGATTGACCTCTGCCGCTTCTGTTTTTTAAAAAGTGATGGAGGAGGTTCTGAGGGGCCTAGCAAGAGTGGCAGTGTTCCAGGATTAAATGTTGGTGTTTGCTGACTGTGAGAAAGAACATGACAGAGTGCTGAGGTGTGTTTTGAAGAGGTTGAGAGAGGCAGGGCTCACAGTGTAAGGAGTAAATGCAGGATTGGGGTCAAGGAAGTTGAATATCTTGGACATAAAATATCGAGTCAAGGTGTGTCACCTAAGCGTACCTTTGTAGAAAGCATTTGCAAAGTCACAGCACCGGTTGACAAAGATCAGTTAAGAACATTTATGAGGTTGGCGGAATTCTATCACAAATTTGTTAACAAATTTGCTTCCATTTCTACTCCATTGAGGAATCTGCTTAAGAAAGGGATCAATTTCAAATGGTCTGAGGAATGTCAGATAGCCTTTACAGCCATAAGGAAGGCATTTCTAGGGCTCCATCGTTGGGTGGTGTTGTGTCTGGGAGGAGGACGGTGCTTTCTGTAGATGCAAGGGAGGAGGACGGTGCTTTCTGTAGATGCAAATCTATTAGGATTGGGTGCCTCATTGTCTCAACTGGATTCTGGAAAAGTAAAGCATCTAATAGCATTTGCTTCAAGACCGTTACGGGGAGCAGAAAATAACTATTCTGTTATAGTGAGAGAAGCTCTGGCAGTGTTTTGGGCAAGACTTAATTTTAAATTTCTTTCTTTGGGGACAGGAATTTCAAGTAAAAACTGAGCATAAACCTCTAGTCCAGCTTATGAGTAGTGCTGAGTAGGCTAGTGGTTCACCAAGAATTGCTAGGTGGATGGTAGGTCAACAGGGTTACAATTTGAGAATAAGTTATGTACCTGGTAAGGAAAATGTGGTCGCTGACTGTCTATCTAGGCTTCCGGTGGAGGATGGGACATGGCTGAACTGTTCAGAGTAGAGGATATGGTCATCGCTGAGGTCGCATGTGGTGCTGTGAACAAGAATGAGTGGCTGGAGGTGGACAGAGAGGATATTATTTTGACCAAAGTGAAGGAATGGACAAGAGCGGGGTGGCACAGCAAAGACATCTTGGACAGGTGTTATGATCGATACTATGAGGTGAAACTAGAATTAAGTCTATCTGAGGATGGGTGTAGACTAAGGAGAGGATCAAAGATTGTGCCTCCACTTGGCATCAGGGCCCGGTTGGTCAACTTAGCCCATCAAGGTCCTTTGGGCATGGGAGGTATCAAGAGACTGTTAAGACAGTCATTTTGGTGGCCAGGTATGGATAGCGAAGTTGAAAACAGAATCCGGTCATGCAACGAGTGCAAAAAAAGTGATGAAGGGAAAATGGTGAGGGAGGTACCACTTTCTCCAGTACAGGTTCCGAGTGAACCATGGAAAAAGGTGGCTGTTGATTTGATGGGTCCCATACAGGGGCTTGGTGATGGATATAAATGTGTAGTTGTTATGGTGGATTATCACACTAAATGGTTGGAGTGGAGAGCGTTAAGGGAGGTTACCACCACTGAAATTATATCATTTTTTGAGGACATATTCTTCAGAGAGGGATTCCCAACAGGGATAATTACGGACAACGGAGTCCAATTCTGTTCTGACAGAATGAAGGAGTTTTTAGAGAGGCTTGGAATCAAACATCTTCACACAGCGTTGTATCACCCCAGGGCCAATGGTTTGGTTGAGAGAGCCAACAGATTCATCAAAGGGGGGATACAGCTAGCATTCAGTTCGGGGTTGGAGTGGATGAAAGTTCTTAAGGAAATGGTGTGGAGTTACCACACGACACCCCACTCTATCACTAAAATCTCTCCTTTTGTGTCATTGAAGGATCACCAACCTGCCACAAGATTGTGTCTGGGATGGTGGTAGCAGTCAGGTTGTGTTGAGGTGGATCGACAGGAAGTTATGAGGTTAATTTCGGGGCCTCAAAATGAGTAAATACAAAGATTTGATGCTGTCTCCAAGGTCAAGAATGTTGAGTATGGTGTGGGAGATCTAGTATTGATTAAAAATTCCTGTGTTGTATCTAAATGTTTGGAGAGCAAATATTTAGGGCCAAAGAGGATTGCGGCAGTACATAACAGTGTTGTAATATTGGAGGGGGGTGAGTGTTGGTCTAAGGCGAGGTTGGTTAAAAGCTCTGCTGTGGTCAGTGATGGAGAGGTGGTGGATAGTTGCGGTGGCTGCAAGGGGGATGATGCAGTGAGTGTGGTTTTGGATGGGGGTGAAACACTCTTAAGTGAATGTGGTGAGGATAGTCATACCACAGTCATAGAGACACCTAGGGTAAGGAAAATGCCAACCCGCTTTAAAGATTTCTGTTGCAAGTGATTTGCTAATCCATTTTTCAATGTGTAAGGAGGGAGATGTGTTAGGTTAAGAAGTGGTTTCTATGTTCTTTCATTGTTATGCATTCTTGGGTGATGTATTATGTTCTCATATTATGATGTTGCAGCATTCTTTAGTGTGTGTACTGTTTATGTCTGACCCTGGTTCCAGAACTCATACGAGTTCTGAAATCAGTTGGTCAGCTGGCTTTTCCTTGAAGGCAGTGCCTGCTGCCTATGCTGGTTTTACTTAATAAAACTCCTACATACCTTTTGTTCTGCCTCCGCTTTAATTTAACACCCTGCTTTCTCATTTGCCTTATGGGACTTGTAGTTGTTTGCTTTTTTCCATTTTAACGCAGGTCCCTAAGTCATGGAATGCTCGGCCCTGCAAGGGACACCTTGGATGCTTTGGATGTCAATTATTGTAGTGAATGTGTTTCTTCATTGTGTACTCTGGAGACCAGACCCATGTTTCCCCCCAGACCTAGTGATTTTGGCTCAGGCCTCTCCCAGAATCTCCTTGTAGTTCTATCTGCCAAATTTTGAAATGCTTGGAACTAAACTAAACACCAGAATGAAGCGTCGTAGGAGTCGATGATTGCTGCTCATGTTTGGGGCTATGTTGAAGCTGATATATGAATGGATTTGCTGAATGAATTTATTTGCTTGACCCAACTGCTTTCTCATCCTTCCCTTTCCTTTCCCATTCTAATATAGCCCCAACTAGAGCCATGACCGCTGGGTTTAGTTGATCCAGACCCTTGTCATACCTCTCAACTCACACGCCTTTGGCTGGTGTCACCCGCCAGAGAGTGTGTTCACTTACCCGCCTCACTCCTTATCTGTCCATTAACTTCAATGGACTCTCACCCGCCCAAAAGGGGAATTGTGGGTTTTCACCTGCCCTTGGACTCAAAGGGTTCATTGCTATGCCTTTGTTGTATGTGTGTGGGTGGGAGGACGGGGGCTGGGGGGTTCCCTGGTTTTTGGGAGTTGAGCATGGCCCTGCAATTATGACGGAGTAAAGCAAAATCAAACTACCAGCATCGAAAGGATATAAGAGGGACACCATTAGGGCCACCAAACAGAACGCGGCAGCAGAAAGACCTGCACGCAGGGAAGCATCTGTGTGCCTGTAAAACAGGACAGCCAGCATCTGTGCGTTTCTGTGTTTGGGTGGGGGGCGGACTGGAGGTGCATGGAGTCCCCCCACGCGCTTTCAGGAGCCCCCCTCCTCTTTTACGAGGTGACCTTAATATGCTAATTTCTGGTGACGCCCCATTCATTTGGTATGTTAATGAGTCCCCCCACTTTTTTGTTTAGGACTTGACCACTGGGGGGACTGATGGAGCGTTTTCAATCTACTCCCCCCCAGTGCCGAACCACGGATTGCAGCGTGCTAAGGTGTGGTGGGGAACACTTGCAGTGCGTCTTGTGTCCTCGCTGTCTGCACTTGGATCACCTTTAATTGGCTGCAAAAAGGGACCCCTGCCGTCTCTGCGATCACTGGAGCATCTTTAAGGAGGGGGGCGTTTTAATAGTAAAAGGGGGCCTTAAGAACTAGGGGTGTACCGAACTTCGGCTTCGAGTAAGTATTCGGCCGAATTCCGGCTGAAAAAAAGCTATTCGGCTCCGGCCGAATAGTTTCTTGCTATTCGGCTCTTGCCGAATACTTTGACATTCTCATTTGAATACAATGCAACATGAACTCAGAAAGGCAAATATAGACTTCAGTTTACAAAGCTGCATAGCATTAGACCAGACAAATTGCTACCACACAGCTGAAAATATCTTATATTGAATCTGCTCTTTAGGGCATGTTTTGTTACAGATTCTTAGACAAAAAAGGTGCTCATCATTGCGTATGTCATAGTCCCCCCTTTTCTTTTTTTAAGGACTTGAGTCCTGAGTTTAACATTATCTGATATTTTATCAGGAATTATAGGTTGCATATGTTTGTGCATTGGCGAGAAAGAGTGGCTAGGATAAGTGAAAAGTGAGCAGCATTTGTTTAGGTGGGGTGAATAGTTGTGAGAGGGAGTTCATGCATTTCAGATTTCCTCTTGACTTGTGTCCTGCATGAGCCGACATGAACCATTTTATACATTTCTATTTGAGCTGCAAAGAAGTTTTGAAACTCGACCGCATCGACTTTGCAACTGGATAGAGAATGCAATACATCTGATTACCAAAGGCAGTCCTTTAGCATTTGTGAAGCCCCCTGCTTTAACTGGCACTGAATATGCAACAATCTTCTGTACATTTGGTCCCTTCATTTTGGTTAAATCTGCTTTATTTCTGGCTTTTATACTTTAAATAAAGAAGCTACTTTAATTACAATGAAGAGAAATAAAAGCATAGAATGCATTTAAAATGGTGCTTTATTTGTTTTCTTAAGTGTGTTTTTTGAAGTCTGGAACATGATCTATTAAATAAAGCAACTATTCGGCTTCATATTCGGCTTTGGCCGAATAGTTGACAAACTATTCGGTATTCGGCCGAATACTAAATATGCTATTCGGTACAGCCCTATTAAGAACCTCTGTCGGTGGCAATTGATTGCCGGCCTCCTATTAATTGCACCTTGAGTGCAGGCAGAGTACATGCACAGCAGACAGTAGGCGTCTAAGAGGAGGGAGTATCCAATAACTGGGTAACTTAAACCCGCATTCCAATATTTTACTAGAGGCAGAAACCAGTTACAAAGCCATTTAGAAAACGTGAAATTAACTGTTTGTGTTATTAAGTATTGCTGTGTGCGTGTCCAGCTGTATATATCTATGTATGTGTGCAGGTCTATATTTTCTGAACCCATGCAGGTGTCTGGACTTGTGTTTATTTACTGCTAATTTGTGTAATCCAACTGTTTACCATGCTCGGCACCAGCTATGCCAAATCGCGCTGTAGCCAACACCTGTTTACACGCATTAGTAGGCAGTATGTGCACACCATGCATGTTTGTGTGTACACACTTGCCATGCATACCACATGCCACACATACACTCAAGTCTCCTGCCCCTGCTTTAGGTCATGCCCAGCACAATTTGGCCACGCCCCCTCTCCAGCCCCCCCCCTACCTGATTTCGTATCCCACTGAAAGCACTGGGCCCGTGTCATTTCCGGTGGCTTTGGGACAAGATTCCACCACCTGCAGGCATCTGTGTTTACTCGATATGCTGGTTCTCTCCCCTAACGGCGCCTTGCATCTAAGGGACATGGCCATAACGTCAACCCATTTTATTGCTTTAATCATGTATTGTTTTCCTGAACGTGAACAGGGGTGTTCGGGGACTAAACGCAAGAAGTCACTGTGCAGGCATATCCCCATTTTTTTCCAACGCTTTTGTGTCCGCTACAGTCCCCACACAAATAAGTTTGCCCCTCCCCCACCATCTCTGAAGATAGCGCCTCTCGCAACATTTGAAGGGTTAGCACCCCTCCCAAAAATGTGGAGGGGATCCCATGATCCGGCGTGGGGTCGGAGTTTGGCGGAAGGGGTGGAGTTCGTAGGGGAGGAGCTGCCAGTTGAACTCGATGAAAGGAAAGATTTTAAATAAGCTTAAAAATGACACAATTTCTTTTGTTGCTTGAAAAGTACACAAACCACAGTAAGCGTATCTTATTATGGTTGGTTGTGGGGACATCACATGATCGCGGGAGCGTGGTCTCGTGAGATCTCGGCATAACGAGATCTTGCGAACCCGCGCTCCACGAGAAAACGTTCCCGCCAGTGTTGGCGAAGCACCAGACCAAGCGGTCGACCCACAGCGCTGCTCCTGATAAGGACCCATCAAACCGAGGCCCTGATTAGCCTTCCAGGGCATAAGTCCAAAGCCACAGGAGGCCACATGGGGGCTGGAAGCTTGCAGCGTGCCATCCTTGTGCACATCTAGCCCCAGTGAAGTAACTGAGAGGCCCTGAACTGAACTGTGGGTAATTCCCCTGCCTGCACGAGGACAAGTTTATGTTCACCTGTTTGTCTTGTAATAAAGACAGTTAGAACCCACTGAAGCATCCTGTCGTCCTTAAAGGCCACAACATTGGTGTACTTTTCAAGCCATCACAGCATCCATCTGTGTCAAAATGTATTTTGACATCCAAAGCTACAAATACTAGAATTCATTTGGGAAAGGCAATGATCACCAAGCCCCCAAAGCTAGGGGCTCGGTGATCATTGCGTTTTCCAAATGGATTCTGCTCAGTCACAAGGTCTTTGACCCTCGGCGAACCCGGGGCTCGCCTCAGTGATGTAATCTGCTCTGTGTGAGCACACTGTGCTCACAGGCTATGCACAGTGAGCTTCCACAGAGCGGATGAGGTCACCGAGGCGAGCCCCCAGGTTCGCCGGGGGTCTGCCTTGGCTGAGGGCTCCTGCTGCCTGTGACATAGGTAGGGGCTGGAGCCAGAAAGGGTAGATGGTTCCAATGTGCTGTGTGCGCCTCTGCCCCCACTCCATACCGTAGCGCGGCAAGTGCTTTTTTCTTTCTTTTTTCAAAAACGCTTTATGGGCGGAGGCTGGCCGGATCCCGAGATTTGGCTGCACATCTGAAGCCGGATCGGGCGAGAGCTGGCCCACTGGCAAGCGCTGCCTCCTCTTATCCTCTGTGAAATTGTAGCCTAGGAGCACCCCTGCTTCAGTGTGTGGCCTTTTTTGCCTGTAATCCGTTATTCTGAGTGCGATAACGTCCAGCCCACAAACTGGTGCAAGCCTTTTGTGCGGTATCTCCACTAATCGAGGACACCTTGTGGTTCCTGGAGCATTCGACCAATAGAAGGCTCAGTGGGTTAAAGCGCATGCTGTTGTACACTTATTGCAACTCGCAGGTAGAATAAGTGACTGAGTGCCATGGAGTTGGATAATGCGAAGACCTACTGTTCACACAACCCTACAAGTCTGTAAGACTGGGGTCATTCAGAGCTAACTAAAAAAAGTTCTGTTGGGCTGTATTTTTTTTGCACCAACCACTTATGGGATTGCGGGGAACTGTACCCTCCCTTACGCCCTGTATGGGTGAGAATCCTTCTCTCTGTGCGACATGTTCCGAACCTGCCCCTTCCCCCTCTGATTGCCATTATGCTCCTTGGCGTGAGGCGATAAGTGCAGTTTGCAGAGCCGGTGATGCATGGGCAGTCTGTGCCGTCGCCCGGGACTCCGCACTCGTGGGGGCCCCGAAGCGACCTGCTGCCATGAGTATAAGAAGTAACGAGCGCTGGGCTGCTTCCAGACACAGGGCTTTTCTTCGTGCCTGTTTTAGCGAGACTGTGCTGTCAGCAGTGTTGCCAACTCCTCAGTTAAGAAAGTAGCTATTGGCTCCCCTAGAAGTCGCCAGAAGTAGCTAGATGACGTCACTGCCTAATTTACATAATTACCTCCTCTTTCCCCCTACGATTTATGGCTTTTACTGTGGCACCCTCCCCTTTTAACCTTTTTCTTTAGGTCCATCCCCTTAACATACAGTTCCCGCAGAGCGTTTCTGGGGGTGGGTTGGCTACTTTAAGAGCAATAAAATTGCTCTGATTAACAGTAAACACCTTAGAAACGGGCGAATGACCACACTTTTTTCAATTTGTTTGGAAACTTGCATATATGAGTAAGTCTTCAAACCAATTGAAAAAAGTAGCTAGATTTCTCGCTAGCCGCTTTTTAAAGAAAAAGTCGCTAGGGGGGCGTACTTTCTCGCTAAATATAGCGAGAAAGTCGCTAAGTTGGCAACACTGGCTGTCAGCTTCCAACAGCCCTGTGACGCACTTCTAGAGACAAATACCTCCCGCCGGCCTCCCCAGCAGCCCATCAGACCCCTGGGGCCTGACAGTTAGGTCTTATGACACTCTTTGTTTAAAGCAATGGTCCATTTAAGAACTGTTGTTTTGAACAAGGGGTTGAAAACAGCATTTTATTCTGAAAGCACATACAGAAAAACGAGTTGCCGCCCATGTCTTCTTTGAAGACAAAATATGTTGACAAAAATAGGCGCATTTGGTGTGTAACAATTTTTTTCTGCGGTTGGGGGGGAATGTCACATTCCACTCGCATCATACCAAGCATGCCTTTGTGAATAATGCCAAAGGTCACTATTTCACATTCTCTCTTGTTATGATTAAGCCTTGAAAGACAGCCTACAGGCGATTTATCATAATTCTGTGGAGCTGCCTTCTGATAATTGTAGTCTTCAAGATTGGGTGAATAAAACAACATTTGTACTCTTTTTGTTTAACATATTGCTATAAGGATTACTATATTGCTGGAGTACTTTAATTTTGATGTGTACTTTTAAAGTCCGATTTATAAAACAAAGTATTGCTGAAAGCCAAACGTTGTGATGGGGGGGGGAGAGGATCCTGGGGCACATTTGTTCTGATGATTTACCAGGTCCATGGATGTGGGAGGAGAGGTTGCTTGACTGAAAAGGTTCTACATGGCTCTGTTCTGATTTTCGGGGTACAAGTAGAGATTACATGTGGGTTGACAGCATACGACACTTTTTTTCACAGTGCCAACCTCATCCCCATTGGGTGTTTTTGAAGCTAGCATGCTAAAAAGCTTGTTTGCTCACGTTTTTCGCCCACCAGGATTTGAACCCAAAAAACCACATGAAAGTGTCCTCAAAGCACACATCTTGTATTGGTATTTTGCTTTCCATAGAATATTTCAATATAGATTGGTGGGTTAAAAGGTGCACACAGTGTTCTAGGAAAATCTCCTCTGTTTATATTCCCAGATACTGATGATTAATTTTGTGAAAGCCAATGCTCATTACTATTTTGTCTTTTCTTCTATTAGGAAAGGCCAGTTCAATTAAATGTGAGTACTGCCCTTCAGGATACGTTCAAACCCTGTGCGTATGTTAATGATCCCCCAAACTCTTTTCTGCACCTGAGCCCTATTGATGACATTTGAAGACCTGCGGAAAGGCTTACTCTGACTGCCTTCATACCTTGCCGGTAAATAGGTTTTGTTATGATTGCACTATCCTGCAGAAAAAGCACTCTGTCCTGTCAGGCAGAGGGCCAATCACTGAGCTTACTTTCTTGGAATGTACTGTCACAATTGGTCTGTTTGGATTGCTTACATGTGATCTCCATTACTCTTTGTCCTGCTCTTCCTCGTCACAGTACTTTCTTTTGAGGTACCCATCTCCACAAATGATTCACGTCACTCACTCAGCTACTTCAAAATAAACCTCACTCCTGATATTGGTACAACCGTAATATGAACAATTAAAATTCAGATATTGACCATCAGTTTATTTGATGTCCACGGATATTAATAGACTCATTTTGTAACATAATTTTCTGTGATGCAAAAAAAGGGGCCCCACACATCTTTTTCCACCCGCGCCCTGCAAATCCTAGGGCTCTGGCAGTATGTCTTCTGTGCTGAAAGGCAGCATTTCTCTGTGACTTTATTTGCGCTGCTCTTAGTTCCAGTGTTAACATTGGTGAAAAGGTTCTCACTGCGCCAGTGATAAGAGCAGCCATGTTAGTCATTGCATTGTAGCGCCAAATAGCATACATTTGCTGTCTTAGTGCTGGTGCTGAGTTCTGAATTGTTCAGGTGCTGGAGCTAACAGTAACTGGGTGACTTGCTCATCATACAAGAAAACGTTACGTGTTATTAGCTACCTGTGAAGACTTCGACTACCCATATGGTGGGTTTGCGCTCACCTGAGCATTTTTGAAAATGTTTATTAAATGGAAGAATGGTAGACCAACCTCAGGAAAGTGTGTGGGGCTAATCCACACACATTGTCCAATGCTCACACCATGACAAAGCATAGACACATGTGCTCCGGCTGGACAACGCCCACAGGCACTGTCCACCCCTATCATATTTAGATGGAATGCGACATCTGAGGAATGCACAAAGTCATCTCCAGGAAGTGGGAGGGCCAACCTCCCCCTGCCATTGTCAGCCTGATTAACTGACAAAAACTCATTGGATCCTCACTGATCTTTTGTTAGGCCCCACAGCTAGTGGTAGCAATTATTTCAAACAGGTCCGCTTGGGGCCTGGCTGCAGAGAAAGCCAACACCATTTCATGTGTCAACCTGAAAACAGCCATGGCCTCTCAGTATCAATGGCATTAAACAGTCATATCTGGGACTGTTGTTTACAGTAGGCCACCCCATTAGGGGCACCCTATTTATAAGGTATGCAGGAGCCAGAGAGTCTGGTCTCGCCACAAGTTCAAGGGAGACCTGCTGCTCTAATCGGGAACCCCAGAGAGACCCATTGATACCAAGTTACATATAAGAATACAACTAGTTTCTTGGTAATATGAAAGGTTTATTACCAAGTTACATGTATGAATAAAGACCTCAACCACGCTCTAGCAGCTCTCCCTCCAACTGTCCTTCTACGGCTCCAGCACATTCCCTTGCAGAACTTTAACATCACATTCCATTATAACATTCCATTGGCCTCCTACCCTTCCACTGAGATGCAATACAATACACAACACCAATTAACCAGAGAGACTCTTTGATCAACACCAGACAGGAAGATGGGTGGAACTTAGTATCACAAGGGATTGTGCCCAGAGATATTTCTGTCTCGAGAAGGATTCCTCCATTTTAATTCTGGGGCACACCTTGTTTCTGTTTTCACCCCTTTACCTCTCCTGTTGCAAAGCACTCAGGTTATGAGCTCACGCATACAGGAGATTGTTGGTATGGCCCCAGGATTGGTTCATTAAGGTAGGCTTAGCCCCTCTTTTGACAGATCATCTAACAACGTCACCACAAGTAACAATGAAGAACTCAACCTTGGACCCTGACTGATGGTACAGTCTGCCTTACATTTTCTGCCAGTGAAGAAAGGCCAGGACCTCCAAAGAGGGAAGCAAGATCCCTTCCCTAAACATCTTCCAGGAAACAGGGGGAGATAAAAAAAACTCAGAGGACCCTTCCAGCCACTCCAGAACCGGTACCCAACCAGCACACAGCGTGGCCTGCTAGGATCTGCAGCAAGCTTCCTGAAGAGGAATTGCCAGAAGGTCTTTGAACCAAAACCAAGGACAAGGCAGCTGCCTGCAACACACTCCACAGCTGTGGTCCATCCCCTTAAAGGATGACACAAGCCAATTGAAGAAGCTGGGAGAAGTGCCTTAACGAGCATTTACTGATGCCTACTTTAAAAGACATTTTCGAGCCATTCTAGTTCCTTGAGCTACAACTGACTGCAACACTGACCATTGTCATCCGCAGTCGCTTAAAGACATCCGAGACATCTTGACCAGTGCTTCAGACCCGCAGAACAGCACTCAGACAATGATTCCTGACCCCGAGCCGGCATGTTGGCCAGCCTGCAGCTGTTCGTCCAGCTTGGTTTGCTGAACCATCTTGCTGCCTGATACCTGCAGCTGACTCCCGTCGTGAACTCTGTCGCAGAAGCATGCAAAGCACCCTGAAGTTGACTCGACCCTGTGGAGCACCAAGAATACCTACAGCCCAAGGTACATTGTGGTTCTGTTCCCCTGATCCTTCCCAGAAGGCCCCTAGAGACATATGAAGACCCATTGCTCCCTTTGTACTAAAGTCAACAAACCTTAAACTGTTGTGGTTATTAACCATACTGACTACCCTCCTGTCAGTATCCAGAGTGCATCCCTTTTCCTTCTTTGAAACTGTCCTCTGCATTCCCTCACAGGGTGGGTTGTATTTCGTAGTATTTATAGAACTGTTTGTTGTGATATAAATAAAGTTAATTTGTTAATGTAGCCTTGACTGGAAAGTCCCTTTTATCATTGGCTAATCATTGTATTTTCGCTGTGTTGCAACTAACCAAAGATCCACGACCTTTCGGAGATAAGTCTGCAGTTCCATCCACATTACCAAAATTGGACAAGGAGGTTTATAATTTGCTTGTTATTCCAATCTGTTCAAATTTCTGTTGGTGTACTGGAAGTGTAGGGTTGATTGATGGTGTAGAAACAGATATTCACCCCTGGGCCACTGGTGCAGCGGACGTTGATTCATCGCACTACCGATCATACACGCTAATGTATCCATTTAGTTTGGGAGACACTAATCCAGTCCTGGTTTGAACTTTGCATTTTGGCGCTTTTAGTCTTGGGTTTATGATGGGTAACCTCAGGACTACAAGCCCCAGAATGCAACGTTAAAACCAGGACTGGACTAGCATTTCCTGAACGGAAAGGATAATGTTGGTGCCATGCATGGACTATGGGTCTTTTCTGCTGACTCACATAATTCAAAATATGCTGACAGTATACCATCTTTCTACAATCCAATACGTATTGCCCACCTTACTGTATCCCCACACACCCCTTTCCGGTGCTTTAAGTGAAAAAGAAATTGAGGGGGGCTCTAATGCGTTGTGATGCAATATTTGGGGGTAGTGCCAAAAAAGGGTCTCATGCAGCCTCAAATCCCAAGTGGCTAGTAAAGCTTTTAAAGAGGAGTGGCCTGTGTAATTAAAGGAGTGACATAACAGAGCCAATCGAGTTTACATATGTGCAGTGAAAGGGAAAGATGTATTTAAATATCGTTAACATGTGTAAATATGTTGTCCAAAATAAATATATTAAAATATGAAACAGAATATCAAATCAAAAGGTGTAAAAATACCATGCAATCCCACAGCTTTTATGAAAGAAATCCATTATTCGTACATACTAATTAAAGCCATTCTAACAAGAATCCTTTAATACAATGGGGTGGAAAAAATCAACATTGTATTCTCTTATAATTTCCCTTTCCTGTTTGAAAAGCACTAATTTCAAATGTCTTTAACTGATGTTGTGAGTCTAACTTTACTGAAGGTGACATCTACTGGGTAAGAGCAGTATTGCCACTCATATTTTTAAACACATTTGGTAAGGGAGGTCAGTTCAGAGAGCCCTGGCTCAAGGGCAACGTTTGGAGTCTGCCAAGGCTGAGACCTGGCCCACTTAAAGCCCTGCCCATGTTCCTGCTACATCACCCCTCACGGTGTTTGTTGATCTTGCACCAGCTTTCCCATCTCCTTATGTGTACTTCTTTTCCTCCATAAACTAATGTCTCAACACCTGGGGTGGGACAACACACCAACTCCCAGACAAGCCAGGCACAGTGAGACCACTACAGTGGCATTTTGATGCACTTACATGTAGTCTACCATAATAGCTATTCTGCCCTGTATACCTGTGGCATGCTCTCAAACTGAAAAAAATAAATGACTGGGTTTCTGTTGCTATTAGCACCAATGGTAGCACTAGTGCATCTGTGGTAGTGGTACTTTTGTTTCAAATTGTGCACAGGTGTCCTTAGAGCGGATGAGGGGGGAAATTGCTCCCTTTGGCTGCTTTGCCCGCTAATGAAATGGCATGCCCTCCTCTGGAAAATAACTTTTTCCAGGCGCCTTAAAGGTGCTACTTCGTCCAGCCGTCATTCACACGTTTGCAGGTGCTATTTTCCTAGCCTGAGTATTTACTTCTGACCTGAAAAGGACACAGCAGGAATCAATGGGCCATGAATAACACTGGGGTGGGGGCCATCCCTGGTAAAAGCAAGCTTCCTACATTCTGGACACACTACTGTTACAAATGTATTAATTTGTATTGTCGGACTACCACGCAAATACCCTCTGATTGTTGTGCTCCTTCCTGTGTGTTTTATCACTATTTCTATTGCAATGCCAGCAGTTATTAGGACATGAAACTTTGAGCTCATCGGTGCAAACTTTTTTTTTTTTTTTTTTTTTTTTTTTTACAGAACATTCCCCACCCTCGCCCTGAATATAAGCAAGATAGCAGCCCAACCTGTTTCCTGGGCAAACACAATTTCTAGCACTTGTTCATTTTTATAAGCAATTGCAAAATGTCAATGATTTACAGCCAGTTTTAAATAGATAACATCTTGGCAACAGTCACTCTGCCTGCTAGCTACCCTGGTAGCCTTCTACTTCTACTGTAGGGCACATCTAGGGAATCATTGCATTACCAATAGTGCAGTTCATGTACATGACTTAAAAATGACACTGTGCATACATTCATTGAGTGTGTACCAGTGGCAGCTTCTCCATAATAGTCAAGTGGGAGCTGACCAAGACCAATGGGCACCCTCACCCATTATGAGGGAGCCGAGGAGCCAGCCCAGTATAAACACTGTGTACTCCCTCATCTGCTTTTTGCAGCTGAGTGCTCCTTGGCTGGCTTGCAGTTTTCATAGACAGATCTGTTCCTCAGCCTAACATTACCAATCAACCATGCAAAGCCAAGGGCGTTTTACTTCCTCAACCTTGCGTGGCCCATTGGGGATGCTGGCTGAGCGACTGCATGTTTGTATGTGTGAGGGAGGTGTTGCTGCAACTCCTTGCACATACAAAAAGAGCAAGGCACTTAATAATCAGTGATCTTGCATGCATGTGCAATAACCTGGAAGTGCTCTTTGCTTCCCGGTTCCTGTTAGTGCTACGTGGGAGCTGGACCTCTGGGAGTAAACATAAGGCCTGGGGCAGAAGGTATGTTAATTTAAATATATGTATGTATGTGTGTATGCTTGTGTTGTGTGTAATGAGCGAGTGCATGCTGCGTATGAAGGTTTCGTGTATGTGTGTGAGTTTGTTTTTGTGCTGGGCTGTGGAACTTTGACACAATCAATCACTCAATCCTCCTAGACCGCCTCCACTCCCTAGGAATTCGTGGAACCGCTCTTAACTGGATAGCTTCATTCCTCAAAGATAGATACCAAATAACAATACTCTCCACCTATACCTCCCAAGCCCGACCAGTCGGCACGGGAGTCCCACAAGGAGCATGCCTATCCGCCCTCCTGTTCAATCTCTACTTGATCACCCTCCCACCAATAATTCGTTCACACAACATCCTGTGTTACAACTACGCCGATGACACTCAACTAATTCTAAAACTCCTGAACTCAAAACCCAACTCCCGACCTGACCTGGCCTCCTGCCTCCTTGACATAGAACTCTGGATGACCCAAAGCCACCTCTTGTTAAACCCCTCCAAAACGGAAATCATGGTATGTGGCAACTCCGAACTTCTTCCGCACTCACTACCCTGGCCATCCGCCATGGGCAACTCACCGACCCCATCCAACTCAGTGAAAAATCTTGGATGCACCCTTGACTCTGACCTAGCTCTCTCACGCCAAGTCAACAACGTCTGAAAGTCCTGCCATTACCACCTTAAAACTGTTAGGCGCATCTTTCCATATCTCTCCTTTCCCAACAGACTCTCTGCGGTCCAATCAATCGTTATATCAAGACTGGACTACGCAAACCCCCTATACCTCGGAGTCCACGCGTACCAACTGAATAAACTCCAAAGGGCAAAAAATACAGCAGCCAAAATGCTACTTGCGCTCGGCCCAAGAGACCACATCTCCCCAGCCCTTAAGACGTGGCACTGGCTTCCAGTAGACCGAAGGGTGACTTTCAAAACCTTATGCATCTCCCATCGAGCACTGCATAAAACCGGACCTCAATATCTTCAAGACAAGCTAAAACCCTATCACCCCCCACGCACCCTCAGATCAAGCTCAGCTGGCCTCCTAGTCATACCGAAGACAAACTCAGTCAGGTTAGGCGGATCATCATTCTCAGCCTTGGCCCCCACGCTATGGAACTCACTCCCACCCCACATCTGCCTAACTGAGGATTTAACGTCTTTCCGCAAACTGCTGAAAACCTGGCTCTTCCCCTAAAACCAACCCGTATCAAACTAACCCAAACAGACTAACAGCATCTCAATGATACCAATCCAACAAACTACCTGATGCGAGAAACTGACAGCTAATAACCCCTAATATAAACTAGAAGGACAAAGAGAATTAAAAGAGTAAAGTAGATCAAAGCAGTGAAGTGGTTAATAAGAGTAAATCGTACGGAAACAGTAAAGAGATTTAAACTCCTGAAATGGAAATAATACATGAGGAGTGAACGAAGTGAATGGCGTGGATGAAATAGTTAGAATGGATGAAGCGTGAGCATATAACCCATCATATCACACCACCACGCTTTCTCTCTCCTTTACACCACCACTCAACTAGAACACAGAGATACTATGACACCATTCGGTATAACTGTTCACATACCAACATCCGCCGCACACTCCACATCATTCTAAGTAAACACTGCTGGTTACACACCCCCAACCAGGCGTTCCCCTCAGGCCTAACGCAGCCACATTCGGTCTGGATAAATCCTGCCAGAACGAACACATACTCCTGATCTCTCAACCACCACACCTACCGCTAAGAAGCAGCTATTACACGAATACCGCACCAACTGCACACATACCCGGTGCCCATATGCACCTTTGACTCTCTCTACTCTCTCTACTGATCTGAACTTTGGTTCCCAAGGGCGTTCAACCTACCAGCGCCTTCAGACCATACCAATGGTATATAAGGCTCTAGATAAATGCAAAATAACATAACGTAACATAGCATAACATAACATAACTGATTTTTGCAGAAGAGGAGTTGTTGCAAACCTCCCCTCCCACCAGCCAAAATCATCTCCGCCTGCATGGCGCTGGGGGGCAGGTAGGGACCAGGGGCGCAGGTATGGTATTATTTTATTGGGCATCTATGATGGAGGCCTAGTAAAAAAATACCATGCCTGCCCCCTGGGGGCCGCCCAGCCCCTCGAATATACATGTTATCACATTGAGTGTTTGTGAGGTAGCAGGGGGGCTGAGAGGGCAAGCATGACCTTTTTTAATGGGCATCTATGATAACGCAAGTAGGATAAGTGTTACTGCGTGGCTAGCAAGGCATTTTGGTGCAGCCAGTCTAGCCTTTTCTTACGGTGTCATGACATATTGTTTTGGATATTTTTGAGAAAGTAAGCATGATTCGTGTTATTACATGGCTAGACTGGCATTTTGTTGTAACCAGTGTGGACATATTTTGGCAGAACATGCGTGGACATGTTTTCTTATAGTAGCATTATTGGGATTATGCGCAAAGCAAATGCAAATATGTGCTTATATGGGAATACTGCCATATATTAGTGCAGCTAGCATGGAAATGTATGGGTGCAGCCAAAATGAAAATGTTTTTATACAGGCATATATTATGGGCAAAGGCATCATGAAAATGAGTTGGCAAAATGCTCCTCTGCACTGTTGACGACTTGCATCTATTGTGTTTTTTCATGAGTTACCGCACAACACCATTTGCAAACTGTTTAGCATTTTACCCAATTATTTTAAAAAATGTGTGCTTTAAAATGCACCGTTTTAAACCATTATTTTAAAAATGTTCTTGGGGGGTGGGGTAAGCCCCCCACAGCTCTTGATTGGTTTAGGCTACTTCTCTACGCTCCATCACACTGGCATTCTTGGGGGAAATATTTACGTCCCTCCAATTAAAAAATGTCACCAGCCTCCACTAGGATGTACAGCCAAAAACTGAAAACAATTCTACGTGGGCAAAGTGAGACTCCTGCAATCGTCGCTAAAGAACCAAGCGATTTATTGCCTCCTTTCCCCCTGTCATTGGTGCCTGTATGTGATAGTTCATCTGTTAAACAGACTTTCCTTGACTATCATTTGAAACGGAGGTATGAGTGATGTCTCCTCTTTTAAATTGACTCTTTTTGACTGCACAATATCTGTGCTGGGAGTGATGTCTGCTTGAGTTAAAATAATGCAGTCTCTTGCTGAGTACAAGGTCATTTTTGCAACTTTTGAACATGAGTTAACTTTTTAGGATGTATATTAACTTGATGCAAAATATTTATAGCATTAAACCTACTATGAACATGCTTAATGTCACTTTTTGTTTATATATTTTTTTACAAGCTTTATTAACTATAGATCCCACAATATTTTACATTTGCATATTCTTTAACACAATTCAGTGTACACTCAGTGTCCAGCAGAGACACACATTTCCGGATCCCTTACAATATTTGTGTAACCATAAAATAACCAAAGAACCCACCTCCACTCAAAAAATAAAACCTTGGGTGTGGCATGACTTAATCTCAAACATTAGAACATTAATCAAATCTGAACATGGTACATCGAAACCTTTCACAGTAGGGAGACGTTTTTCAGCAATGCTGGTTTATGAAAGTGATGTTCCCAATCCTTGATGTGTTAATAAAACGAGTGCCACATCTTCAAAACCGTTTTAATACATGACATACCGTAGGGCACACACTGGTTTTCCATGGCGAGCACTCTCCACTGCAGAACTGCCACCGGGCCCTCAATAGTTTTCCATCTATGGGCCAGGACCATTCTCGCTGCAGTCAGAATAGGAGTGCTTCTGGATTTTGTGGATTCTGTACAGTGTGAGATACCAGCGGGACCATCATTTGTAGGTTGACCCCTTAATTGTTGCACATCTCGAGGCCTTATGGGCCCACCACCAGATTAGACCCTATTCCTCATCCGAAATCGTGACACCCATATCTTTTCCCTATTTTACCATGTATGGCAGCCTATCTTCAGGGACCACTCTGTGCAACAACTGATAGACCCTAGAGTTTCCCTTCTGTGTTACCCCGTCTTTCATAGACAATTTCACCCCCATGGAGGTCTAGTCCCAGCTGCCTTAACCATTCTGCGTGAAATTCAATGCCTAATCTGCATGTAGTGAAACCGCTCCCTTTCACCCAATTGGAATGTTCGTTTACACTCCTCAAATAGGAGAGATGACTCTTCCTTATAGAAATCAGCCAGTGCTAGGAATCCCTTCCAATCCTCCCAAAAGCTGTTGGAACAACCTGGCCCAAATTCTGAATTATACTTCATGGGTGTAAGTGATCACCCCCTTCAAACTCTTCCGTCGCATCGTCTGGTTCCAGTATCTGAGAGAGCATTTAGTGACATTTAATAAAGCACCTCTGGCCACCCGTACTGCACTACTCAAAAAAGGAAGGGACCTCAACGGCACGGTGGTAGCCCCCTGTTCGAGTGGAAACCCTCTTTTTGTGTAGTCCATTGCTGCCCACTCCAGCATGGGAGCTTACTGAGCCGCCATAATGTACCTTTCTATATCGGAGGCTCCCATCCCCCCATTAAGGGAGACCACAACAGTACAGATCTGGGAACCCAGGGCCTTTAATTGTTCCACACAAAGAGAAGGCAGCTTTCTACAAGGCTTTAACCATAGGCTCTGGGATTTTAAGTGCTGAAATACAGGCGATCCATGTTATGTCTTGCTTATCCCACCTCTGTACGCCATCCGTTATTTTTGCCCAAATAGGCAATGTTTTTGCTCTGTGCAGAGTTCCACAATCCGCAGTCAGTTTAACCCCTAAACAGTCCAATTCCCTTTCTGCAAATGAGCGGAAAATCCCTACGCCATCCTGCTACCTCAGTGGGGCATTCCGGTTTATTAAGGGTTTTAGATTTAGTGAAATTGATTGTGAATCCGGAGTCAACCGCAAATTCAACTAGGGTCATCATTAACTTAGGCAGCGTTTAGGAAGTGTTTGGCATATCTAACACATCGTCCACATATACAGGGTGCCAAGAGACAACGCAAGTGGCAGCAGTGTGCGGTACAAGACCACATTACATAACATATAACATTTCTTTGTGCGGAATCCCAACTCCTTCCACCCCTCCCCCCTTATTCCGTCCTCCTGCCGTATGATGCTGGCTAATGGTTCTATGGTCATGGCCAAGATTTACAGAGACATAGGGCAACCCTGTCGAGTACTTCCCCTAATCTCGATCCCTTCGAGAATACCTTTAAGTAATAGTTTCATGGTTGGAATTTGAAAGTTTGCCATGACTATCTGAGTGAGGACTGGGACACAACCTGTTAGGGCTTCTTCCAACTCTTGGGCTCTTTGGCAGCAGTGGAGAAGGAGGCATTCTTATGGAGATTTCATCCCCCACCCCCAAGATGGCGCTCTGTTTATGCCTTGAACGGAACTAAAGAAAGGGTTCCAGTGTTTTCCAAGATGGCTGCCGAGAACTGCGTTGCTTCGTAGGCCGACCCCACCTGATAGACTGTATTTACGATAGCCCGATGGTAAACTATCTGCAATGCTTCACTCCCTGTTGCACTGATGCTGTTACTGTTTTTGCTGCCCGCTTCCTTGTTCCCCTCTCCTCTTCGTTACTGCTGCGGCATCACTGAGCTTGCTCCTGTCCCAACTTGCGGCCACCTTGCCAGTCTTACTGCCTTTGCTCTTGCCTGCATATTTCAGTTCCTTGGATGCCCTTTTCTGGCCCGGCCCCCTCCTTACCTGTTGCTGTACTTCCCCGTTGCACTCCACGGCATTCCCGCGCTGTCGGATTGCCGGCACTTTCTTCCTGCCAATGCATGTTCTCTCAGCTGGGAACTTATCTCATGGTATTTCCTGGTCATCGGACCACTTACGATCTTGTCAAGACCGTCAGGTTAGTTGTCAAGCTCCTCCTTCAACTACAGACTTCAGGTTTTTCCTCTTTGGGTTTTTCCCTTGGGCATTGCCCATTAAGCAGACATTTTTCTCTGTTTTACTTAAAGAGAAATGGATGCTTCTTGAGGCTTTGGTCCACTCGCAACACATCCAGACTCCTGAGTGTTCCAAGATAGAGCATCTACCACAGCAGGTCAGTCTTGGGCATTCCTAGCACTCCTGATAGTAAGCGACACCAAATCCATTACTATGGATTAGCTGCAGCAAGTATTGGCTGCTCTACAAGATCTCACCCAAGAGGTGCAAAACCTAAAAAATGAAAACGCTGCATTGCAGGAGATCGTAGGTTCGGGACATGCCCATGCAGAATTACCTTCAGCTTTGCTGAATTCTGGGAATTTTGAAGGAAATCCAAAGAAGTTGAGGGAATTTCTGGAATCCTGCGTGGTACAATTTACGTTGAAGCCTTCATTTATTAGCACTCCTGATACAACCAAATGCCTCTAGGGTAATTCTAAGGTAATTACAGTCCATGCTATTGAATGCCCGTGTGGCATCCAACGCTGCAATTGCACATTTCTGACCCATTTCCTACCCCTCAGTGGCATTAATCGCCTCCCATATATTGTCTTGTGTGTGTCAGCCCAATATAAATCCCACTTGATCGAGATGGATAATCTTGGGAAGTGCCACCATTAACCGTTTGGCTAAGACTTTGGCATTCAAGTTAGTGTTGTTGTTTAGAATAGATATGGGGTGATTGCTCTTACATTCTGTTGGGCCCTTGACCGGCTTAAGTAATAATACCGTAGAAGAGGCCCATAATCCCATGACACACCACCGTTTTACCTAATCATATTAAATAACGTGGTCTGGGGTGTTACCAGCCACATTTTGAAAGCTTTGTGAAAGCCATTCCCAAGCTCATCAGGGCCCGGGGTTCTTATTTGATGGCATAGAGTCTGTTCTTGGACCCGGAATGGCCGAAGCCATGTAGGTAGAGGACCAAGTCATTAATTGAGTGAGACAGGAAGGCAGGGCTATTTCCAGGTGTCACCAAGAGCACCCCAGAAAGGGGCAGCAACAAGCAGAGGCAGGCAGTGACACTCAGCGAGGGGGCCTCCCTCTAGGACTTCATAATCTATATCCTGAAATACCAATTCATTCAGTCACCATTGTTTACGTTCCTTGGGTAATGTGCCACCCACCTCCACTTGAAAAAGGACCGGGGAATGATCTGAGCATCTATATTTATTGAGAGAACCCATGGGATCAATGTAGCAGAGACCATCATCATGTCGATGCTAGAGTATCCCCTGTGTACCACAGAAAAGGGTGTATATTCCTTATCCTCCTCCCTAAAGAACCACCAAGTCTCAATAAGGCCCAGCTCCCCATGAAACCTTGTTGACTCCTGTATTTGTCTATTGTCATTGGCCGAGGGCGGAAGTGTTTTATCTAACTTGGGCCCCCTCCCCTTGTCTCTCCTCCTTATTCCTCCCCTCCCTTGTCTGCCCCAAGCGCTACCCACCCTCCCCCTGCTTGGGCTCCACCCTACCCTCCCTCTTTTCACCCTGCACCCTCTATGGTGCACTCTGTCTCACCTATCTTCTCTAACTGCTATTGTATTGACTATCCTATCCCTCTCGTTAGGTCTGGCAGGAAGAAGCTTAAAAGGGACATCCTGGTCTCCAACCCAGGCCTCCCTATCACTGATACCTATACCAGTGCTTCCCCCAGACAGACGCTTACCAACATCCTCTTTGTCGTTTCCTCTCCAGGCCTATGGGTCCCCCATATGTTCTCTGTCCTCTCTCCTTTTCTCCTTCTCCCAGTAATGGTGGCACCTGGTGGGAGGCCCTCCTGGCCCCGTTCCATTCCTCTAAGACCATCATTATTTCTACTTAAATGGCACCATCTTGGTCCAGAGCCCTCAGGCCAATCTCCTCCTTATTTAAAGACTCTGCCCGTGCCTTATCAACTTCCTTTCTTCTCCTGCTATCCCTACTTACCCATCTCTGGCTCCTCTGCTGCCTCTTTCCTCCGCCACCTCTCCGGCACCCTCTGCTGCCTCTTTGGCCACCCTGCTGACTTCTTCCACCGCCACCACTCTGGCACTCACTTCTTCATCTCTGACTACCCTGCCTTCTCTTCTGTCCTCCTCTGACCATACTCGGGCACCTTCACCACTTCCGCAGGGCGTACCTCTGGCCTGTACCCCTCCACGGATGTCCTTCAAAGGTGGTAACCTGTTCCACATCGCTACTCTCAACTCTCGCTCTGCTTTCAAACATTCCTCAGGCATCTGCCATCTCATGGAAGATCTTGATTTGGATGTACTAGGTCTCACTGAGACTAGGTTCATGTCCAGCTCTGTCACAAGTTTTGAAACTCTTCTTCCTGATGGCTACACGATCTTCTCCGAACCCAAAACCAACCATCCCAGCAGGGTCTATTCTTGATTTTTCCAGAGTGGATTCCTGCTTCTGTCATCCCAATGCAGGACTACTCCTCCTTTGAATGCCTGGTCTGCAGGCTGTCTGTTTCTCCTGGCCTCTCTCTAAATGTGACTAATATCTGCAGGCCGCCTGGCCAGGTCGCCCTTTTTCTCTATGAGTGGGATGACCTCTCCTCTTCTCTCCTTGCCTCTACCTCTCAGCTTCTCCTACTCAGAGACCTGAACATCCTCCTGGATGCAACTAGCCCCTCTTCGGGGCTCTTTCCCAACCTCTGTGACTCTCTCTCTCTCTCTCTCTCTCTCTCTCTCTCTCTCTCTGTCTCTCTCTCTCTCTCTCTCCCTCTCTCTCTCTATTCTTCTCTCTGGCCCAACTCACTCTGCTTGGCACACCCTGGATGTTCTGCTCTCTTCAGACCCCCCCTCTCTAACACTCTCACCACTCCTCTCTCTTGGAGTGACCACTTTCTCCTTTCCTCCCACCTTTCTCGTTTTACCCCTCAGGGCAAGCGGACCCCAGCACTGCCACCTACCTTCCCGGTTATCAGGCCCATGAAGCGTGTGTCAGTTGAGGCTTTCATCGCTACCTTCTCTCCTCCTCCTACTCCTTTGCTGACTCACACTCTGACACAGATCTCTCTAACCTCCATCTCTCTATCTCTAAAACTCTTGACGTCTTTGCCCCTGTAATGAGGATCCGTTTGAAGTCACTCTTGGTATGATTCCGACCTTGCCACCCTTAAACACAACTGTAGGCAGCTGAGAGGAAGTGGAGGGAATCATGTGCACCCCCTGACAAACTAGCCTGCCGCCTGCTCCTAAGGTAGTACAGACTCTCTGTCCTCTCTAAGAAGAGAGCCTTCATCCAAGCCCACATCTCTGCGGCATCTAACAACTCAGCTGAACCTTTCAAAATGTGAAAGGAGCAGGCCAATCCTGCTGCCGTCTCTACCTCTCCTGTTCCCTCAGAGGCCCTCGGCACAGCCCTGGCTTCTCATTTCTCCACCAAAACTCAGAACACCCTGTCCACTCTCTCTTCCTCTTCATCCTCATCCTCCTCATCTACCACCCCTGGCCCTTTTTCAGCCATTTCTCCTCCTTCTTTCTTCTCCTTTCCCCTGGTCACCCCTGACAATGTTTCCAGACAAGTCTGATCTATGAAAGTCTCGTCAAAGCAGGTTGCCTCTTGCTCATTCACAACCATCAATGACCACATTGAGATACTTGTTCCAGCCTTGGCCGATTTCTGCAATCACTCCTTTGCCACTGGAATCTCGCCCTCCCCGCTTAAGCACTCCCTTGTGCACCCCCTTCTTAAGAAACCCTCTGCCGATCCTTCCTCTCCGGCTAGTTATCACTCGATCTCCTTCACTCCTTTCCTAGGCAAACATCTGGAAAAGCTAGGCACCTCCCAGCTTAATCTGTACACTGAATCTGTTGGTTGTCTCCATGACCACCAGTCGGGCTTCAGAGCTGCCAAAAGCATGGAAACTGCTCTTCTGAACACCTGTGAAGACCTGCTCTCTAATCTTGATTCTAATTTTCCTTCTGTCTTCATTCTCCTTCATCTATTCTCTGCTTTTGACACAGTAAACTGTGCCATCCTGCTCAACCACGTCTGTGACAACCTGGGTATCACTGGTCAGGCTCTGCCCTGGTTGACCTCCTTTCTCACAGACCGACCCTCCCAGGTCCAACTGTGGTCTTTCCTCACTTCTATCTCCCTCTACTCGTAGTGTTTCCCAGGGGTCTAACCTTTCTCCCTGGCTCTTCAACCACTACCTGGCACCTCTTGCCTACTGCATCGCTAGAATCTGCTCTAAAGTTCAGTGTTATACTGATGCCACGCAGCTCTCCTTCAGGTTCCTCTCAGCCACCTCTGCTCCTTCTCTCATATCAGATTGTCTGGCCACAATTCAGGAATGGTGTGCCGCCAATGATCTGTGCCTTAATGCCAGTAAGACTGAGATCCTCCTCATTGGGACACTTGCTCCCTCCTTTCCTATCTCTCTCTCTGGCCGCCCACCCTGGGCCCTCTTCCTGCTCCTTCCTGTGAGGCTAAGAACCTTGGTTTCATGTTAGATTCCACCCACTCCTTCTCTCCTCACATCTCTGATGTCTCTTAGAAGTCACACTTTCAGCTGCACCTCTTCAGAGGTGTTCTGCCTTTTCTCACTTTCCCCAAGCCCTCTGTCTCCAGAGTCCTGGTCCTCTCTAGGCTGGACTATTGCAACAGCCTCCTTCTAAATCTGCCTGCTTCTACTCTCTGACCTTTACACCTTATCCAGAACAGGACTCTGAGACTTGTCATTGGCCTCAAGCCCAGGGATCCTATCTCTCCAGCTCAGAAATCTCTTCATTGGCACCCCTTGGCTGCAAGGATCAACTTCAAGACCCTTTGCATCGCACACAAGGCTTTCTGGGGCCTGAGACTGCTCTACCTCCAACTTTCTCTTCCAAAACATCTTCCTTCTCGAGCTCTCCGCTCATCCACCTCCAACTCTCTGAGGGTCAGACGCTTCTCCAAGCAGAGAGTTGGGAGCAGATCTCGTTCCTCGACTGGGGAGTCCCTCTGGAACGGCCTCCCTGCCTCTCTCAGACTTGAGCAGAACCGAATCTCGTTCCGGAAGCAACTCAAGACCTTCTTTTTTGCTTCTGCTTTCTCACTTCCTCTCCCCTGCTGATGTCCCTGAGTGCTCTACGTATTGGTCACCTGGCCACCCACTGAACTTGAGCCCAGGCTCCTGCCTGTCCAGTTGCCGTTGCACTGCCTCCTGGCCCCACCAGCACTTAAGGGTCTGTATCTGCAACCCTCCAGTCCCTTCTCATTGTACATATGAGCCACCCTCTGACAGCACTTATTGAGTTACTTGCACTTCTCCCTCGCCCTAGCACTTCTCCCCTCCCTCTTCCCTGCACTTGAGCGAGCTGAATGACACAAGGCCTAGTAAGATCGTTTTGTCCTCCTTTTGTTTCCCTTGTCTTGTCGCGCCTAAAACACTTGTGTACAGGCGCATTATAAATGACATATCAGTTCATGTCACGCAATTTAATGGTCATTTTTTATTTAACCAGATTGGTAAAATATAGGATTTACTTAAAACATATTCGCCTGATGACCCTTTCTTGATGTGCCGCCTCCCTTCCACCCCCCCTAATACTGATTTCTGGTGACGCAACAGGTAGTAAGCCCACCCGTGTTCAGTCAATTGATTGGCACTTCAACCAGTATAAATCCTGCTACTGCTCTCATCATTAGGATGAGCAATGTGGGGCATTGCTCAAGCGATGTTGCATGGAATGTGAGGGTGCGATAAAGAAGTTACCACAGGGTTGTGCTGTCAGAAGCCACGCCCAGACCTGTGTCCTGGCAGCTGGCTTGTAATGCTGGGCATTTTAGGTGAGCCTGCAAGTAGAGGATCTAACAAAATGTCCGCCTGCGCTGCTTGTGGCTTGGTAGGATCACGCACTGCATGTGTGTTCCATTGACTCTACATGGAATGTAGTTTCTTGCATTATGCTGGCGGAAACAGAAAGTGCCTCTACTGGCAGGTATATAAAAATGGCACCCTCCAGACTGTTGCCGAGTTCTGCGGTCCTGCTTGGTGTCAGAGATAATGATAATGATTGGCTTGTCCTTGTAACCATGGAAGGAATTGGGCCGGATCAAAACGGAGCTGCACTCCGGCATGAATTGCCTTGACGTTCTAGTGAAACGAGCACTATATCCAGTGTGCATTGCACACTCGGAAGGAATGCATGCTTGAATTACCATCACAGGCACGTTTGATAAATTGGCTGTCGTACTTATGTTCCCAAAATGCACTTTGTACACAAAGGAGCCACGCCCATGGCACCCACATTATTCCACCTAGTTCCGCCGCTCAATCCCTCCCACATCACTCTGGCAATCCGTGCCCTGCCTGCATGGAGCAAATGGTATGTGGCCCCTATGCCCGTGCCCTGGTCTGCTTGGGGGAGCCCATGGTATGTGGCCCCTATGGCTGTGCCCCGGTCTGCTTGGGGATGCCCGCGCCGTGGTCTGCCTGGGGGACCCCATGGTATGTGCCCCCTATGCCCGTGCCCCTCTCTGCTTGGGGGACCCCATGGTATGTGCCCCCTACACTGTAAACAAAGAGGACATTGCCGGTTGTTACCACTGAAGTCTATGGAAGACCTTACCTTGTGTCTCATATGATTTGCCAAATGCTACATTGGAAAAACCTGTACAATGCTACGCAGACTTACATCGTTTTTGCTTCATGTGTTACTAGCTGGAGTTGAGTGCCTTCATAGTGAACTGTGCCTAGGCTTTCCTGGCACGAGTCCTTTCTTTTTTATAAAGCACTTGTATTGCCCCAGAGTTTCAGAACGCTGTGTGGCGCCCTATCCGGCAAGGGCCCGCTAGATGACCACATACGACCAAGGCGTGTGCCAGAGTCAGAAGGTTCCTTTCTAGAGGGGGTAGAGGGGCGGGTTTCTCGCTCCGTTTCTTGGCTGCCTGATGGCACACGTTTCTCCAGCTAGCCGGGGCTATTTGGAAATCATGAGCAGGCGAAAGTGGGAGTCGGTCCAGGGCCAATCCTGGTGTGAACTGTTGCTCGAACCCCGTGGGTGCGTGGTCTAGAAACCTTTGTTGAGGGTGACCGATGCTCGCTGTCCGTGCCGGCTGTCCTCCATCTTGCTGTAGGGGTGGGGTGCTATTCACTTCCAGGTGGAAGTTCATTTAAGCATTGTTTAGGGGTTTGCTTAAGATTTCAGGATTATGGCCTAGCAGTGAGTTGAGTGTTTGGAGATTGCTTGGCACCTTAAACAGTCTTGTATGCAGGGGCAAAAGTTAAGTGGTTGGGTGGCAGGTCACACCTGTTTTTTTCAGTATAGCCTTCTTGGTACCTGGCTACCTTTGGAGCTGATCTAGATGGGGTCCAGGGTTTTACACAGAGCCAGTGGAATAAGTGGGAGGCTAAATTGAGGGGAGTTCTCATTGGGGTGCATGGCCTAAGTATGTATGCACTTAGACCACGCCCCCTAATGAGAGGCCCCTCCCTCGCCAATCAGGGCAAAGGGGCTGGTATATATACATATGTGCCAATGCTCTTTGATTTTATGCAAATCAGGCTGGAGCCCTCACTGATGTTATTTTCCCCATCCACTTTCTCATAGGTTTTTTTTTTCTCTAAAAAAATGCAATAGGAGTATCCCTACTGCTTATATTAGACTGATGACCGTCCATCAGAAAATAATTCACATGGCTATTAGGTTTTGATAATGCACTTTGTACAGCAAAACAAATGTTATCACTGCAATATATTCAGTAAGTGATTATTAAAAATGAGCATTGTAAAAAAAAGGCAGTTGACAGCGTTTGTACAATTAAATTAGTACAATTTAAAAAATAATTATATATATATATATATAATATATATATATAATAGCTGCTTTTGCACACAAAAAACACAGTTCTCCCCCACAAGTTATCTATTTTTCTTTCTACCCTGGGCGAGCACTACTCACCAACAGCTCGGTGGCTTTCTCAAAATTGCACCCCACTGCGCGACTTTCACCCACATAGCGACAGAATCAGAGGCTGGGAAAGAGGGAGGTATAGAGTGTAGAGAGAGAAAGTGGGAGAGAGAGGAGAGAGAGCGGGAGAGAGAGGGGAGATAGAGGAATTTGTATTTGTTTATAAAGTGACTGATAGTCAACATACTTTAATAAAGAAAGATGTGATAGAATCAAATAAACTAACCTGGATACACATATTAGAGGAATATCTAGTACCGATGTTTCATTGGGCTTTTGGCGATCCAGTCCACAAGGACTAATGTGGTTGAAAGCCAAACATGGCAGCGTCCCAGGCGGCGGCGGGACCACCTGAGGGTGAGGGACGTGATAGAGGAGACTTCTGTAGGGGTGTCATTCATCTGAGGAGGGCTTAGTTTATTCACTTCCATGGCACTACTTCTTTTCAGATTTGGACTGTAATACTTGCAAAGGACCAAGTTAAGCAGACATTTTCTGTCCTCACTGATCGGGCACTTTACGCCAAATGGATAAAGATGGATCCTATTTTGAGGGCACAGAGTTAAAATGTGGGGGTCAGAGTAAGAATGGATCATGCATTATGCAAACAATGTATTTCTGTGCTTGAGTGACCTGTTGGTAGGAGCCTATTGGACATAATTCTTGCTAAGATCCTTGCTGGATGTCGAAAGTAGCTAGAGCATTGAGGCATTCATTAGCTACAGCTGATGCTTTCTAAAACTGGGCACTCCATGCTTTTGGAACTTTAGCCGAAGGCACAGCTGCAGACCCGCACGATTTGAGTGTGCCAAATAGCGTCACTGTGTTAAAGTTGAATTTAGAAAGTGTGCCTATTAGCGTCACTGTGTTAATGTTTGAACTTAGAAAGTGTTCCCATCATCATTGAGTGTGCCTAATAGCGTCACTGTGTTAAAGTTGAATTTAGAAAGTGTTCCCATCATCATTGAGTGTGCCTAATAGCGTCACTGTATTAAAGTTGAATTTAGAAAGTGTTCCCATCATCATAGAATGTGGTTAAATAGCGTCACTGTGTTAAAGTTGATTTTAGAAAGTGTGCCTAATAGCATCACTGTGTTAAAACTGAATCTAGAAGGTACTCCCAACATCACTGAGTATGCCCTAATGCCCTAATAGCGTCACTGTGGTAAAGTTGAATTTAGAAAGTGTTTCCATCATCATGGAGTGTGTGTAATAGCGTCACTGTGTTAAAGTTTAATTTAAAAAGTGTGCCTAATAACGTCACTGTGTTAAACTCTGAACTTAGAAAGTGTTCCCATCATCATTAAGTGTGCCTAATAGCGTCACTGTGTTAAAGTTGAATTTAGAAAGTGTTCCCATCATCATTGAGTGTGCCTAATAGCGTCACTGTGTTAAAGTTGAATTTAGAAAGTGCTCCCATCATCATTGAGTGTGCCTTATAGCGTCACTGTATTAAAGTTGAATTTAGAAAGTGTTCCCATCATCATAGAATGTGGCTAAATAGCGTCACTGTGTTAAAGTTGATTTTAGAAAGTGTGCCTAATAGCATCACTGTGTTAAAACTGAATCTAGAAGGTACTCCCAACATCACTGAGTATGCCCTAATAGCGTCACTGTGTTAAAGTTGAATTTAGAAAGTGTGCCTAACAGCGTCACTATGTTAAAGTTTGAACTTAGAAAGTGTTCCCATCACCATTGAGTGTGCCTAATAGTGTCACTGTGTTAAAATTTGAATTTAGAAAGTGTTCCCATCATCATTGAATGTGCCTAAATAGCGTCACTGTGTTAAAGTTGATTTTAGAAAGTGTGCCTAATAGCATCACTGTGTTAAAACTGATGTTAAAGTTGAACTTAGAAAGTAAGCCAAATAGCGTCACTGTGTTAAAATCTGATTTTAGAAAGTGTGCCCAACAACATTGAGCAATTCACTCAATCACTGTGCCGAGCTTAACATCCAGACCGTGTACCCAAACAGCATTGAGTGTACCCTATCTGCTTCCACCGTGTTGAGTCTCACTTCTAGATAGTGCGCCCAAATATCACCGAAGGTACCCCAATTGTTTCACTGTATTGAGTTTCATATCTTGACAGCATGCCCAAATATCATTGAGTGAGCCCTAATTGTCCCACTCTGTTGAGATTCGATGATACCTAATACATGTATCACCTATATATGCCATGTACCAGTATCCCTTTAGGTATCTGTATCCCATATATACCACCATCCATCTTGTCACTATATATATATATATATATATATATATATATATATATATATATATATATATAATATATATATATATATATGTCACTATGTTCGTCCCCACTGTCCTGCTCACTGATATACACCATATCACACCACTATGCTTACACTCTGCTCTACACAACAGTCAACTAGAACACAGCTATACCATGATGATTCGGCCTAGCTGTTCTCATACGAACACGACCCCACAAACTCCTCATCACCCTAATAAAACACAGCTAGCTGAGCACATTCTGGCTAGCTTAGGCATTCCTCAGGTCTAATGCAGCCAGCACCCATTCTAGGTATCCACCCACCAGACTGAACACATCCAACTGATTTCATCAGCACCACACCTATCGCTAGAAAGCAGCTATCATCCAACAACCACACCAGCTGCACACATATCCGGTGCACCCACGCACCATACCACTCTTTCTCTCTACTGACTTGAACAACAGTTCCAGAGGGCGTTCAACCTACCAGCGCTTTGTGATCATACCAATGATGCATAAGGCGCTATATAAATGGCAAGTAACATAACATAACATCTGCCATGGTGGGCAGTCATAATTTCGAGAAAAAAAATGTCGACAGACAAAAATGTCGACAAAAAAATGTCGAAAAAAAAAATGTCGACGTTTTTTTAAATTATATATTTATTTTAGGGGTTCGGGAGTTAAAAAAAAGAAAAAAAAAAAAAAAAAAAAACGGGGTGTTGTGGGGGGAACCACCCCATTTAAAAAAAAAATGCATTGAAAAAAAAGTCGACATTTTTTTTTTTCACATTTTTTTTCCGAAATTTTGACTTTCGACATTTTTGTTTTCGAAATTATCACTATAAACCATCTGCCATCATAGACCACTGAAAAACACTTCGCACATCACCTCTGCCACTAGAATGCAGCTATTGTTCACTTCAAAATTTCGATATATAGCTGCACATGTAATAACTATCTCTGTCTCTCTCACACCCCCTCTAGACTGCCTCTCACCACCCATCCACACGCCAGTTCGACATGGGTGGCTAGCAGAGATTCTCACCACCCATCCACACGCCAGTTCGACATGGGTGGCTAGCAGAGAGTCTCACCACCCATCCACACGCCAGTTTGACATGGGTGGCTAGCAGGGATTTGGCCTCCCCATCATAGCTCGTACTGGCCGGCATTCACACGCATACTATCACTTCTTTTTTTCCCCATATGCGGACTTTGGTCCCCCAAGCATGTTCATCCTACAGCGCTTTGGGACCATAGCAATGGTGAAATGCGCTATACAAATGATACAATCCAATATAATACAATAACATGTACATCTTGAAATCCCGCCCATCTCCTTTCACCCTCCATGTCTGTAGATAAACTCAAACCTGCTTTGGATGAACGCTGGGCCATCTTGGGTTTACAAATCATCTACTCCACTCTGCGGTGGAATGCTTGAGCCAGTTGTACTGTCCGTCATGTGTCCATAAGCCGCTTTCTTAATACGAATAATTTAATTCTAGATAATGTTTGTCTGGATGGGTCAAAAATATTAACCAGATCCTTCACCACCGTTGCCAAATTGTAAACTCTTGAATTTCCATTGCATCTGTTAAACTGTAATTCAGTGAGTATAAGAAGGTAAAGCAAGTATTTCTTTTTTTTAAAATCATTTATCATTTTACAATGCACTCTTTTTTTCGTACAAAGTGGTGCTCCCTATGTTCCCAAGTTTCTCTGTATTCGTTTGACTTTCAAATCTTCTGCGAGGGTTAAGGTGAGAAGAGTAAACTTACTTCTATGTTCTGCTGATTTTGTGATAGTGCCAGTGGGTGTTCTGCTGATTTTGTGATAGTGCCAGTGGGTGGGCTTTTTGTCTATGAAAATATCAATGTGTGTGTTGGGTTTATTGACATACTGACCGTAAAGCTACGGAGCACTCTGCAACAAGGGGGCTAGATGGAGATGATACAATAATATGGGCGCAATTAGAAGGCTAGCATATTCGGGGTAAATGTGGAAGTATATGGCGATACGAGATACAGACGGTTAAAGATAGGCAATACAGGTTTGGTGGAAAGGCGGACCTAACTTGGGTCGTGGCGGTTCCACTACTGTGCCCCCGTTGAAACTATAGTTCTGCAGGTTTCCATCGATGGGATCATGCTAACTGCACTCTTAAGTCCTGGGCATTGTAACAGATGAAGGGTTCCACCTAAGGCCCAAGACAAATGGATTGCAAACAAATAGGATTAATTAGAGTTAAACACAGTGTAAAGCCTGCAGGGTCTAGCATTGAATTGCTCTAACAAAAACAGGGCGACTACTGAATACAATAGTGTAGAGGTTAACAGAAAAACAATTCTTTTAGAGAGCCATTCATACCCCTAGTCTAAGGTAGGACTGGGGGCCTGGGACCAGGTTCCATTTGCCAGATGGCAGATGATGACTTTTCTAGCTGCTGTTGTTATTTCCCCACCCCAGTGAAAAACACCACTGGCACAGACAAGGGAATTTGTTAGTTCTACAGCCCACCAGCGACTCTGGTTGGCCAAAGGCTCAGCACAGGGTCTGGCCAGTTTAGGCCCTTGTTCCGGCAGTAGGCAACACCAGGGCTCCTCGCCCGCTTTATCTAAGATGGAACTGCATCCAATGGGCATAGTCTTTATCTCAATTTTGTTTATTGCCCTCGTCTCCTACCAAAGGTTTCGCGGGTTCTTGGCACTGCCTCCTGATTCAGATTACACAACTCCAGCAAGGCTTAGTCTCTTTAATGTTTGCTTCTCTGCTGCACTGTTTAGACTAGCCAGGATATGAGTCAGAACACCCTGCCAATTGTTGGCACTGGTCCTCCCCTGCCAACCCAGAGGCAGAGGACCTTCCTACTTCCTTAGCGACTTCTGTTTATCCACGCATTTATGGCTGATCGCTTTTTCCTGCATCCTCTCCTTCCGCACCAGCCTTCTCCTTAGGGTTTCACGTTCCTCATCCTTCCTCTGGCTATTTCCCTCCTCCAACTTCAGCATTTACCTAGCACTCTTTTCCTCCCCCTGTTGCCTCTTGAGCCTTCTCTCCTCCACCATCAGCCTTTCTCTTGCTCTACATCCTTCCACCCCTCTTGCTCTCTCTGCACAACTCTGCTCTGACAGCCACCTTACAAGCTCCCTCATCCGACACACTCTCTATCTCTCGTTTTGCCTTCTCCCAGGAAAGGATTAAGGCACTTATGGCTTTAGGGGGGGGCACATGGAGTCAGATGCTAATGGAGGAATAGGAAGGCCTCGGGCTGCTCAGGTTGATTCTATGTTGCAATGATGTTTGCTCCAGCTTTGCAAGCTGAAACGTTGAAGGTGTCTGCCTTCATGGAGTCAGGCGGCCCTGTAATGGCTGCTGCCTGACTCCACCATGGCTGCCCTGTATTCACCTACTGAATACCTCATCTCCCTAATAGCGCATCTTTGCACCCCTCTGCGGTTTATTGGCCCATCTCCCTTTTCATGCCATGTATACCGAGTGGTGATTTGGAGAACATATGCATGGTCAAGCTTGCTATCCACACTATCTGATACCCATTCCCTGTGATAACCCCACTCAGCTCTCAGTCCAGGCTTGCAGACCAGTCTCGTGCCTTTTAAATATTATTCTCATCTTATAAGAATTAACCTTTCTTGGATGGGCAAAGCAAGCAGGCTGGGGATGGAGGTGAGGATCCAGGGCACTCCCATATACCTCCCACTTTTGGGATCAGCAAAATGGAGTGGGCACATTACTCAGTGGCCAATGTCTCTCTTATCTTGTCTCCAAGGCAGGGCCATCTTAAGCATTTTTGGGGCCCTGTGCATAGACATCTTTGGGCCCCCCTCCACCAAACCAAAGGAATCAAGTGATCAAGAATATCTGGTGGCACCACTTCCCCCACCGACCCACCGTGATCATAACCTATAGGTTGATATGCTGCCTTGCAGCATTCAAAAAAAGCATGTTTGCTCTCTTTAAGTCTCTAAGTGCCTTACCCTCTTCATTCTTTTTATCAATATTATCAATATGGATTTCAACTTTGGCTATTGCACATGATCAACATAATTCCCACAGGAAGGAAAGAATTCTACATGAGTTGTGCCGTACGGAAAACACAAACTATGTATTCCACAGTGAGCACAGAAAGCACTACATGATTAATTGGTCAAGGCAGAATGTACTTGTCAAAACATACAACCAATAGGTTTAGCGCCTCAGCAGCATGCCATAAAATCTCCTGGCGTGTGCTATTTAAGTCTGGTGAACAATGGAATCTTACTTTAGATTAGGCAGCCTTGTGGCCCCCCCCCCCCAAGATGGGGGCACTGGGCAAGTGCCCGTTTTGCCCTCCCATAAAGGTGGCATATTTACAGTAGGCATCAGTGATTCTCACCTTTCCTTCTGCTGCCATATTGTCTTTAAATATGCCACAAATTCATGAGCCTTCTACGTACTGGCTTCTAGCTCAGTAGCACAGAGGCTCAATGCAAAACATGGGGTTTTTCAATTATTTCAGTTGTATTTGTTGCATGAAACTGTAAATGCTTCTTTATTTTGTGGGTGTTTTTTTGTTGACTATATTCAATTAAAATGTATTGAAGGTCGATGGAAATGAGGATAATCGACAGACTGGAGTCCTTGAAAGAAACACAGAAAATGTACATTCTGACCTGCTTTCTAAAGTTTATAAGTAATGGCATAGAAAGAGGCAGGATAATGTAGGAAGACATGATTAATGTCTTGGTGCCACTGAAATCTTCTGAGGGGATATGATATGATATGATATGGCATTTGTAACGCGCCTATACACAAGTGTTTCAAGGCGCGACGAGGCAGGGAGGGGGGAACAGGGGGAAGACAGACAACGATCCTACTAGGCCAGGTGTCATTCAGATCGCGCAAGTGCAGGGGTAGGGGGAAGGGAAGAAGTGTAAGGGGGGAGGGGGAAGTGCAAGGGTGGAGGGGAAGTGCAGTACAAGGTAAGTAGAATAAAATAAATAATAAATAAATAAATAAGGAGGGCCATCTGGTGGCAAGTGCAAGGTAAGTGCAGGTAAGTGCTGGGAAGGGGGGGCTGGAGGGATACAGAGACAGTCCCGCAGTGCAGGGGTTGCCAGGGAGGCAGTGCAAGTGGAGAGTGGCTGGGCCCAGGGTCGGGAGAGTGGCCCAGTTGCAATTCAGTGCAGTTTCAGTGAAGAATTAGCAGGGGAGAGGAAGAGAGAAAGCAGAAGCAAAGAGGAAGGTTTTGAGGTGCTTCCTGAACCGGAGATGGTTCTCCTCAAGTTTCAGGGAGGCAGGAAGGCTGTTCCAGAGGGAGGCCCCTGCCGCGGAGAGAGATCTACCCCCAGCACGTTGCTTCGAGAAGCGGCTGACCCTGAGGGAGTTGGAGACGGAAGATTGAAGGGATCGGGAAGGAAGATATTTAGGAAGAGAGAGTTGAAGGTATTTAGGCCCCAGGCCCCAGAAGGCCTTGTGGACAATGCAGAGGGTTTTGAACTTTATCCTCGCAGCCACTGGGAGCCAGTGTAGAGATTTCAGTCCTGGAGAGATACGGTCCCTGGGCTTGAGGCCAAGGACAAGTCTTGCAGTTCTATTCTGGATGAGTTGCAGAGGGCGCATAGTGGAGGCAGGCAGATTAAGATAGAGGCTGTTACAGTAGTCCAGCTTCGAGAAAACCAGGGCTCGGGAGACAGTGAGCTTCTGGGGGAAGGAGAGGAAGGGAAGAATACCTCTGAGGAGGTGCAGCTGGTAGTGTGACTTCTTAGAGACGTCGGATATATGCGGAGAGAAGGAGAGTGTGGAGTCGAAGATAACCCCAATGTTTTTTGCCTTGCAGGTAGGAACATGAAGAGGGCCAAGAGAGGCCGGCCAGAGAGCTGCAGGGAAGGAGGGGGTGGGTGTGCCGATGAGGAGAATCTCAGTCTTACTGGCATTAAGGCAGAGGTCATTGGCGGCACATCATTCCTGGATAGCAGACAGACAGTCAGAGATGAGGGAAGGAGAGGAGGAGGCCGAGGGTAGCCTGAAAATGAGCTGGGTATCGTCCGCATAGCACTGAAAGTTGGGGCAGAGAGCTGCGATGCGGTGGGCAAGGAGTGCCAGATACTGGTTGAACAGCCATGGGGAAAGATTAGATCCCTGGGGGACACCGCAGGTTGAGAAAAGGATGTCAGAGAGGAAGGACCCCAGTTGGACCTGGGAGGGTCGATTGGAGAGGAAAGAGGTCAGCCACGCCAGAGCCTGACCAGTGATACCCAGATTATCACGGAGACGGTTGAGCAGGATGGCATGGTTGACAGTGTCAAAGGCAGAGGAGAGATCGAGCAGGATGAGAACACACGGAGTGTTGGAGTCGAGAGTCAAGAGCAGGTCCTCACGGATGTTCAGGAGAGCAGTTTCCGTGCTTCTGGCAGCTCTGAAGCCAGATTGATGGTCATGAAGACTTCCAACAGATTCAGTATGGAGGTTAAGCTGGGAGATGGCTAGTTTCTCCAGGAGCTTGCCCAGGAAGGGAGTGATGGAGATTGGGCGATAGTTAGACGGGTAGGAGGGGTCAGAAGAGGGTTTCTTAAGAAGAGGGTGCACAAGGGAGTGCTTAAGGGGGGATGGGAAGACTCCAGAGGCGAAGGAGTGGTTGCAAAAGGCAGCCAGGGCCTGAGCCAGGGAGTCGATGTGGTCCTTGATAGTTTTGGAGGAACAGGGGTGAACCTGTTTAGACGAGACTTTCATAGATCGGACTTGTCTGGAAACCTCGTCAGCAGAAAAAAGGGGAAAGGCAGAGAAGGAGGGAGGAGGGGTGGCTGCAGAAGGGCCAGAGGAAGAGGCGGGAAGGGAGGGAGGGAGGTGATAGGAGGAGAGTGAGGACAGGATGTCCTGAGTTTTAGAGATAAAGTGAGAGGCCAGTGCAGTGCAGAGGGCCTGGGAGGGGACAGGAGAGGTAGAGACAGCAGCAGGGTTGGCAAGCTCCTTGCAGATTGCAGATAGAAGTGAGATGGATTTTCATCTGCAAAGGGGGGAATACTCTGGCATTTTTAATTGTTATGATCAAAAAATGATGTGGATAATTCTGTTGCTGAATGGGAGAACAGATAAATGTTCATAAATGTTTCATGCCAAAGTTATAGTGCACATATGTTCCTCTGCTGAAACAGCCTACAGGCCCCTTCATCTCCAGCTCTGTAGTGGAACAGAACAGGTACAAACATTACTTAACTTTACTTTAATACATTTGTATAGCACTTCCATGAACCCGAAGGCATGAGGGCACTACATAACAATAACAACAGATAACAAAAAGAGGAATCCAAGATGCAAAGGTCACATGTGCATCCCTGACAGCTTCCGGGACACAAAGCACCTGCAGACAGAGGTGGTGCTTTAATCTTCAGCGCCTCTGATCTAAATTATAATAATTGTATGTCTAAGTCAGACTGATGGCACACACATCTTCAAATATACACTGTACATAGTTGCAACATGGTGACTGATAAGAGTACACAATTATACAGCCACAGCAATTAGTTATCACACCAGTGCCATCATTGTGAGTAGGGCCCAGCTATGGCAGGACTGATGTATATTGGTGTCTTGGTTTCCTGTCTCCACAGCGCCCATGTAGAACAATAACCATGACGATGCCCTTTGATTCTCTGACAGTAAGGGTAAGAACCTCTGCTCAAAGCAGATCATTTCCCACATGGTGTCCCCTGGGAACCATGCGTTAAAGGCAGTACTGACATAGCACAAGCTTCCATCACAATAAGGTGCTGACCACTAGGTGTCCCTTAGATGTCAGCAGGCATGTGAAGAGGGCAGGCTTAGAGCAGGCAGGGAGGCAAGGTTGGCTAGGAGAGGGGCCCCACCTTCTTGGTTTCTGTTAACACTCTCTTTCTTTTTCCTGTCTCCTCTATTTCCTGCATGGCAGGTGCTCTGTAACTTGAATACAACAACAGCGTTTTGACCCCTTACAGCATACATCAGGCTTGCTCTGAAGCAATGCCCTGTGGCAGTTTTCCTTTAAAAGGAGAGTGGCTCCTCCTCATTCTGTGATTAATCTTTGGTCCATTAAGAGAAGGATTCAATTTTGGACCTCTGTTCAGATTGCAGTCCGTTGCAAAGTCCTCTGCCATAGAGGTGATGACAGAGGGCATACCTAACCACCCCCAGGGAATAGTAGGGGTGACTGCTGTTGGACCAAGGCCTTACTACGCTAGCTGCACTGGGACCAGGACCATGTTCACTGGAGGTAAAGTATCCCCTGTAGGTGCCAGCCAAGCTCCCCACAGTGGAGGTGTAGAACAGATGGATTCACCTTGTCCGTGGAGGCCCTGGATTGGGCAACCTAGCAACCCAGTAGTCAGGGGACAGCTCTGGGCCCTGGCTTCTGCATTGTGAGCTACACGTACCCATACTTTGTCAAAAGCATCTTCATGACATGTGCCGTTGCTGCTTGGACTGTGCAGCATGTTGAACCTTGTAGAACAGCTCACCAACCGGACTCTGAATCACCACCTCAGGAAGCTTCACTGAAGTCTGTCTCAGTGCTGTCGACCCCCAAATAAAAGAATAAGGTTCTGTGAAGAGGCCATATCACCATGGTCCACTTTAGTTCAGTTTAGTTTAGTTTAGTTTGTTTCATTTATAGAGCGCACCGAGCCCTTAGGCAACTGGGCGCTAATCTTACATGTTACAAAAAGTACAGGCATGTTATAGGCAGACAGTGAGATATAACATTTTGCAGATATACTGGCATGTTATCGACAGACAGTGAGATATGGCATTTTACAGATATACACTCTCTGACAGTAAGAAAGGGCAGGTTACATCATTTAGTATGTTCAGAAAATCTTGAAAGGAAATGTACAGAAGGATATGAGCCAGATAGTTATACCATCGGGGTAGTGTCTCGCCCTCGGAGCCAGGTTTTAGCCTTTTTGCGGAATAGGTGATAGGATGGTTCTTCTCTTAGGGAGAGAGGGAGGGCATTCCAATTTCTGGCCGCAATGCATCATGGCAGTTCTGGTGGGCCGAGTTGTTGTATGGCGTGAAATAGTATTGTCCAAGTAAATGAGCACTTGGTTAGAAAGACACTTGTGCGTGAGGGACAAGGTTATGTAGGCTATTCTTTGTTTGATATTAAGCCATTTTAATGAAGTTCTGGTTTCAGAAATGTGTATGTTCCGTGGCATTTTTAAAGCGGCTCGGGTGGCGTTATTTTGCATAACTTGCATCTTGTTCAGGTCTTGTTGAGAGGTGCCAAGGGAGAGTGCGTTACAATAGTCGAGCTTAGAATGTACTAAGTCTCTTGCTATGGTAATGCAGTTGGTTGTGGACAAGCATGGTCGGCAGGCTGTTATGAGCTTACAGGTATATGCATATGAGGATGCCAAGGCATTGGTTTGTCTGTTAAGTGTCAGTGCTTTGTCGATATATATTCCTAGTGTTTTCACTGCATTAGCAACCTTGGTAATGTTGCCATCAATATTGAATGAGGCAAATGACACATCCAGTTTGTTTAGATTAGTAGGCGAGCCAAGGAGGAGCAGCTCTGTCTTAACATCATTATGACAGAGCCCGTGTTTAGCCATCCATGCTTGTACAATAAGATAGATGTAAATTAGTGTCCTACTAGCCACAGCATAATCACCAGTGATGGGGATGAGTATCTGGGTGTCGTCTGCATGGTTTGTATATGTTACACCCAGATAGTAGAGCTCATAGAAAAGTGGCTTGGCAAAAACATTCTAGAGAGTAGGAGACACACAGGAACCTTGTGGAACCCCGCAAGTGACTGGAAAGGATTGGCAGAGGCAGAGGGTGCAAAGACCCTCATTGATCTGTTATTGGGGAAGGATTCAATCAACTGGTTGGCTTGGTCTGAAAAGAATGGGGCTGATGAAAGGTGTTTGTATAGGATTTTGTGGTTGACTAAATCAAATGCTGCTGAGAGGTCCAGTAAAAGAAGCAGGGCTAGTTTGCCTTTATCTTTCAGCGTTTGGATTTGAGTCTTAAGGTTAATAAGAGCGGTTTCAGTTCCATATCTGGGTCTGAATCCTGATTGTCTCAGACCTAGTAAGCTGTTAGATTCCAAGTATTGTTGTAGCTGCAGATAGGCAGCTCGGTCCAGTATCTTTAATAGAAATGGGACTGTCATAATAGGTCTATAGTTGGCTGGGTTGTTATGGTCCAGAGATGTTTTTTTTAACAGCAGGAGTGCCCAGGCGTCTTTTAAGTTTTTAGGTACTGCACTGCATTTGAACAAAGCGTTGATAACTGATGTAATAAAAGGGGCTAGTTCCTTAGCGGCTTCCTTAATAAGAGGGGCAGGAAATGCATCTCCCTTACAGTTAGATGGTCTGAGTTTCATGATAATCAATTCTCCCTCTTTGATTGATAAAGGTGAGAAGTTGAATTGGGTCTGAGTATTCTTAGTCACAGAGTGTGTGTTCTGGGTAGAGTTGGCGTTGGAGATAAGAGATTTTTTAGTGGCTATTTTATTTTGGAGCAAGGTCCTTTTTTCTTGGCGTGCATTCTGCATATTGGTGCACCATTGGGTGTTATAATGCAAGAGTCGGGGGTGGGGCCAGGTTTTCTAATTCTTTCAAGATGATAAATAGTTCCTTTGTATTGGACTGCTTTCGAGACACAGGCATTGTAATTGTCTTTTTTTGCTTGAATTATAGCTGTTTTATAGTTGAATGTAGCTGAGGTGAAATTAGCCTTATTTAGCGTTGAAGGAGTGTCCTTCCATGCTGCCTCAGATGATTTTTTAACTTTCCTAAGCTCCTTATAGTGAGGAGTGTATCAGGTGTTGAGGTGGGCACATGGTTTTTGATTTGCGAAGTTTCATAGGCGCTAGCGTATTGATGGCCTTAAGGATAGTGTCATTGTACAGAGGTTGACCAGCGCTGTGGGGTCAGAAATAGTTGTGGTGGGGTTAGTTATAGGTTCAGGTAATGGGATACGTTTATCTAGTGTTAGATTGCATTTGTTCCTGGTCATTGTGGCTGGCGTTATGGTATCTGGAATAGGTGATCTGGCTTCATTGATATTAAGTAGGATAAGGTGATGGTCAGTCCAAATACAGGGATATCGGAGAGGATGTCGATATTGCAATTAAGGTCCGCTATCCAATCTAGGATTCTACCCTTATTGTGAGTGGGTTCAGAGATACAGTGAATAAGTCCTTGTTCAGTCATTATATTCTTAAGAGCAGATGCTTTCTGGTCATTGGAGTCATGTAAGCCTATGTTAAAGTCTCCCACGATGATGATTTGTGAGTTCTTCTTGGTATTAGTAGATAGTAGGTGAGAGATATCATTTTCGAAAGTGGTGGTGGGACCTGGTGGACGATAGACAAGATGGATAGTAATAGTCGAGGTGGGTGAGGTGGATAGCTTAACTGATAAGAGCTCTGCTGGTGGCAAAGGTTGGTTAGACATATTTCTCAGACCTAGTGAGGTTTTGTGTATAAATGCAATGCCTCCTCCTTTGGAGGTATTGGAGTCTCTGTCTTCTCGAATGATAGAGTAATTGTCTGGAATAGCGAGGGCGAGAGAGGGGCCTGAAGCTGAATGTAGCCAGTTCTCTGTAATGGCTATGAAGTCTAGGTCGTCTAATAGTATGATGTCTGCAATATCCAATGCGTGAGCCTGTAAGGAGCGGGCATTAATAAGGGCAGCTTTAATGGGAAGTGAAATGTTTTTTTGTTTACCAATAGATAGATCCTGATTAGGTTCCAGGACCTGTGATGCAGTTTGATTAGCTGTGATATTGTCCAGGGTAGTATTGCCTTTGTGTTTTCATAGAGAGCTAGAGCTCAGTCTAAGGTTTCTGTGATTGGTAGAGAATTGCGACCATAGTAACTTCGAAGCCCCCACTGCCCACGTCTCAGCCTATTTCTTTTAGGACAAACTTCAACATTGACATTGTGTCAAATAAGTGCCTGAACAACCCAGCTCATCTACCCAGAGTGCCACACTGCAACAATCTGTGCCTTCTGTGTTTTCTTTACAGGGGTGGGTTTTGCTAGTGTTTTTAGTTGTCTGCATTTTTATTGTTTGATTAAAAGTCTATATTTGTATAGAACCTTGATGGGACAGTCTTTTATCTTGGAGTCGTTGCACTGTTGCTGTTTGGGCTGCTACTGTCATGCTTTCCCGTTATGATTCAGATCCCTGCTGCTGGTTCAGTGGCAGTGTGAGGCTGGATAAGTGGTTTAGCCACTGCTCATCCCTGCACTCCGTCAGAGCAGTAGGTATTGACTAGAAGCAGGTGCAATGCTTGTTTTCTCTCTCATAGCAGAAGAATGCAAGGAATTGAATCTCTGATCGTGAATGGGCACTCAACAGGGAAGAAAGGAAAGTCTGATTTTGTGAAGCCAACCTGATTGTGTCTTCAACAGAAGCACAGTTGACGGTCCACCAACAATTTCAACAAGACTGAGTATGCCCGACTGTGACCCTCCGTATCCCCTCTCTCCATATCCTTCCAAGTCTACCTAGACTTATTGTTTCCACATTAACCTCCGTAACCCCTTGCGTTCCTGCCAGTTGTTCCAGTTCCATGCGTGACACCTGGAGCCAGTCCTACTTTTTGCTTCCTTTTGCATGCTGGAACTTGCAGTTTAGCTTTTCCCACTGTGACGGTGGGCCTTCACGTCCCCATACGCAATGCAGGAAAGCAGGTCTGGCTCAAAGATTCTGCATGAAACTGGGAAACTTGGCAGCAATGCCCTTGTTGTACAGCACACAGTTGCTTCACAGGTAGGTTGGCGCAATGTAAAACCAGCAGGTACACACAGAAACATTCTTATGGAAATGGCAGGGAATAATTCATAGCTGTGTACCTACTGTTGGACCAGAAATTGTTTTAATCTAGATAGAATTATATGATATTTATGTTTTGCCTTGTGTATCCTTATTTGCTCATATATATTTTTGGCTCTTTTCGTCTATATTTAACCAAATGTATTGTTTGTGATGGAAAAATGAAACTTTAAGTAGTATTTTTGCACGTGGGTTCAAAGAAAGAATGTAAGTTAGCACAGGGATGCCTGTAGTGGGAAACTTCCAAAGCTGGTTTCTCTGTTCTCATCGTCAATGCAAAGGGACTGTAACCCACGGAGGCTGCATAAAGAATTGGGCTTCTGAAAATAAAGCTCAACTGCTTTACACCTTTACTACAAATGACAGCATTTACAAATAGGCCGTGTTTCTCTTTTTTGCAAACTCATGGATCTCCCATGGAGTTGAGCTACAACAAATAGAACACATCGAGCACCACACACCATGGGTAATAATAAGCAGCGCTCAGATACCTGACGGTTCGTAGCGCTATATAAATGCTAAATTATATCCTTTGTTTTCACTATAACACACAGAAAACGAATGTATTGAGAAATGAAACAACATACACACGTGCAAACAAGACATGGGTCGTTTCTATAAGAAACAAAAATTGATGACCCCAAACGATTCGGTAATCTACAGACCGATTTCCAACACACCGTTCCCCACTAAAATCAAAGAGAAGGTTATTTGCCGACACCTGTCTGAATATGTTGAGAGCAACAGCCTCCTCCACGAGTCACAGCATGGATTCAGACCAGCCAATGGACTCAAATACGCGCTATGGACGATAAGGGGCATCCTTACATACCGATTTCCAACACACCGTCCCCCGCTAAAATCAAAGAGAAGGTTATTTGCCGACACCTGTTTGAATATGTTGAGAGCAACAGCCTCCTCCACGATTCACAGCATGGATTCAGACCAGCCAATGGACTCAAATACACGCTATGCACGATAATGGACATCCTTACAGACCGATTTCCAACACACCGTCCCCCGCTAAAATCAAAGAGAAGGTTATTTGCCGACACCTGTTTGAATATGTTGAGAGCAACAGCCTCCTCCACGATTCACAGCATGGATTCAGACCAGCCAATGGACTCAAATACGCGCTATGCACGATAAGGGACATCCTTACAGACCGATTTCCAACACACCGTTCCCCACTAAAATCAAAGAGAAGGTTATTTGCCGACACCTGTCTGAATATGTTGAGAGCAACAGCCTCCTCCACGAGTCACAGCATGGATTCAGACCAGCCAATGGACTCAAATATGCACGATAAGGGACATCCTTATAATCAATGCGGATGCACACCTGTTCCGAGCACACGCATCCTGCTGGACAGCCACACTGCTTTCAACACTATCATCCTGAAGACCTTGCTGAAAAGACTGCAGGACACGGGACTAAGAGTAATCACTTTACATTAGATCACTTCGGTTCCTGCCGACAGAACTTAAACAACACACGTAACCCCTTGCCGGTCACGTCCCCGTAACCTCACACACTGAGTACCCCGACGCTCCTGTCTCCTGCCTCTCCTTTTACATATCTACATTAATAGGTTCAGGGAATGGCCCCATTCCCGGAACATATTAACAACTCAAGCCTCACTTTCGTCAGCTATGCAGATGACCCCAAAACCTCCTAGAAGGTCTTAAATGACTCTCCACCACATAAAACAGAGCTCGGGGCCCACCTAGCGCCTGTGGATTCCTGAATGACGGCCCCTGCACTGAACCTCACCAAATCAAAGCTTAGGGTCTGTGGCAGTACACTGCCATGCTCAACAAAAATCTCTTGGCATGAAGAAATGGGACTTTGTCCTGTGCCTATGACAATGGTCAAACATCTTTGATGAATGAAAGACAGGCCCTCACTCACACTCAAGCCACAGGTTCATGCCATTATAAGGGTCACTGCTTCTATACACTTCATTCACAGAACAATGGCAGTGATCTCAAAAGCGCTCCCAAGACTAGATTATGCCAGTAACCTCTGCTTAGGACGCAAGGCCTACCTACTGAATAGGCTACAAAGAGTCCAACCGTGTCAACCAGTCGTTTTCTGTCACAAACACATCCCCCCAGCCATCCGAACACTCCACCAGCTTCCGCTCAAATGGAGGATTCACATCAAACCTCAATGCGTTGCCGCTGCGCCTTCTGCAGCAGCAGAATGCCATTCAACAAAAGCAATTTAATCTGTTACCAACCATCTTGTGCTCTCTGAGCCAGTAATGATGCCAAGTAATGGGGCTAAGTTTCCATGGGAAAATCCACCCAGGGGTTTCCTTCTTCTTGCTCTCAAACAAAGTCTGAGTGATAAGCTCAAACACCGGCACATAGAGGAAGATCAAAAGTCATTCGGAAAACAGCTGAACACCTGGCGACTTCACCAGCTCTAGCGCAATACAAGCACCAAAAACCTGCGGCAACAGATGCCCAATCGCCATAGCAACAACCAGCAGCAAAGCCTATTTTCCTCTTGGTTGCTCTTGATTAATTGTCGCCAACTTTATCAATGTTAGCAAAGTGTAGTTACTATCTTGCTAGCCTAGGCTAATTGCCCCCTACCCCCCCCCCACAGTATTCTGCATCCACATTGCCCTAGATTGATTGTTGTCAACTGTAGTAACTGCCCCCCCCCCCCGCACCTTTGTTCCTGATTGTCCTAGATCGTGGCCCACTGTACTTTCTCCCTGGTTTGCACTAGATCACTGCTGCCTCTTTGTTTCTGCTCTCTGATCTGTGTTCGATTGTCATGCCACCTTATTTGCTCCCTGCTTCTCCTAGACTACTTGTTGCTCCTAAATTATCTGCTGCCAGTTGTATTCATTGTTGCCCAGTGTGTCTGAGCTCGGGTATGCCTCTCCTCATTATTGCCTCTTGGTATTCTGCTTCCTGGCTGCCCTAGATCAACTATTGGCATACTTTATTAATCTTTGCTGCGCTGTATTTTGATCCTTGGTGGCCCAGATCAATTTTTGCTCGGTTGTATACTCATTGGTCGTGCCCATTATTTTGCTTCAAGGTGATGCCCCAGGCCTTTATGTTCAGACTATGAGTATGACCCTGGGTGGCACACCATTGTACCAAAATGGGAGCATCCATTATGACGCAACAGTGAACAATTCATGGAATTGTTTGTGTTTGAGTGTATTGTTTTGTTAAGTGCTTTATTGCAACCCTGCCAATCCAAAGCACAAGTAAGGAAAGGGATGGAGGGGAAATGGAATAACATGGGTAATGCAGTATACATTCCCAGTATACACAATGTACATTCCTGAAATACAAGTCATATCATCATTTTGGACAGAAATATTTTTTCCAGTAATATAGGTGCTGATTAGATATTAGCAGCCCAGGCCCGGGGCGCAGCCAATCTGATTACTTGAATCGCGGCTGAATCCCGCGATCCATGTCCACCTTCCAAGCAACCTGGAAGCGGGTTGCAACCACCATGCCATTTTCCACCAACTCCCGCTCCTTCCCTCTTCTTTTGCCTCCCTCCTGTCTCCGTCCCTTTATTCCCCAGACATTCCTCTGGTGGCAGCACCACTGTTGCCACCACCCCACAGGCCGCCATAGAAATGGAAGAGGGGCTTTGCATGGAGCCCTGCTTTCCACCCCTGCGGCTGCCATCTTTGGGTGTTTTGTTTCAATGAATGCTACGCTGCCTGCTTGTCCCGTTCATTCAAACAAAATAGGTTGCTGTTATCAGCCGGGATTTTGGGATTAAAAACCGCGGGTGTTAACAGCAATAAATCTCGATCCGGCGGGCCAGGTCGGGTGGTAATGGGACTGTGGCCCATCTTTAAGGCTCCCGCTGTGCTCGGGCCTATAACTTTGGTGCCGGGCCGTTACCATCCGATCCAACCCACCAGATCGGGATTTATTGCCGTATTATGCGTTTGTGGCTACATACCATGCAGGTATTATATAAGAGCTGAACGATAAATATTTTACTGAAGGCATACATGGTTTGTAAGAGTTTATAGTTACATATTATAAGAGTTTAAAGTTTGCTGTAAGAAGAAAGCATTGTAAGCAGGCAGGGTGTGGGATACTGAGTGGTAAGGGCGCCCCAAGTGGAAGTATTGGTTAGTTCCCACCACATCACAACTGTAAAAACCTTGAATGTGTGAAAGTGCGCAGACTAACAATTAACTTATAGACTGGGTTATAAAGGCTGGGCTATCCAAAACCCACCTTGCGGCACTGCACATCTATGGCGATGCCCAGAGGAACAGCAGCATTCATGCAATGTGGATAGTTGTGGCACGCACCAACAACACATAAACAGCACTTATAGTACACAAGGTCTCGCCCGATCCGATACTTGCACCAAAGCCCAGCATTCAATGTACACTGAGCTGAAGCGGCCAATAGCACACCACCTCTCCCACTCTCCTACTCCCCTCCTCCCGACTAACCCTACCCGTCCTCCTTCCTGTTTACAGATCCTCCAGAGCGCCTGGGGACCAATTCCGTTGGTGACGGTGCGCTATATAAGTACCTTTAACATAACATAACATGCAGGTGGTGAACGGCAGATCAGGCTTGTTAGCGGAGGGTGCAGCACAGTGTCAAAGCTCATGCCATATTCCTCCTCTGCATGTGTCACAGTGACTATCTCTCCATTCAGAAGGGCTGCCACAGACAAATCACACCCATTGCTAAAACGCCCTGGGTAATTATGTCAAGGCTTGCGGCCTCTCCCACACACTCCTCGCAAGCAGATAATGGGCAAAGATAGGTCTTTAACGGACCATGCTAAAAATAAACTGTACTAATAACACCATATGCCTTTTAGTACTCTTGTCGCCACACCTTGTGCTGCTTCATAATGCTGATGACGTTACCACTCTATTATAGGGAACTAATTCAATCAACCCAAAAAGGGATGGGCCAGCAGGTGATGTGATCTGTCATCGCAGGTGTTGTTAGCTGTGTCATATTTAGGTATAGATCGTCATGCCAAGTTCCTCGTACTTACCTGAATGAATGCCTCCAACAAACCCGAAGAACTGTTTCAAGTTGTCCAAGAATTTCGGCCTTGGTTTACCTACTGTTGGTTTGTTTGTTTTATTATTTATAATGCACGCCAGACCCAAGGGTATCAGGGCGCAGACTCTCTGAATCTCATTGAGCATGTGAAGGCATTAACCTATTTTCCCAAATGGATCTCGTCCAGAATTTGAAGTCCAAATCCCCCATCGTGCCCAGTCAAGTCTCTGCTCCCATCGTTTTCTGTTTCTAAAGACGTTCCTCCTTTTCTTGCCTCATTTAGAGCGACTTCCAACCCTGCCAACGCTATCACTGCTGCTGCAGTTGGACCTCATGTTACAATTCATACCCTTTGTGTCTCCAAATTCGTTCATTTATCCATAACTACAGGAATCGTCCTGCCCCGGATAAACCTGCTTTTTTTTTTTTTAAAAAGGCGTTGGTCCCGTCGGTCTGGAGTAAGCTACGGCCCTTTGCTGGATTCCTGCAGATATCCAAGGTGGTGTATTATGTAGTTGCCCGTCAAAAGTGGGACCATTTGGTGTACTGTATCCCTTTCGATCTGGCTTCCGCCCCAAACATGCGATGGAGACACCCTTACTGCCTAGTCGGGACCACGTCCTTAACGAAGCTGACAATGGATCTTGATCGAGTCTTATCTCTCGATCTCTCTGCAGATTTCGATGATCCAGTGATCCATCCCCTTCACTTGAAACGATTGCCATGCATCCCTCTGATCTAATGGGCCACGTTACGCTATTTGGTCCTTTCTTGCAGAAAAACAACAGCGACTCTGTGGTTGTGCGACCGCACTGGAGGACTTATTGGGTCCCTGAGGGTTCCTCACCTTATTTTTTAATATCTATAGGTTCCCGTGTTTAATATCTATAGGTTCCCGTGCCTCCTCTCCTTTTCACGGGCTATCCGTCATACGCTTATGATCTACAAATCCTGGCCCCGATTAGGATTGACTTGACTGAGGACTTGGTCTTAGTCAATCTTTGGATGGAAAACAATGACCTTAAGATAAATGCCTCTAAAACAGAGGTTTTTCTAGGACCACGTCATTTGATTTCTAACCCGGCTCACTGCTCTGTGGCTCCATCTATTCTGGGACAAGTGCCTATTTACGTTAAACAGTTCCAGTTCTATCACCATGAAGCAGATATGTCTGGAGACTCTGCTGGCCCTTCCTCCTTTCATGAAGAAATGAAGCCGTGGGGTAATCTCCGGCTCACTGTTACTGAAACAAGTCGTGTGTGGGTGGGACTGTTTGCCGTAATACCAGGGAGTCCTGTGTTAAACAAATCTGAGAAGAGGCTTCTTTCAAAATGGATCACTTCCCATGAGATCATAAGATCTCTGTGCATCCATCATTGTGTCGGTAGCCCGAGAAGGCCAGAGGCCGCCCTGAAGAAGGACCTGGTGGGCCGAAATGCATTGCCTGCTGTTTCTTCATCCTCTGTTGTGAGAATGCAGTGGACACACCATTAAAGGATGCACATTATGAAGACGTATCATCGTTATTGAATGGACATAGTGCATTGATGTGAGCATGATATAATATGCTGTAGCTTTCACTGCATATAAGGCGCCTCCATACCTGGTGTTGATATAACGATTGAGTGCCACTCGGGTTTGTGGAGGGCACCGGAAAGCTAATCTATTTTACATCGAATTCTTCTAAACATGAGCAGTGCCCACCCCTACCTCCGTTCTTGACCCTTATTAGTTCCGACATACGTCATGTGGATTCAATCCATGCTGCGCCTCCTGCCCGGCAGACTCTTGGCCTTCAGTCTGTGTAGAAAGAGGCGCCGCGTCTTTCCTTTGGCCTTTGCAAAAGTGATTCCATTTCGCCCTTGTACTGCCAACTTCATTGGTTTTTTGTTCAGCCCAGACTCCCTCATTAAAAGTTTGTCGATAATTCGGTGGTAAATCTGCTGAATTACCACCAAAATCATTTTCCGTTACGGTCCCGTTGGCTTACCCCTTCCTGCGCTCCTAGAGGCAATTGAATTTGCCATGTCATTTGCCTTCCATAAGCACCTAATGAAATCAAATAACTTACCACGCTATGCTACTTCAGCCGCAGGTGCTCACAGGGTGAAATTTCCCTCCATCTCCCCAGAAATTATGCAACATTGTACCGCCAGTCTTTAATGAGTAACTCTTTTATGCATTTAGCTTCTCATTTGCTTGCGTCATTGATCCGAGGTCAAAGGCCTCTCCCCTTATATCCTTCATCTATTGTCATGTAGAGGGAGCTTTACGATTTGGAGTTTATGACAAAATAATGGCATGAATTCCGGAATTGCACAAGACTGCCTTTTTATGAGGTTCTTTGCCACAGATAACCTTTCTGAGGAATTTGAATTGGTTAGTATATTTCTTTGTAGACATTTTATCACATCACAATTACTTCCTCCGTGTTCGCTGAAGATGCTCTTCTATGCAAAACTAATAGCCCAGACACAGAAAACTTTGTCAAAGCAAATATCGATATTTAATACTAAAAATAATTTAGTTTTGTACTTTTAAAATTTACTGAAATAGGATCAGATTCTGCTTCGGGCCATATTCACAGTGAGAGATTGTGGGTATCTTCCTGGTGGATTATGGGATATAACACCTACTTTGTCACTGTCCATTTGATATAGTGCAGCCCCAGCTACAAAGGGCCTCAGAGCGCTTTACAGAAAACACATATTGTAGCGGGAACATCTTTCACATGATCATGAAGCAAGGTGTGGAATTCCGTTAAGACCAGTTGGTATCTAGTGATAAAGTCACCTGGGAAACGGGCGCCAGGGGGCGACATTTCCCCAAATTTGCACTCCCACGAAAATCAAACACTTTCCCCAAATGTTCTGGGACTGGAGTTAGAATGGTAATTAATACCTGTCCTAGAATATGTCGGGGAAGGTTTTTAGGGGTGCAGGGAAACAAATCGCGTACCTGGAGACTTTTTCCATGGGGACATTGTCTCATAGATCCAACCAGTTTAGATGAGCCAGGAGGGGATTGGAGAAGGCCCAGAACATGTTATTGGAGCAATGGCAACCTGCATTCGGCACAGTTATTTTACATATTTATATATGATAGATGTACAGCTTTAGACGCAGAGAGATACTTGGGTTTGCCTCGCATCACACCCGTGGCTTGCTCAAGTGCCACAGCCGAGGTTACAACCAAGGCCTTCAAGTTACAAAGCCAGCAATTACGCCACAAGAACAGATCTCGTCCCATGTCTAGTGACACACTACTTCCACTACTGTTGCACCACAATGGGGCATCTGGTATCTGACCACCTCATCTCAAAGTGTGAAAACACGAAGGTTCTTGGGATTGGATTGCAACTTCGCGGCATTGAGAGTAGTGGTATTTAACATTACGGTACTGGTTAGTGCAATGCTACCTGCTGTATGAAAGATTTGGGTCCTCAGAGCAGAGAATGTGTCTATGTTCAACAAGTCTGCTGAGGACAACAAGCATTCCTCACGACCATCAATAAGACCGTCCGAAGGAGGCCTTCCTCAACGGTTTTACCACCAGAAGCGAGACAAAGGCAGTATGGTTAACATTACAGTAGAATTCTCATAATAATGTACAATCTCACATCCTTTTAACCAGTGTTCACCACATATTTCCAAGACTGTGTGATTTGGGAAGTTTGGTGAATGCAGATTAATAATTTCAAGTGATACAGGGGTGGGTGACATGCACATTGAAATAAAAGAAGGGCTACAAAGAAAAGAAACAAAACCTTATTCTGAAAATTTTGGGGATGATGTTTGGCCATCATCTTTATGGCAAAGTCATGTCTTCTAGTCATTGGCATGGAGACGCCAGCAGGCAGTATGAAGTGGGTTTGAAAAGTGTCTTTCTTTTAAGAAAATAACATTGTTGTCTAAGATAACAATGTTCTCCTAGTAGGGACATTCGTTTTGGATATTAGTATTTGAATACTGGTCCTTGTTGGGTTATTGTGGAATACTTGTGATTTTATTAAGCTTACTATGGATACCACATATAAAAAGCTAAACGGTGCCTGCACAATTAACTCTGCAAGGCATAACTTTTTCACTTGCGCTATTCCACACTCAGAAAACACTGCAGAGGAGCAGCTGGATACGTCATCTCTCGCTCCCGCCCCCTCACCTCTGTCATACTGGAACAGCAGGCAAAGCACCCTATGTGGGGCACCAGGTATCATTCCAATATAACATCAAGTGTATGATAGATGATATGCACTCCGACAACTCAACCGAATGTACCCTCGTACTGAAAGGGTGGAAGGATGTCAGCATACCCTATTGGATATTATAGAACTATAAGTGAAATCTGACAAGGACAGAGTGGTGCCATGAAGGGAAGACACAAAGACGCACTGAAACGACATGCAAATACTTAACAATAAAGATCTAACATGAAGTAACAGAAGAAATATTTTATCAAATATGAAGACATTAATATGCAAAGAGGATAAAGTTAGCTGCTGACTAATAAATGTATATACGCACAAATGCAAGGTAGTTGAGACATATAGAAGCTTGCTTCAAAGGAAAACATAATATGTTTAGAGCGGCAACGATGGAAAGATGGACGCTGGACTCGTGTTAAAATCAATCAAGCTACCTCAGAGACAGACCAGGGCTGCAGAGTCAGAGAACACTGGAAAAACAGCTTTGTGTGAGGAATACAGAGGAGTCTATTGGCCTGTATCAAGGATGCTACTTCAAGGAATAATTGCAAGGCACAAGGGGAGTCAAAAGGATATGCCATGTATGTAAGACATATTTCTCTTAGATTAGGAAAAGAGGAAAGCAACTGCAAGAGCCAAGTATTGGACCATTAAAACGGCGGAAAGCCTATGCAAGGTGGCGTGAGCAAGTATCTAAAGGCGGAGAGGAGTAATGACAAACAGTACAATTGAATCAAATAGCAGTAAATATAAGCTGGAGATGGACACATTCGTGGTCTCCTCACAAGTGATTCAGAAGTCGAAAACATGGGCTATTCATTAAGCTTCAGGCGTAGATAATGGTGTGCCTACACTCCCTTAAAAGAGTCAAAATAAAGAACAGGCTACAAGGTCAACTATAAAGGAGAAGCCTTGGTTAGGGCCGGACCGCTGAAAGATGGTGCACTAATTGGGAAAGTGGGGAGTAGTCTGACATTACTCTCAGGCACCTGAGTTTTGTTTTGCTTACGTGCTGCTAACAAGCCAAATGTCCAAGGTTGGGAAAGCATGCCAACCAATCAGAGGATCTATGTAGCAACATGCCATACAATGTTGAAAAGATCAACCCGCTGCCAATTTTCTGCCATAATCGGTAGTATATATATATATTTTTTTATTTTTTTTATTACGAGTATATAATCACCGAAGTGATTTTTACAAGAGGATGAGAAAAAAAACCATCAATTTACAATTTATAAAAAAAAAAAAATCGTTACAGAATGGTTGAACCAGAGAACAGATCCAAAGTCAGGAGAAGCTGTAGCTAAGGGAAGCATGAGCAAGTTCAAAGCAAGTTCAAAGACACACTCAGCCCTCCTGGTGAGTGGTCCATCCAACGCCCAACCTCACATTTCACCCCTTGTGCTTGTGCTTAGATGGGTCCGTTCTGCCCAGACTGCGAATCTGTGTGAGGAAAGATTTGATCTAAAATTTTGGTGGCTGCTATCGTCCAAGAGCGTGTCAAGCCTCCTATTAGGCGATCCCACCAGAGTGCTTCGTCGACCAAGTAAGCTTGCTTTAAATGGTGGAGCAGGTACGGCGATCTATATTTGTCTGTTCTTGGACACAATAGAAGAAGATGCCGTACTGTTTCGATTTGTTGGGTGTCAGTACAAAGCGGCAGATATTAGTTGAAGAAAGGCCTCTTGTATGCAGGATTTCATTCGTAGGGAGCAAATTGAGCCTAGCACGGAGTAGAGTATTCCGGGTTTTTCTGCTTGGATGTTTTATCAAAAATGGTTGGATTGTATTTAATTTTCTGCATGTTGGAGGTAGGTTGCTAGTCAGTTTATACTCAGAGGCTTTGTCGAGTGTATTTATCCAATCCATTTCTTCCATGCGAGTTTTGTTTTTTGTTGGATTACCCAAAAGTTCTTCCATAGAGCTGCCGCAGATTTCAAACTGTGCTATGCACATTGCCTCCCATTTGGACAGAAGTATACTTGTAACTAGTTTCATCTCCGCCTGCACCAATGAAAAAATTGTCGGGGAAGAAGGATCTTTGATCTTCCTGTATAACATGACAGAAGCCCTAGTTACTATTGACTCCAGAGATGAAAGAGACAGTTCACGTCTTATCAAAGCTAGTGGAGTGGAAGGCAGTAGATTCAACACAGAACGCCAAAAAAGGCTCTCCAGTTTGGACCACAGTGAGATAGGTAAAGATGGCATAGCGTCCGCTCCATAGGTAATCGTTGGGATAATTTGCCCCGATAGAATTTAAGTAAGGGCATCAATGAGAAGCGCCCATATTTTTTGTCCATTTTTTTCGCTTGTGAGATGAGGGTTTTCATTTTTTCCAAGAGGTGGTGTTGCATCGCTAAGTCTTTAGCTGTCGAGCCAATGAGAACCCCCAAATATTTGAATTTTGCTACTTGTTCAAGTTTGTTTCCCGCCAAGAACCATGAATTGATCTTCTTCCTCTTGTTGTTTTTTTCGAACACCATGATCTTTGTTTTTTGTTTGTTCACTTCCAGGTCATTGGCAGCTGTATATGTGGTCAGTGCAGTTAGCTGGCGTTGTAGGCCAATTGGGGTCTGATCGAGTTGAATAAGGTCGTCCGCGTACAAGAGTCTTGGGATTTCTCCTTGCCTAATTGTGGGAAAATGCTCGTGTTGTAGTATGATGTTTCTTTGTAATCCCCAAAGTATGAAAGAAAAAGAGCCGGAGCTAGAGGGCAACCTTGTTTGACCCCTCTGCTAGTTGTTATGGCTGATGAAAGGAGACCACTAGTATTCAAACGCACCTGCACCGTTGTAGCAGCATGTAGAGCTTTGATGGGATTCAAGATCTCCTGTCGACAGTTCCAGTTGTTGAGTTTTTCCCAAAGTTTCCTTCGATTGACTAAGTCAAAGGCCTGGGAGAGGTCTATGAATGCCAAGTACAAGTTCTGATTTGATTCTCGGGCTTTTGCTTTTAATAGGCTGAGAATAAAGATCTTGATGCTGGTTCCTACTCCTTTTTTGAACCCGGATTGAAGAGGGTCGTTACATGGTGCGCTTTTCGCCCAATGGTTGAAGTGGTCCAACAATAGGGATCCATAGACCTTCCCTATAATGTCCAGGAGAGCCACTGGACGATAGTTTCAAGGATCATCCTTCCTACCTTTTTTAAAAATGGGGATGATGACCGCTGAGGTCCATGAAGGCGGGATTGTACTCAAGTTCGTGCATTTTTGGAAAATCAGACTCAATAAATTTGTCCAATCTTCTGGCGCGGATTTCAGATTTTCATTGGATAGACCATCGGGCCCCGGGGCACTCGATTTCTTTAACTTAGAGATTTTACCCAGGATTTCAGTCTTATCCGAAAGGTCGACCCAAGGTTCTGTTGACAGTGATGGAAAAGGCACATCGCAAGAGTCAGGAGATCTGAACAATATTGAGTAAAACCCAATCCATGTTGCTTCCGAGATGCTATTTAGCAACATTGAGTCTATTTCTTTGGCTCGTGGATTGATAAGTCTTCAAAAATCTCTGGAATTAGATTTTCGGATTTGGTCTAACATAGCTTCAGAGTCCTGTTGATGTAATGTTAGACGATGGTGCCGTAGCCAACTTTTGTAGACTCTTGTTGTCTCGGTGACATGCACTCGCGTGTTGTTTCTTGCAGCCCTCCTTTTTGCTCTGCGTAGTATGTTTCGCTGTGCCACCAAGAGGGCATCAAAATTGTGTGCATGATAAAGATCGGTATTATATGTATTTAGAGGTGGTTTGAGGCGGTTATAGGTCAAAGGTTCGACTGAAAAGGATCGAATGACAAAAGGGTTGAATCAAAAGGACCAAAAACAAAAGGGTCTATTTTTTATTTTATTATTTATTTATTTATTTATTTATTTATTTATTTATTTATTTATAGGTCCTATTGACTCGACCTATGGCATTTGATCCTTTTGGATTTGAACCTTTGAACGGACACCGTTTGAGGTGTGTCTAACAGATAAGGAGCAGCCAATGGTGTCACTCATACATACTATAGGTATATACATTCCCTTAACTGATCCCTCCCCAATAGGTTTTACAGTTTGTCACACAGGATGATGTCATAGTGGACGTAGACTGGGGCATAAAACCTTTGTATAATCAATTTTTATTGTGAGTGTGTGGACTACAGCTTGTTGCTCGCCAGATTGCCCTACTTTATTTTATGATAATAATAAAGTAGTTCTTTGCCATATTTTTTGAGTCTGTCCGGTTATTTAGGTTCAAAATCGTTATTGGTAATTCCATCCAGCACACAAGACTCGTCAAGGTGCTAGAGCACAACACAATTGAGAAGAAGCACTTAATTTATCATAAGGGCTCTCACATAGCTCATTTACTCAAGGCCTTGGTATTGCCATCTACATTTGATTTGCATATCAAGGTTTGAACCCTGCCTGGGTTGACTCAGCCTTTTCCATCTTCCACAGTCATATAATTGATTGGGCATACATTCAGCATCAGCACCCTAGTAGGGGGCACTCGCCAACCAGGAGGCTCAGAACTCTGGCTGTACTGTATGGTACAATCCCGCATTTCGAGCGCCCAGGACAGCGAGCGCCTCCTTCCCTTCTCGCTCCCACTTCACCACTTAGTGCCCATGTGACTTCATTTATCATCTGATGCCATCTTATAATCTGACCAGTTAATAACATTATGGCAGTACCTGGAAAAATTCTCTTTTACTGCTACAAAGAAATTCAAACTGTTGGCCCTGACAATGATTGTTATTATTTTGAATACTGGCACCATGACCGAGGACACCCCGGTACCCTACAGCCTTACACTTAGCATTCCATACCTCTTCTATTGTGTTAATTAATTTAACACAGGGTTGTCTAACTCCAGCCCCTGAAGGCTGGATCCATGTCAGGTTTTCAGGATACCCCTCATTAATAATCATGAGATACATTTGCATGCAATGATTCTAAATGTATGCACATTTTCCCTCATGAATATTAATGAAAACCCACCAGGATTCCAGCTCTGGAGGCCCAGAGTTGGACAACTCTGATTGAACAGCTTCCATTTAGCCCCCCACTACTGGATCCATTTCACCTGCGGTGTTATGATTCCTACTATTGATATTTTAGGACAATTTCACTTTGATGTCTCATACTTTCCGTTTTTCGAACTCTGGTTGTAAATGTGTGTGATTCAAACTTTTATTTACGAACTATGAGGCAAATCATGTGTGTGTTCAACTAGATATTTCTAGTTGGTCGTCAAAACATGTAGACTATCTGCCACTAAGTCTTGCAAACAGTCACACAGTGAAGTCAGGCATTTAGTGTAGCAATAGTCAGGAATGTGTACGATCTGGCCATACCCCGAGCCGATGATCACATGTCTCAAGTCTTTCACCTACTAAACCTACCAGCCTATACTTCACCCCGCGCCAGAGACCGAAAGCCAGCAGGGCCGCCCCATGGCTAAAAGCATCCCAGAGTACACACAAATACGCATCCCAACCACAGGATCACACCTGCAAGAAATCCCATGCCCTTGATGAGCTCTGAAATCCACTCAAGGTGGTAGATCCCTGAGGCAAGGCTCTTGCTGCACGAGTCAGAAAGCGGTGGACAAAATACCTGTCAATCATCGGAATCCATGAATCCTTCACCACCCGCCCTTTCTCAGAGCAATGCGGAGGAAATGCTACTGTCTTGCATATGCTTCTATCTCTTCCCAGGGGCTGATTCTCCTGCACCTCTTGAAAACTTTTCTGGCATCTAAGTGCTCCTCCAGGTGCTCACCCACAGCGTGGGAATCAATGGCCTGATCCTGGTGCAACAGATCCCAGTGCATGAGAAGGATATCTTGACTCTCCCAATCACTGCCTATGGAATCCAGTGGCTATCACGGATCACTTTTTGCCATGATCCCCTTCATCCTGTGTAGGCGCTCCAGGAGAGCTCTTAGGTAATCCCACCAAGGCTCAGAAAATATCCATCTCCTGGCAAAGGCCACTTTTGTCGCTGCAGAGCCGCGCACCGACACGAACAGTCGCAGGGACGCTGCCCTCTCTCAAAAGGGATTGATATAACCAGTTGCAGACAAGAGTGGCCTTTGCCAGGAGATGGATTGCATGCGCTTGCAGCCATCAGACCATTAACCAGGACCCCAGAATAGTGACCTATCACTCGATACTTAAGAACCACTCAAGTCTGTTCATTAAGGAACTACAAATAACAGAAGCTCTAATTTCTCAGACTAACACATTTTATATGTGTGTTAAATAAAACAATGAATGAAAGAAATGTAACATTTGAATCATTTAGAAACGCAAAGCAATGTATTAAGTGCCTTGATAAAGCCCAAGGAAGGGCGAAACAATAGATCGGGCAGAGAAATGTTGGCACAGGTGTTTTTGTATTTTAAGAATGACACAAATTCACTTTATAAATCACTATAAGCACAAGTTCACCATATATCTAACACTAAGCAAATAATGTATCTTTTCTTTGATGAATGTGGAACAATTTGAATAAAACATAACAGTGTATAAACACCAACAAGTGTGCACCTCACAATCTCTATAGATTGGGAACCTGTGAGGAAGACTATTTTCAAATGCACATAGGCTTACATAGGATATCCTTACTCCCTCTTGCAAGCTAGAAGCCTGAAACAAAAAGGTGGCACTAATGACAGATTAAAGACTAAGTGTCTTCTTGTTTTTTCCTTACCCAAAGAGGGTACTGATGGCGGAGGAGTCGGCAGTGGCAGGCCAGGGGGGCCTCTGGCCTCTGGCAGAGAAGTTGTAATAAGAACATTGCTGCGTTCAAAAGGGCAAGGCGAGCTTCCACACGGTGAGAGACAATAGACCCGCCCTGCCCAAAAGACGACCTTCATTGCTTGAATACCAGCAGTCCTCACTCAGCGGCCTCGCCTTTCCCTGGTACATGCGTCACTTCACGCACTGACACCCTAACACGCTGCACCCCAAGGCTCATCCCAACCCTGTCACTAAGCACCTCCCACGCTCGAGTCTTCCTGCGCATACCGTGTGGGACTCCGATTCTCGCAATGGCGTGCCTCTGGTGTTGCAGGAGAGTGGACACAGGGCACAGCACACCCTCACTTGAGCACATCGTTAGGGTCGCCAAGATATTCCACCCTTGGAGCAGGGAGGTTGTGGGTGTTGGGAGGGCTAGAGGCCCAGGTCCTGAGTGCTGGCCCTCTGGTGCACGGATGCTGGCATGTTTCGTGTGGCTGTCTGAAACCTGCTGCTGAAGAGACCGAAAGCTGCGTTTTCTCTCAGTAGAGCCATCCAAACAGACCTTCCTCCTACTCCATCCCAACAACCCAAGCATTCGTCTCTTCCCCTATAGTGCTTTGAAGCAGCCCCAGAGCGCTAACAGTCACCATCCAAGCAACTTATACACACCAAATAGTTCTGGCACTTCTTCCTTTTCCTCTCCTAACTCCATCGCTTTTTCCTAGACCCCTCTTCCTTCTTTCCCTATAGTGCTTTGAAAAGACCTCTAGGCGGTGGTAAGTGCTATACTAGCAACCAATATGTGTGGGAGGAGCTATGCACAAAATAAACTCTACAGTGTTTTTGGTGCAACTTTATCTTGCTATCTGTTGCTTTTTTCGACCTTGTGGACTAGCTTGGCATCTTAACTACATATGTAGTGCTCAAAACTGTCTAAGACCGCTCGAAGCGCTGTCACAAGCAAGAGAGTGGAGCAACACTGAAGGGTGGGACAGGAAAGATGGACGGACAGAAAGATGAATGGTGAGATGCTGTGTCTTTGGCTTGCATGCCATGCTAAATGCGCTTCAAAGTGACAGAAGAGGGTAGGAAGGGACGTCGAAGAGAGAAAGGGAACAGGCACGACGACATAGGGTGCAGGACAAAAAGCATGGCGAGGGCATGTCATGCAGATAGCTTTTATAGCGCTTATGGCTCATGACATTCCCTTCAAAACACTTTAGTTAGGAGAGGGCATGGAAGGGGATGAGGTTCGGAGTGATGTGTATGGAGAGTATAAGGGCAGACAGTAGAACGGAGAATTATGTCATGTCCTGGCGGGACAGCAGCTTATATAGTGTCCATACTGTACTAAGGATGCATAACGGCGCTTAGGGTGGAAGAGTAGAAGCGAGGGACGTACACGGAAAGGTATGGAGAGCCTACGGATGCAGGAGGAAGAAAATGTCATATCACGTCGGTTGCTTACATAGTGCTTACGCTGTCCCAAAGCCACTTCAAAGTGCTTCTTGGGAACTGAAGGGCCCAGGGGATAACGACAGGGAATGAGGGAGTAGCCAGGGAGGATGGGGGTGGGAGGGAGAAAGGAACATCATTTTATGTCAAGATGTTTGGCCGTATAGTGCTAATGGGGCCCTGACCTTCAAAGCACTGATTTGCTAGAAAAGAATGAAGGCGGTCGCAGTCAGAGGCGACCGAGTCTGTCAGAGATAGGATCAAACACAGGGCTCGGATTTAGAGTGTATTCCCACTTTGTTGCACGCTCATCGTGTGCGGAGGAGGCCGCCCGGGGCGCTCTGGGCTGGATGCCAGCCACCCTGAGAAAGCCAACTGCGGCAGTCACCTCAGAGGCGGCGGCTCGGCGCCTAGAGGCATTTTTTTGCAATGGGGTGCGGCAGCAGATATGACGACTGAGGGACTAACTCGGTAGTTTAAGGTTCTCCGAAATAGGTTCTGAGCGGACACACGTCCTCATTCCGACTCAGGCGTTAAGGGGTTTACGGCGCCGTCGCCGACCCTTAACGCCTGATTACAAGGTTCCCTAACCCCTGAGTTGTAATGAGGCCTCTATAAAAGCGGAAGATGTGCAACCTAAGGAGTCCTAAAGTCCCATAAACATGTTAGCCCTCATTACAACCTTGGCGGAGGACCATGGTGCTATTAGCACCATGGTCCATGCCGCTAAGGTTGCAATTCCGTCATGGTGGATGGCGGAATTACTGCCCCATTCCAAGGTGAGTGGGGTGGTAATTCCCCATTCACCAATGGCCCCTTCCCCATTCCCATTTTTGCCCCATAGGGCATAATGGGAATGGGGAAAGGCGATAATTGCGGCACCGTAAATTACGGTGCCGTAATTATCGCCAAGGTCCCTTTGCGGCATGGCTTTTAACGGCTGCAAAAAGCAGCCGTTAAAAGCCATCCCACAAAGGGAACCTTGTAATCAGGCGTTAAGGGTCGGCGCCGTACGGCGCCGTAAACCCCTTAACGCCTGAGTCGGAATGAGGGCCGTTGTGTTACGATAATTATTTTCATAGCACAAAACACGTCAAAGATGGCTAAACCCCCTTCCAAAAGGCAGGGCAGAGTAACATGGTGGTTATAGAGGGAGAAGAAACCTCACCATAAGGCACAAATAAATAGTATTACTAAATGAGGGACCAATGAATCCTGATTTCTTATTACACAAAATCAAATTTAGTACTGCTGTCGGAGAAATCGTGTTTCGACTCAGCGCCAAAATACAGTATGCTAAAATGCATCACAATTCTAAAACATTTATACAAATCGATATCAAAAGTTTCCAAAATCCATTAATAATTAATTTGTAATTAATTAACATTATTTTATTCCTAAAACAATTAATAATACATTAAACCCGATTTTGGGTCGTAATCAAACATTCCCTGCCTGCAAAGTGCAAGTTGCAAGCTGTTACCCTTAGAGTTTAAACAGAAGTTCCAAAAGGTAAGATCTTTAATGTAATCTAGCGCATGAGGAAATTCACCTAAGTGACACATATAGATAGAGCCTAGTTGACTACACTCTGTGTTTAGCTGTCTCAGGTATATTCTTCTTTGTACATATGCAACAGCTTCTTTTGTCTGGCCGCAGGTTTATAGCTGACATGATTATAGCCAATAACAGGAGATGGTTTATTTACATCAGGAGAATAATCTACACACTCGCGGGGAAGGACATAGCAGCAAGCAAGGTTGACACTTTGAGTAGTTAAAATAGCGGTTCCCAGCCTAACATATACCATTCTAGCATTTCTTGAAGGTCAAAATTGGTTGGTACTTCATAGGGTAATTTCTGTTCCACTTCTTAAATATCGTAAATTACCACTGATCACTTCCAGGAATGGGGCGTAGGTGCCTATGACTTATTAATGGACATTGAAAAGGCTAAACATATCAGATGGAATTAGAGGTATGTGCGGTACAAGAAAAGAGTGTCCAAGTTCCATCAATCACACAGGCCTCTATGATGTGTCTTTAATAAACATTGATCGATTACAAAGTCCCTGTGATGGCATAAGATTGCGCAGTAGCATAATTACAACACCTACATTCAGTTTTAGCTTGTGAGGAGGCATTCATCCTACAGCATTTAGCTCTTTAGTGACTGAAACATTGAGCAGTAATTAACTGTTCATTGACACTAGGACCACCGTGCACTGTGTGAAGAGAAGTGGGGAAGGAAAGAAGTAACTTGAAATTATTCTGGAGGTTTGCGATAGTGGAAGGTGAAGGTGGCCGCGTAGAACCATGTTCATTCTGTTTGTTGAAATGATAGCAGTTGTTGAAATGGGTGCACTTTGCGATTTAGACAGCAGAGGGCAACCTATCACTGATAAATTGCATCAGCTGAGTACGGCAACATACTGAAACACACCTTAGGATTGTAAACAATCTTGACCTGGAGTGATAGCAGGCAAAACAAGCTTTGTTCGATTCTAAATTGCCATCTTCTTGTAAAAATCATTTTATTTTGATTATGCGCAAGTAAAAAAAAAAAAAAGAAACATTAATAATATTTGAGATAGTGGAAGGTGAAGGGGACCGCTAGAACCCTGCTCATTCTGTTTGTTAAAATTATAGCTGTTGTTGAAGTGGATGCAAATTGCCATTTGGACAGTAGAGAGCAACCTAACACTGATAAATTGCATCTGTATGTTGAAATGATAGCTGTTGTTGAAGTGGGTGCCTTTTGCCATTTATGCAGCAGAGGGCAATCTAACACTGATAAAATGCCTCAGCTGAGTACAGAAACATGCCTAACCATTTTATATATAGATGTCATTTCTATTCCATGAGATTATAGCTTAAGTTTAGCCAAATGGTGGACATTATTGCATCGCAAAATACTTCAACATTCAACTACTGAGGATGCAAAGGTTTATGTTCATAACATATTTTCTGTTGGTTTAATGAGTATATTTGGAGGCTATGGCATGGTTTAAAGGGTTAGTCTGCAGCAGTTGGTGGGACCTCTCCTGTGAATCCTGGGCCCGCTTACTGAGCGCCACCTTGCCTATTGGGATCCAACTCATTTTCTGAGCTCCGCCTCATTTACTGAGCTCCACCTTGCCTACTGAGCTCCATATCATTTATTGAGCTCCACCTCCATGGAGCAGCGTCGATTGGTGCATGCTCATATCTATTGTTTTTTGTGTAAAATAACGTTAAGTATCGGCAGTCGATCAAGACTTGTCGCAATGGAGGATGTTATTCCACTAATGCACCTGGGTAAGCAATTGCCAAAACACGCACCCAACCTTAAGCAATATAGTGCAGAATGGGTTAAGGGCACAGCAGATAAAATGTTCATGTCATGGCCACAAGGGGGATCATTGTCCAAAGCGGTCTTGCAACACATGAACATATACTTGCATACTGTGTACATGGGAAAGAAATTGGAAAAAAAGGTTAGCTAGCCCAGAGCTTTGGAAGATGTACCAGGAGGAACTGGAAGATCCACCTCCTGAGAACTGGATGCTTGATCAGTGTAAAGATGGGGGTGTTGAGCCTTCTGCTCCACTTACTGCGCCTGAAGTAAATGGCAATAGAGCCAAATATGCCAAATATGATGGAGTATATCCCTTAAGGGAGTTAAAAGCAGAGACAGGGTATAGTAATCCCATAAATGAACAGCCTGCTGACGAGAGTCCAGAAAGGACCTCAGAAAAGGAAGAGATCTCTAAAGTCTTACAAGACAAGGAGAAAAGTGAACAACCAAGTGTGACCCTAGAAATAGAATGAGAAATTAAGAGATGGAAGGGAGAAAGAGACAAAGCTGACGAGATAGCACTCGTACAGAATTAATGGATGGGTGGACAGATATTGCTCAAACTTGATGGGAAGAGCATCGAGGAAGTAAGGCAAGGGGACGATCTAAACGAACATGATAAAAAAGACAGGGAACAAGAGAAACGATTGAAAGAAGATGAGTATAAAAGAAAGAACAGACAAAGACGAGAACAGATGTATCAGGAAGAACAGCTAAGAAAGGAAGAAAGAGCAGAAGAGCAAAGAAAATACTACAATAGATAAAGAGCAATTGAAGAACAAGATAGGTTAGAAAAGAAGAGAGAAGAAGAGGAAGAAAAGAAGTTAAGAGATAAAGAATGCAAAGATGCAGAGACGAAGAGGTGCGCAGGACAAATGAAAGAAGGGAAGCAAAAAGACAGGAAAAAGAAAGGGTTAGAGGGGAAGCAAAGAAATGAAGGGAATTTGTCGAGGAAATGGAATGAAAGAGAAGCAGAGGGCACGTGACATTGATCACATTGAGAACGAGCTAATGGAACCAAGTCCAGTAGTATTATGGTGCGACATAGAGGAGTTTCTCCCATTGCAAGAAGCAATGCCAGGACCATCTAGGGTAAACCTAGAGGAGAATTTTGAGTTGGGAAGTATCAGAGACAGAATCGATAAACCCCATCAGGAGATGAGAACAAAAAGTGAGTCAAGGAACAGGGGGAAAGAAGATCGATCTATAGTTGCCCAATCACGAGTCAAAGAGGAAAGCTTGTTTAATCTCTAGCACAGAGCCTTGTCTTTAGACAGGCTGACTCTAAACAGAGATGAGAAGGATGACAGTCATACTAGTTGGGGACAAGATATGTCAGACGAAGACAGAGACACCTTCCATGGGGAGGAGGGTCCAACTATATGCAGTCCTGAGGGATGCTTTCAGACAGACTAGGAAGTAAGATGGTCAGATTTAGACCGACCTAAAGAAGGGACGCCAGAGCCTATGGCGTAACCCAGAGCGGCCTAAAGGGCGATTTCATAGTCAGAGGGGGGAATCGCCACCATATGTGAGTAGACTGAGGTAATTACCAAGTAGAAGGCGATCATGAACCATTATCCCTGATATGGATAGGCAGACGATTAAAGCCGATTGTGATTTTGGGATTTTTCAATTCCAATTATTAGAGAAAGGAGGGGTCATACCGCAGTATATCCCCTGGCCCCAGATGGATAAAGACAATTTAAGATGCAAACTTCCTAGCTTAACGGCGGGCACAGGAAATGGATTTATGAGTAGAGAAAATGACAGGAGGAAATACATTAGCCATATGGGACATTAAGGGTCTTCTTGCAGCTATCCTTGGGGAAAGGGCTGATGGCATTTGGACAAGAGCAAGATACTCAAGTGTCACAGCACAGAACACAGCTCATGATGAGGTGCTGTTCAATAATTGTAGGCAAGCAAACTGGAAAGCGCTTAGAGTATAATATCCTGATACGTCAGATATGGGTGCAATTATGGTACGTAAGATGAAAGAGCACGAAGATCTGCTTGCTTAAATTCAAAATTTTCAGGAACGATGGTCTTTAGAAACTCGAGAGCCGTGTGGAAAATCAATACCTGTATTCTATCATATTTTTTGTCAGGGACTGCCGGAATAGGTACAGAGGCAGATTAAGAAGTTAGTGGGAATGGAAGCGAAACCATGGGCAGAAATACAGTTGACTATTGCACATCATTGCTGACTGTTGCAAGAAAAGGATAAAAAGAGGGAAGATGCTAGGAAACTTAAGGAAGCTAAATTAGTGCAGAAGAAATTGTCAAAGTGCGCTTTAGAAGGAGCTGTACTGATAAGCGGAGAAGGGCTGAGAACGCAGCAAGCAGCGGGGATGTCAAAGGCAAATAATTAACGTCAATTGGACCAAGGAGGGAATGGATTCATGCTGAGAGGCAGGGGAACCAGTTTTAGAGGAAGAGGAGTTTTCCAAAATAATCAAGGAGTCTTCCAGAGTAAACAAGGTGTTTTTCAGAATGTACAGAATGATAATCAAAGCATGCAGGGAGGGCAGATTCGAAGACTCCCTCCTGTGTTTTTGGACATGTGGAATGACATGGCATATTGCGTGAACATGTCGGTGCCAAGGGTACGTACAGAATGTGCAATTCTTAAGAGGGGGGGCAACTGATCCTCCAGCATATAGCTCACAGAATAGGGATGGATTCGCCCAAGATCAGACAGTGTATCAGGGGTAAGCACCGCCATTGCAACAGGCTTTACAACCACAGCAAGCACCATTAAACCTGCTGCAAGAGCAGTCACAGCACGCACCCATGCAAATGCAGTAGAATGCAAACTCAGAACAGTTATTGACTCCTAGAGTAGGGAGTGTCACTGTCTTGGGAGGGAGTCCTTTTACTGGTACAGGAATAAGTATGTACCCACAATAGAACAGCTCACAGGGTGACTTGATGTGTTCAGTACTATCAGTGACACCAAATCCTCAAGAGGAACCCAGGGTTGATGTTACCATAGTAGGCCAATCCTTTTCTTTTTTAGTAGGCACAGGGGCAACTCGCTCATGTATACGAGAGGGAAAGGTTTTCTTATCGGGAAATGCCATGAATGCTCAAGGCTTCTCTGGAGCTACAAGTTTAGTTCCTTTTACTGAGAAATGTCCAGTCTCTATAGGAGAAGGTGTTATGTCTGTCCCATTATTGTATTCAAGGGAGACACCAGTTAATATTCTGGGACGAGATCTCATGACAAAGCTAAATATGATGATTTCTTTCAATGACAAAGGTATAGTTACCATTTAACGAAGGTATTTCCCTCCTCGACTTCTGGCAATGCAGGTTGTCCCTTGCCCATCATGGGACTGAGCCTGCAGCTTCTTCAGCTACAAAGTCCCGACCTTGTAACCTCTTTAAGATGGCCACCGCCTTTTTCATTCTACAAGTTGCCTTTTGTACCTGAAGGCACTCTGTTTTATCCTGCAGCCTGATTGGCTACTGCCTCCAGCAAATGCTGAGGCCCAGCCAAGCTGTGAGGTGAAGCCGGGCCGGCATCAAAGGAATAGCGTCTAAGGCTCCCTGTCTTTCCATCCTCGACTTCTGGCCATGCAGGTTGTCCCTTGCCCATCGTGGGACAGAGCCTGCAGCTTCTTCAGCTACAAAGACCCGACCTTGGAACTTCTTTAAGATGGCTGACCGCCTTATTCATTCTACAAGCTGCCTGTTGTGCCTGGAGGCAATGTGTTTTATCCTGCAGCTGATTGGCTACTGCCTCCAGCCAATGCCAAGGCCCGGCCAAGCCCTGAGGTGAAGCCGGGCCTGGCATCAAAGGCACGGTGTCTAAGGCTCCCTGTTTTTACCCTGTCATTGCCCGGCTGTGCCATAGGTCCAAACTTCTGCCTGTGTCCTTACCTACCCGACCATACTATCTTCGGGCCGCCCCTGATAGCATATCAGGTAAGATGTGAGTTTTGGCATCGGCTTACCATTCTCTTCTCCCTCCTATCCTGCACTGCTACCCGCTATCTGCTTTTCCTCTTATAAGCCTCCTCCACGTACCTATATGCTCCTGCTTCAGTGAATCCCGCACTCCGCCCGATGTACACTTAAATTACCTACCGTTATGGAGCCTGCCTGCAACAGTTGCTCAAACTCACCATAAAAAACTAAACTTCTTCCACGTGTTCTACAGTTTGTACTCTTGATATCTCCTACGGCATGTCATGTCTCACTCTGTCATACACTAGTTGGCTATCCCTACGGAGGCTACAACACACGGTATTGATGTACACTGTAACGTTATCATTTCACAACTGGCCCGGTTTTCTGTGCTTCAGTGAGTGTCTCCCCCCTGGTTGTATATGTTGTATTGTATGTACCTCCCACCCCCTGGTCACATGTACTGCAGTGTATGTACCCCCTCCCCCTGGTCGCATGTGTTTCAGTGCATGTACCCCCCTCCCCTTGGTTGAATGTGTTGTATTGTATGTACTCCCTTCCCCCTGGTTGCATGTGTGTAGTGTGTTTACCCCTCAATTCATGGTTGCCTATGTTACAGTTTGTATGCCCCCTATGTTCACCTCCCCAAAGCGTCTATCCCCCTTCCAGCCCCCAGTGCTGTACTGTATCCACCCTTCTAATTAACTGTATTCCACAAGTCCGCACATTTGTATGTAGCTGCTGCCCTGCAAAAGGGGGTAGGCACCATGTATCTGCTTACCTATTTTGACTCCGCATTTGTATGTTGCTGCTGCCCTGATATGACTTGATATGTACTATGAAGTAGCTCCCCGCAACAAGAGGTGAGAGTTCCCTAGTCTATTTTCTTGCATTTTCAGGCACTCTGTTGCATACTTTGTAACTTTGTATTTATATGCACTACTGTAACCATGTCCTTAAGGGAAGCGCCTTGGCACCACCGGGTTTTGGTTGCTATACAAGAACAATAAATAAATAAATAAATAAATAAATAGTCTGTTCCACCCCAGGAAGACATTATTTAAATGTGGGCAAAATTATCATGGCATTTACTGGGCAAATAGCTCTGCGAGGAACACCTCTAGAGCCAGAAGTCTTTCACTATGCCTATAGATGAAGAGGGTGGACATGTTTTTTCCATATAATTACAGGCAGCCATATACAAGGTGAATTGACTATGCTCGAAGGAACCAATGATGAGGGCAGGCCATGGAGAACAGTTATTGCCATTGGGGAAGGGTACAGATTGACTGACGACACTGACGAGGATATGTTTAAAGCCGATCCGTCAGGCGATGAAATGGTGTTTGAAATGAGCATCACTTACTGGATCAGAATAGAAAGGAGAGAGATCCCACAGTAAATGATGATAGTGAGGCAACGTCCAGCATTTTTTGATGAGGATATGGAAAAAGTGCCAGCCTCTTTATGGACTACAGGCCCCTATGATGTAGGCCTGTTAAAGGGGATGGGGGAAGTTAAGATCAGGCTGAAACCAGGAGTGATTTTAACTCGAACAAGGCAGTACCCAATTTCTCGAGAGGCGGATGAGGGGATTTTTAAGACTATATCGACTATGATTGAACAAGGCATCTTGGTGATGTCAGAGTCAACGTGTAATACTGCAGTGTATTCTGTGAAAAAGTCGAAGGGTGGGTCGTGGTGTTCAATTCAGGACATGAGGCCAATTAACCAGATTGTAGAGGCAGAGTTTCCCTTAGTTCCAAATCCTGCAACGATTCCATGCAGTATTCCCCCAGAGGCATGATATTTCACAGTGATTGACTTGAAAAAAACAAGAGAGGAAGAAGCTATGGCTGGTTGTGTCTTCTGGTCAAAACACACTTAGAGAATGTGCAAGTGGCTTTGACAACTCCAGTGCCATTCATATTGGTGGTTAATATTTCTAGATTGGGCTAGGTGGATCTCCTGTTAGTGAATTTTTATAACAGTCCCCACAAACAATATTAGAAAAACTGTCTGGGTGCTTTGGCTCTGGTGCTGGAGGAACTATCGGCAAGGTCCCCTTTGGGTAATGTGTGCTTGATACTAGGAGGTGATTTCAATGTGAAATTGGGGGGTGGGCCTTTAGATAACCTATATGAAAACACAGAAAATGCTGTGGCAGGGATACCTTTGCCCATCATGATGGATACTAGGCTCTGTGCGGAAGGGTTGCGCCTCTGTCATTACCTTTAAGAGTGAGACTATGGTCAACAAATGGGTGGTTGGCTGGGGACATCCCGGGCAGAGTTATCTTTTCCTTAGCATAGGTAGTTCCACAATAGACTATATTTGGGTGCCTGTCGTGCACTGGAGAATCATAAAAGGGTTTGAGGTATTGGCTGTTATTTGCAGCAATCATTTCCCTTTTCAAACTCCAAACCAATTCATCCATAGAGGTGGACATGCCGAGCCAAGTATACCCATTGGAGGTATTTTTAGATACCTCCCGGCATAGACTTAAATGGAAGCAGGACAGGAAGGACAAATGAATAAAAAAAAGCAGTAGTGTCAAGTTCACAAGAACTTGTCAATTTGCTGTCTGGGAATCTGGAGAGTGAAGGCATATTGGAGGAGTTTTGACGCATGCTGACCCAGCTCTCTCTGGTGTTCTCCTGTGCTCTAGGTAAAGGGGCAGAAAAGGGAAGTGAGGGATGTTTGTTTCTGCCTGTACTAGAGCTGGAAATAACCTATTACATGTGCTGTGTAGTACATGCACCTCCAAAACTGCCATCATAAGTGCCAGATCAAATTATAAGCAAATCCTGGCCAACAGAATAGAGGAAGAAGCATGGGAAGCCTGGGTGGTTGCCGCACACTATTCTGGGAGATAGCGCAGAAGGGTCCTTATTACAAATTTAATATGGACACCCCGATTAATAACGTTACAGACAAGGCTTGGATGGACCATTTCTCCTCACTTTACAGTGTTGGGAGCAGGGCCGAGGGAGATGAACAAGTAGATAGTGGTAGTCTGGAACACAGTGACAAGATAAGCAATGAGGATAGTATTGTGTTCTCAGTGGATAAGGTAAAGAAGGCCATTGGTAGCCAGCAATGCAAGCGGTCTCCCCCGGCCCGGATAATATCCCGGTAGACTTATTTGTCATGGAGTCAGATTTCTGGGCACCAGTGCTTCCCCAAGGGTTCAATGTTATATGTGCGGGGCGTTATCCCAACCTTATGGTCCATGGCGTAATCCAAACTATTTATAAGAAGGGTTCCTGGGCCTCTTATATACCCATATCAGTCATTGAATCAATTTTTAAAATATTGGGTCGTGCCAGACTGGCCCAACTGGAGGACTGGATTGTGAGTAGTGGAGTTCTCTCGTAGGTCCGACTAGGATTCAGACCAGGGCTGGGTACAGCAGAACAGGTACTTAACCTCTACTTTCTACTTAGTACTGGCTCATTCCCTTTACTTGAAGGAGGAGCCTATCTGCCTGGCATTCATGGACCTGAGCACGGCATTTGACAAAGTTAACCTTGCCAAGTTGTGGGATATGCTTAGGTCCATGAATTGCCCGGGAGCACTGGTCAACCTCCTGGCCAGAATGCATGGTACCACGCAAGCATGCGTGAGAAGTGGTGCGAAGGTGCGTCGTACAAGTTCCTTTAAAGTTGAACAGGGAGTGAGCCAGGGATGTGTCCTGGCGCACCTGCTCTTCTGTTTATATATAAATGGTCGGTTTAGGGTCAAACATTCAAATACAAAGGTTCGAATAACAATACTCTCGAAACAAAAGAATCAGAAAAAAAAAATCGAATGCACTTTTTTTAGGGGGGTACTCCCAAACCCCTGTTTATTGGCCCAAAAACATTCTTTATACCTATACCAAAACCAACACAAAAAAAAGACATTAAAAAAAGGCATTCGCTCTTTTTTTCGGTCCTTTTGACTCGAATGTATTGCATTTGATCCTTTTGTTTTCGATTAATGACTGGACACCTAAATGGTCTTCATAAACATCTATTAAAGTCCTCTCCCGATGTTTCCAAACTGGGTGACAGGCCCCTACCAGATCTGGAGTACGCAGAGGGCACCGTACTGATGGCCCCAGTGCTTTAAGTGGGGTAAGAAATTGAGGGGGGGCCCTCGTTTGGGGGCGTGGCATCCGCTGTGGGCGTGGCCTAAAAGTGCACAAATCATAGTAGGGTGCGCAAACAAATATATAAATGTAGTAGAGCATTTATATATTTGTATGCATACTAGTATGGTTTGTGTATTTTTCAAGCCATCTTTTATGAACATAGAAATATGTTACAAATGTCTATGTTTATAAAAGGTGGCTTGAAAGTGTACAAACCATAGTAATTACGCACACTTGTGTGCTTACCTTACTATGGTTTGTGTACTTCAAGCCACCTTTTATAAACATAGAACATTTGTAACATATTTCTATGTTCATAAAAGATGGCTTGAAACGTACAAGCCATCTTTTATAAAGCGTTGAGGACGACAAAACCCAAGGTGGTTTTGTCCGTCGACAAAAGCTTTATAAAAGATGCCTTGAATTGTGTACGTTTCAAGCCGTCTGTTATAAACGTAGAAATATTTCTACGTTTATAAAAGATGGCTTGAAACGTACACATTTCAAGGCATCTTTTATAAAGATTTGCCAAAGGAGAACAGGCACCTCGGGCTCAGTGATCACTGCGCTGAGCAGAGATCACAGAGCCCGAGGCGTCTTTCAACCTCTGGAACCCGCGGGCTCCGTGATTTAATCTACATATTAAATCATGGAGCCTGCAGGTTCACAGAGGGTCAGTGACCTGGCAAGGGCAAACAAAGGAACTGTAACTTCCCTGATGGCCCCTCAGATGAGGGGTCATCAGAGAAAGTTACAGTGACTGACGGAAGTGCCAGCCAGTCCACAGCGACGCTGTGGCTGGCTGGCACTTCTGTCACCTGCCTAACGTTACACTGGCGGGCGCATCTCCCGTCACGGCTGCGGCCGTGGCGGATAATGCATCCTGCCATGGCATGGTGGGACGGGGGGCCCCGGCAGGGCCCCGCGCTCAGCCCCACTTTTTTGGAGACTGGCGGGCCCGGCCCCGGCAGGCCCGGCCCACTTAAAGCACTGGATGGCCCATACTCCAAGAGTCTTGCAGGCACTCATTTTCAAATATGCTGCCTTTATGGAGAGCCTGGTCTTGGTGGTCAACACAGCAAAGTCGGGGGCGATGGCCTGCTGGAAGGGGAGACAAAGGATTCATTTTAGGGCAATGTATTGTGGGAAGAGTGTTATCCCAATGGTTGACCATTTTGATTACCTGGGTGTCAGATTTTACGCCAACCTGGGTGCTATGGCTCATGTAAAGAAAAACAGGCCCTGCAGTTCAAGCAGGCATTGGATGGGGACTCCAGGGCCATGGGTATGTTCAAAGCAAAGTCAAGAGCCCTCCAGTTATACAAGGGAAAAGCAGCTTCAGTTGCTAAATTTGGGATGGAGCTGTGGGGCAATGCCAATGTCAAGGCAGTCCAGTCTTTGTAGAACTAATCTTCGAAAAACTTGTTGGATTTTCAAATTCCGGCTCAGAATTTCGGTGTACATATGGAATTGGGCTGAACACAAATTAGTGACATGATTTCTCTGCAGCCGGTATTGCACTGGCTTAGGTGATGGGGCAACGGCAGGGCGTCACTTACCTGTAAATGCATACGATAAACTGCATGCATCTGTATCCACCTAGAGTAATAAACTGATGGGCTGCTTGTTTTCTTGGGTCTGTGTATTCGGACAGAGAAAGCAGGCAAATTATGAAGCCAAGGAATCGTGGGCTGATGACTCTAATGTCCCTGGGTGTTCAGAACTATCTATTAAGGGCAGAATCGGCCAAAGATTGCTTCCTCGTATCCAGGGCGAGGTTTAACTGCATCCGCCTAAAGACTGTGGTGGCAGCATGGGCCGGGGCGGCTGCAGAACGATCTTGCCCAATATGTGAATCTCCATACGAGGACCTTGCACGCCTGATCCTCTTTTGCCCTGTGTAAGCGGCTCATACGACAGCTACTAAAGGAAACGGGCACTGTTCAATATAGGCCAGCTCTAACTTACCAATTATGGCTAAACGCACCACAAGCGGGCTGGTCTTTACTCTCGTGCCTAAAGACAGCACTCTGTCATAGTAAACAACTGCTCAGTATACTGCCCCACAATTTATTTTTCTGCCACTTTTTTCCCTTCTTACTACGATCACACTTCCTAACCACATTCCTATTCCAAAATTCATCTCTGCATTCACCTCCAGCCTCCATGCGCGGTCCCTCATTACCTTTGCGTGACCTGAAAGCCTACCTATCCTGCCAATAATGGTTTTTTTGCAAAGATGGTAGATGAAGGCTTGGACTGGCTAATGTGGGCCATGGTTTTTGTTAATGTGTGGTCCGGCCTTGGAATTAATGCATGCTCTACATGCGGCTAGAATCAATTTAGTGCAGCATGGAACGCTGGCACTCATTGGTTGGATGGTCATTTTACAAGCGTGGCCTTTAGCCAAGTGTAAACTTTGCCAACAAGGCTTATTGATTTGCATTAGCCGAGCCACCCTGGTATGTGTGTGTGTGTGTATGTTTGATAGTTAGTATTCCGCGATTTGCTTGGCCCCCTGTATGATGCTTAATGCTGCCTGTGCCACCACAGATCACGTTACATGCCCAGCTCACACTGCCCCTATTGGTGTACTCGCATTGGATGCCCGCTGCTTCATTTAATGTGGGCTGTTCAATGGCACAGGCCATGTCTTAGCACACCAATGAGAAGAGAAAGCCAGACCCACCAGGAAGAGGAGAATGGCCAGGGCTGACAGAATGGGAGAGCAGGGCGAGGCTGGCAAGGAAGGAAGTGAGGGAGGACTGGCCCCTCCTCCCCTACCACGGCCCTCTTTCTGTTGCCTGAAGATGAAGTGGGTCGACAGGTCATGGGCAGGGCTAGCATGGGCTGGGGTGGATTCAGGGAAGGGAGAAAGGATTAGTGGGCTTCGAGGTGGTTGTGTAGGCAGTGCCATGGCGGGAACAGATGGCATAAAAGGCCCTCCATGACAGGAATATTCATCGCCGCCTTCCTCCCGCTGCTGTCCTCCCACTGGCCCGCCTGACGAAGGACTCCCTGCTGGAAGAGTTTTTCTGCCCACTCACCCTGTTTCTGGCCATTTGGGTTGGTAGTTTGCAGTTGGGGGCAGAGTGTTTGGATGGAGGTTGGCCTTGGTTGAGCCGATACAGTGGTCAAACCTTGAAGAGTGGGATAAGGAGGCAGTGCAGATCCAATGTGTCTGGCCTCCTGGTATTGCTTCCGAGGGTGTACGGAGGTGAGGGCCTGCACCCCACCAAACTTTATGGTGGTACAGATTTACGTTTTCCGTCGGGATCGCCAAAGTTGAAAGGCCGAATTGAATGTTATTATTGCATTTTGTGATGATTAAATGCATCCTAATATCACCCAAAAATACCCTGTGTTTATGTGCCCTTCCCACAACAGGCGGAATAAAACCCAACTTCCACGTACAAAAAAAGACAAGAAGGAAAAAGGTGTCAAGGGGCCCAGGACGCAGCCAAAAATTACTCGCTTTTTTGAGCCCCCACCAGGGACAAAGGCAGGCGGCGCCATCTTGCCTTTGTCTCCGGTGACCGATGGAGCTATATCTTTTAATGGAGGGCATTCCTTGGTAACCACAATAAACCCACAAAAGTCATCCTCCATTGATAGCAACGGATCATTACTGAAGCGGTGCATGACCCTTAAACGTAACTCGCTGGGCCCCCATTGGCATGGTGGGAAATCATGATATGGGCACTCGCCTCTCGCCGGCCTGGATCTGGAGAAATACGCGTCAACGACACACTTTACCTCCAGCGAGCTAGAGGGGGAGGCACCCAGGCCCATCTTCAATAGCCTTCCTGGCACCCGGAAACTACCTGACAATTCTTCGGCTGCAATCTATTCTATAGAGTCCCCCACACTATGGAACGCCCTACCTCCCCACATCAGGCTTATTGAGTCCCACTCGGCATTTTGCAAGGCCATCAAAACAAACCTCTTTGTCTGACTGTATGTTTCTGTGACACCATGTAGCCCATGACTGTACAATGTAAACAAGTTTTTACTGGGCGTCTTCTTTGTAACCCTTAATCAAGCCCATCTTAAGCTCTGATGTAACGCCTCGATGCCTGCGGGTTGTAGTGCGCTCTACAAATCCAAATAAGTAAATAAATAGAGTCAAAGCTGGAAACTTTCCTGCTTATATGTGCAAAGCTAGCCTCCGACCAAACTGACCTATAGATGATTATGGGGAAGGCTGTAGACATACTTGAGAACAGTGCGCACTGTGGCAAGGCTGTAATGAAGCCATTGATCTAAACTCGGTTGAGGTGGTCTGGTAAAGAGCAAACATTAAAAGAAAAGGAAATAATTCAATGTCATACAGGCAAACTGGGGAAGGACCATTGCCTATCTAATCTACTCCCATTAGGTACCGAACCGGTGGTACAAAACTCTGTCAACATTATTGCCGCCACAGAGGAGCAGGCAATTGATGCCATATGCACAGGATTTTCTATGCTTAACAGCCCACCCTCTTTATGTGTAAAACCCAAACAGAAAATATGTAGGAGTTCCAGCTCGTCTCAACCTACTTTAAGCCTTGCAAAGAACAAGAAAATGCCCACAAAAAAAGGACAAAGACTTATATTGCTGGCAGTAAATCGGCAACTACCTCCGGCTATTATACCACGACAAACAAGATGGGGGACGGCTCAGTATGGCAGGTACTGTTGCACTGACCCATAGATAAATGGTTGGGGGCACAGGGTCCTCCACCTGTTGAGAAGCGGGAGCTAGACGGGACTGCTACTGTGAGGCCTCAGGTTTCTTCGCCTAACCCGTTCTCGACAGCTAATAATGCTAATAGACAATGGGAACCCATTCCAAAGAGAACTGTGGGACAAAGCCGGTAGTGCCGCAGGCCCAGAAAGTCTTCTGGCTGCCAGATAACCTAACTCAGGAGGCACATAGACGTTCTCTACCTGCAGCATTGGGAATAAGTAATGAAATTCAGTGCCGGTTTGTGGAGTAACCAAATAAACTGGAATTGGGACAAACTGGGAATGGACGATCATCACAGTTGAGAGTAGTGGAAACCTCTGAGAATTATTGCCAAGACTACTGGATGACACATGTGGAAGCAGCACAAATGGCAAGGATAGGTCAGCGTTCTCTTCCATCTGGCCCTTCCTGGTATACTGATCTGAAATACATAAAATTCATTGAGAGGAACACCACTGAAAAAATACCCTTTCCCAACCGTACATGGCTCTTGGACCGACTCTGCATAATCCTTGACCTATGTACCATCACAACGAAAGACACTCAGGGATTGGAATTCCCCAACTACTACATATAAATTGGGTTTTAGCTTTATTTATATCACCAATGGTGGTGGAGCGAATATGTAAACACTCAAGGGCTTTGTCAAATTTGGGTTTTGCAATCTCAGTGTTCCACCCGACTAGACAGTGAGTCTAGGCCAAATAATCAGTCAAAAAATGAAAGGGCATGGGAGCGGCCTTGGAGCTGGGTTAGAGGCCCCAAGGATTGCTGGCTCCTGTTCAACCCCATTACAAATATCATGTTGAAATAAAGGCCTTATTGTTGATTCTTTCCGAGTTACATGTTGGAATCACTCGTTTTTGAACAATGGATCTGTCTTGGCTCAACTGATGACCATTGACTTGTTCTTTTTACAAGAGACTTGGCTCCCCACCAAATACGACCTGGATGGCTACTCATTAACCTTTTCTCTATCACCTGTACCCAAGTAAGGCGTGCCTGTGGGTGGCCTGTGTATCAGAGCCAAAGTAGCACACTGTACGAAAGAGAGTACTTTCTGTGTGGAGTCCTGGCTAAGTCTCCCCTGGGTGGGAGAAATATACTGTTAATAACGTTATATGACCTGCCAGGAGGACATTTCACTTGTGACCTTAAAAAGACATTGATCGATACTCTTAGAATTTGGCAATCACAAATTGCTGAGAGGTGGTATTATGGTGACTGGGGACATCAGTGTTGACTGTTATGATTATAACTTTTTAAAATTTGCATTCACAAAGCGTGCAAACAGCCCAGAGGCATTGTGGCGCTGTTACAGGGAAAACGTCTTAGTTATATCACAGGGAATGCGGCTTAGGTACATTAGCCTATACATGTGTTTAGATATGCAAAAGCTGGATACATAGGTGATATTGCTGCGCAGGGTTACATATTGAGCTGCATATCCAGATTACATATCGTACAGTTGTTTGTCGTCATACACACACAGAAGTGGCTGGGTAGGGGCCTTAGTGGCAGTGTGTATGTGTTTTTTAAGCAAATAGTCTGGTTTTGATGGCTTTGCGGAAAGCGAGGTGTGAAGGTTCAGCTCTGCGGGCGCGTGGGAGGGAGTTCCATTGCCTGGAAGCAATAAAGGGGAAGCTAGCACCCCCACCTCTGGCACGTTTAACTCTACGAACAGGCAGTAGGTTGGCGTAAGGTATTCTTGTGGGCCTGGAAGCGGGAGGAATGTTGACTCTGTGAGAAAGGTAAGGAGGCATTGTGTGGTGGATGCATTTGTGAGTGAGGGCAAGTGTTTTGAAAAGGATGCGTTGGCGGAAAGGCAGCCAGTGGGCTTGCTGTCTGGCTGCGGAAATGTGTTCTCTTTTGGGGATGCCCAGTGCAGCGTGGAGGGCATTGTTTTGAATAATTTGGAGTTTGTCCAAATTTTTTGCTGAGGCTCCCATGCAGAGAATGTTACAGTAGTCCAGTGAGAGGAATGGTCTAGTTGCATTAAGAAGTTTGGTGTAGTTTGCTGCAGAGGCTGCAAATGCACTAACTTGTGTGGTAATACTTAGATTGGAATCCAAGTAGACTCCAAGCGTTTTTACTGATTTGGAAACAGGGATGGTGGTATTGTTGATAATGAAGGATAGGTACTGGTTGTCAAGTTTGATCTGTGAATCAGTAGGCGCTAACAGTAGTAGTTCTGTCTTATCCCCATTTAGGCAGAGCCAGTTCTCGGCCATCCACGTGTGAATGGTGGAGTAGGTGGAGTTGAGGGTTTTGGAATCAGCCTTGTAGTCACCGGACAAGGGGCGGAGGACTTGTGTATCATCGGCATAGTTGGTGTACATAATGCTGAGCGAGTCCAATGTGTTGAAAAAGAGGTATAGTGAAAATGTTGTATAACGGGCAAGAGCCCTGTGGGACTCCACATAGGATGGTGGCTCGGGCTGCTGATGCTTGGTCTGAGAACACTTGTGTTGCTCTTCCTTGGAGGAAGGAGGCGATCCAAGTGATTGCATTAGGGGAGAAGAAGGCTGAAGCAGAGATGTGTTGACAGAGTAGTTTATGGTCCACCAGGTCAAAGGTGGCTGAGAGGTCTAGGAGTAGGAGTAATGCAGGTTTGCCTGTGTCTCTGATGTCATCAATTTGGTTTTTGAGGTCTAGTAAGGCTGTTTCAGCTCTGTGTCCTGGACTGAAGCCAGATTGTCAGTAGCCAAGGGCGTTATTGGACTCAAGGAAATGCTGGACTTGCAGGTAGGCTGCTTTGTCTATAATCTTTAGTAGGAAGGGCACAGTGGTTATGGACCTGTAGTTATTGGGGTTGGATAGGTCGAGTGAAGGCTGTTTTAGGAGGGGACGAGCCCGCACTTGCTTTAGGCTGGAAGGAACAGATCCTGATGCAAAGGAGGCATTGATGATGAACGCCGTGAGAAAGGGTGTGAGTCTGCACACTCCTTGGTGAAGGTCGCTGGGCAGATATCCTGAATCTATCACAGGGATTAGCTAAACTCAAAAAATACTATTCTCAAGGTAAAGCGTGGAGAGACATGATGGAGGAGTTTGATCTTCATTTAGTAACTTCCACTACTAAAGAACCTATGGACACTTGCTCTAATGGCAAATATAGTAGTTACATCGACTTTATATATGTTCACTGAGTTGTCTCAAAATGCTTACCAACCCTTGAAATAACCCTGGTCCCTACGAGTTACCACGCCATTCTAGAATTAGAATTACAAGTTGGCCACTGTGTGATCCCGGAAACATTAATATACAATCCAACAGTTAATTTGCGGAGAAACAGATTGCAATTGAAGAATGGTAATATAACTAAATTAAATGCCAAATTTGTATCAATAGGCACAGCAGGGTCCTCTGTGTTGAAAGCATGTAACTGGGAACTGGGTAGCTTGCTTGATTTGTATGGGCCACCAAGCTATAGACACGTACCGAATGGTAAATATTCAGGCAAGCCTGGTGTTCCCTATGATTCAGAAATAGCAAGAAGGAAAAGAGATCTACAGGCTGCTTTGCGTAAAATTAAAAGGAATCATAGACTGCAAGAACTGGGGGCAAAAGGGAATTTATTGGCAAAGTAAAACAGCGTATAATCAATGGCCGACAAACGATTGTTACAACAAAGCCAGTGCTGGCTGGGAGTTTGTCAATCATTAATAAAAACAGAGGATTCCAAAAAAATTTGGCACATGATACGTGTCCACTGTGTGGGATCTACTGCAGTGGAAATCGGTGGTCTTTCTGGATCTGACTAGGCCGTATTCATTAGGGACAATTATTGGCATGTACCAGGGAATACTAGAACGCTGCAAAGGAAATCCATGGTTAATACTGCAGTTTGGTGGCAAGCAGAGGGGGCTGACATGGCAGAGCTCATAGGCAAGTTAAAATCCTCTAGATCAGCTGGGTCTGATGGCCTGAGTAACATCGTATTTAAGAATGATCCTTGCTAATGGGCAGGTGGTACTGCAACATCTATTCTTGCATATCGCACTTCTTGCATATCGCACTTCCTAATGCTGGGTAGGTGTCCAGTGCCTCCCTGCCTCCCCTGCATCTGTGCGACACGCAGATGCACTTGCCCACATATTTTCCTCTGATGTGCCCGAAATTGAAACTGGGCCGTGATCACCGCGTGCGACCTAAAATGGCGGCACTCACTCGTCGGCATCACGTTGCCTAGCAACGCTTACTCAGCAGCTGATTTGCCGTTCTATCAGCTCCCAGCCTACTTCCGGGTGTGGCATCCACCGGAAGGCGTTAGCCGGATCAGCCCCATGAAGGATGACCACTAAGGATCAGATCCTGTCTTTGCCATTCTACAGCTGAAGCCACTGAGAGCAGGCGCCCCTGCTGCTGCTAGTGAGCTGGATCCAGGAAGGAGGAGCGGCATCGGCCATCGCACTTCCTAATGCTGGGTAGGTGTCCAGTGCCTCCCTGCCTCCCCTGCATCTGTGCGACACGCAGATGCACTTGCCCACATATTTTCCTCGGATGTGCCCGAAATTGAAACTGGGCCGTGATCACCGCTTGCGACCTAAAATGGCGGCACTCACTCGTCGGCATCACGTTGCCTAGCAATGCTTACTCGGCAGCTGATTTGCCGTTCTATCGGCTCCCAGCCTACTTCCGGGTGCGGCATCCACCGGAAGGCGTTAGCCGGATCAGCCCCACGAAGGATCACCACTAAGGATCAGATCCTGTCTTTGCCTGTCTTGCCGCGTCGTAGCCGCAAGGCGCAAGGCAACTAACGTTAAGATTCTGTACACATGGATGCATCATCATCGAACGCCCGAGGCAGGAGGAGGAGCTCCTAGCCACCGCTGACTAGTTATCCTCTGCTGCAACACCTTTGTGCAGGACTGCACCAAGGTAGGCCACCTCTAGGGTGCAAACTGCAACTATCTGGGTTATTCTTAGCGCGGTAGGCGCGGTAACCACTCAAAGCGATTCCAGGTTATTAATCATTATAGCTTAAATTACCTGCATTTGCTGTACATGATATCTGCTGTAACGCTGTAACTGCCCCTCTGCTAGTGACACTCTCTGGTAATTCTCATCTAAGTGTCCTTTGTTTATGCATGTGATTGCAGTGCCTTCTTGCCTCTCACTGCTAAATCGAATTTAGGTGACCCCTTTTTATGCATTGATTATAGTGCCTTCCTGGCCCTCACTGCTAAATCGAATTTAGGTGACCCTTGTTTATGCATCTGATTGTAGTGCCTTTGCCCTACTGCTAAATCCAATTTAGGTGACCCCTGTTTATGCATTGATTATAGTGCCTTCCTGGCTCTCACTGCTAAATCGAATTTAGGTGACCCTTGTTAATGCATCTGATTATAGTGCCTTCCTGGCTCTCACTGCTAAATCGAATTTAGGTGACCCCTGTTTATGCATTTGATTGTTGTGCCTTCCTGGCTCTCTCTCTCTTACTCAGGTAACCAGGACTACCATTATGCACGTCAGTGCACTCCTTCCACTATACTACACTCTAGCCCTACAACTTGCCCAAGTTACTCAGTTACCTACGGTAACAACCTCCCCACTCTGGGTTAAACTTGATCAGCCTCCTATCAGTCTTGCATCCCCACGACCAATTGTTTGTCCCAGAATGAGCCTGGCAGCATCCACTGTAGGCCAGATCAACCAATACCTTAATGACCCAGCACTATGGCTAGAACACTTTGCTAGGAAACCCACACCTAACCAACCTTGCCCACTCTCTCTTAGAAATAAGAGACTAGGCACCAGATTCCGCCTATGTCACTCCCGCAACAACGCCATGAAGCAAACCTCACTCTCTCCACCTGGATCACCTTCAATTACTACCACATGCAAATCCACTACCACAGGGGTTAAACTGCCCATGTTTAAGGGTGCCCTTATTAATGCCAGATCTCTCACTGCACACACACTAGACATAGCTGACCTTATCACCACGTCTGACCTTGACTTCATAGCTATATCTGAAACATGGCTTCATGCCGCTTCTGGCCCCTTACAGCATCACATGATGTGACCGTTCCACTGCCCACTCTAGAGGTGGTGGTGTGGCTTTCATCCATAAAAATGCTCTTGACCTAAGAGTGATACCTGACTCCAAACTCGCATCAGCTGAGTCGCTGTCAGTCAAACTAGCACTCACACCTAACCAAACAGCCACCTTGCACCTTATCTATAGGCCCCCGGGACCTGCACCGACCTTTGTCAGTGAAATGTCCACTCTCCTCCTCGACAATACTAAAAATAATTCACAAACAATCATCCTAAGCGACTTTAACTTAGGTCTTGGTGACCTAAAAGATCCTGTGGCAACTGACCTGGAGAACGTTCTAACTGACCTCGGCCTCACCTTGTACATTCAAGAACCTACCCATATCAAAGGTAGAACACTTGACTGGCTAGCTGGCTCCAACTGCAATATTAAGGTTCTTAACAACACCCCCTGTTTATGGTCTGACCATCACATCATAACCTTTAACATTGAAGCAACCCCACGAACTCCGACACCAATAGCCCCAGCACTCCCGACTAGAAGCAAAAAAGACATAACTAAGGAGAAACTCCTCTCATTGTTACTCCCAACCCTTAATGCAGCCACCAACACCTGCTCTGATCCTACTTCCTTAGCAGACACTTACAACCAAACAATGCTAATGGCCATTGACTCTATAGCACCCATCAAACTTAGGAAGGCTAAACTAAAAGCTCATCTTAATTCATGGTTCACCCCACAGTTAAGAATGCTCCGCAAAGCTAAACGTTGTGCTGAAAATCGATGGAAAAGCCACCCTTCTGACAAGCACAAAGATGGTTTCCCTCTTGCCTCACTCTCTTATAAAGATGCTATCATCACTGCAAAAAAGGTTCTCTTAACAACCGCATTATGCAAGCTGACTCGAACACAAAGGAACTCTTCAAAATCCTAAAAGAGCTTGAAACCCCAGTCGCCCCCCCTGACAGTTGCTTGAAAGACAGTAAATGGTGTGCCAACATCCAAGCAGCCTTACTAAATAAAATCTTCACACTACAAGCGAAAATTAAAGATAAGCAGGACAGCCTGAAGCGTAACAACCGCGCTTATTCCCCTGCCAGGGCCCCCCCCTCTAGACACTGCTAATACCATAGCATTTGCATTCTCACCGCTTACCGTTGCCGAGGTAGAAAATATAATTCTGAGAATTAAACCATCCAACTGCCAATGTGACCCTTGCCCAGCCCCTATTATTAAGGACTCAGGGCATGATCTGGCCCCAATCATCACGGCCTTCATCAACTCTTCCTTTAAAACAGGTATTGTCCCAGACAACCTGAAGGACGCTTGGGTGATCCCATTGCTTAAAAAACCATCCCTAGACCCAAGCATACCCACTAATTTCCGACCTATCACCACAGTCCCATTTCTGCTTAAGATTCTAGACCGTGCTGCATACCTTCAGATCCAAAACTATTTGGAATCCAACAACTTGCTAGGTCTACGACAATCCGGATTCCGCCCTGGACACGGGACGGAGACTGCTTTAATAGACCTTAAAACCCAAATCGAGGTTTTAAAGGATCAGGGCAAACTAGCAATGCTACTACTTCTCGACCTTTCAGCCGCATTTGATTTGGTCAACCACCAGATCCTATGCAGGCACCTCCACTCCGCTGCCAACTTCTCATCCTCTGCTGCAGCCTGGATCAAATCCTTTTTGAGCAATAGATCCATGAGAGTCTTTGCCCCATCTGCAGCCGCGGACCCTTCCCCTATTCACTGTGGCGTACCTCAGGGATCTTGCATGTCACCTACACTCTATAACATTTTCACGAAACCACTCTTTGATGTGCTTGACTATCTGGGTGTCTCCTACACTAACTATGCGGACGACACCCAGATACTCATTCCCATCACTGGTGATTATCTAGCTGACACCAAAGCCCTTAATGACGTCTACCTGGTCATCCAAGCTTGGATGGCCCAACACCAGTTGTGCCTAAATGACGACAAGACGGAGCTCCTGATCTTGGGCACTGCACAACGCCTGAGCAGACTAGAACCGTCCTATCAGTCATTCACTATAGACGGTAATAACATTCGAGTCTCAAAAGATACTAAAACGTTAGGTTTCTACCTTGATGCTACCCTATCACTAACCCGACAAACTAATGCAAACTTATTGCAGCGTGCAGACCATTTCTTACCACCTCCAACGGTGTCACACTAGCGAGAACCCTCATCATGGCAAAAATTGATTACTGTAGTGCTCTTTACCCAGGCACCAGCCAAGAGAACCTGAATAAACTCCAAACTACCCAAAACAATGCCATTCGTGCTGCCCTAAACATTCCCCCGCAACCACCATATCACAGAATCTAGAACTAAGTTAAAGTGGCTACCTGTCAAGCAGAGAATTTCACTCAAAACACTCGCCCTTACGCACAAATGCCTGGCCAATAAGGCCCCTATCTACCTCGGCAGTCGACTGTCGCGCCACTCGACCTCCCGACCACTAAGAACTGCACAGTCCCACTGTCTAGCGATCCCTAGATTTAAACTGCAAAAAGCAGGGGGTTCAAGCTTCCCTGTCCTAGCTTCCAAGCTATGGAACTCCCTCCCTGTTACAATCAGAGCTGAAGACTCATTTAACACTTTCAAAGCCAATACTAGATCTTGGCTTTTCGACCAGCTTTAAGTCTGGCTCAGCGCATCTGTCTTACATACCCTGACCTGCTGACCTTGTTATTATTTAGCGGCACCGAAACCACTGTAATATATGTAGATAGATTCCTTGTTAAGTCGCCTACTGTCTTCTGTGTAAATTATGTGATGTTATTTCTGTATATATGCATATCTGTAACCTTGTATAAATTGCGCCCTGATGCCTCCGGGCCTGATGGTTTGCGCGTTATAAATAAAATAAATACAAATACAAAATCTGTGAAACCGGACTGGTTCCTGGGACCTGGCAGCAGTCAGTTTTAATGCCAAGGCATAAGAAGGGCTCTAGGGTGTCCCAGGGAAACTACTGATTGTTGGCCATGTTGGACAGCAGCTCCAAGATATTCTCGAAACTACTTTTGGAGCTACTGTCGACATGGGCCGAAATCAGGAGCCTTATGAACCTGTGTCAGACAGCTTTCAGGACAAATCACTGTTACGACCCATTTCATCTGGGTGCTGATTACGTTGATATCAGATACCAACCAAGACCCAGATTCTGCATTATACATCTGCTATGCGGATTATAGCTCCGCTTTTGATAGCGTCACCGGCCCAAGCTTTGGTCCAAACTGGAAAGATGGGGGATTGTACTTTCTTAAACAGTTAAACAGCAATACGCAGGTCAAAGTGCATCTTTCACAAGAAGGAAACCTCTCCGATTCTACGACTACCAACAGAAGTTTAAAACAGGTATGTGTGTTAGTCCCTTCATTATATAATCTCTATGTGTCTGATTTTGTGTTGTAACTGAAGCCCGCAAATAACCAATCACCTCGCTTGAGCAATGAGGATATATATTGCCTCACAAATGCAGATGATACAGTGATTCTCGACAACACAACAGTAGGGCTTCAACATTCCCTCGACCAATTGTATCTCTACGCTGAGGAAAATGGACTTCAGGTCAATGTGGCCAAAACCAAGATCATGACCACAGGACGTCAAGCTTATGGGGCCCGTCTTTTGGAAGATGGGTGGTACACAAATAGAACAGGTCAAGGAGTATAAGTATCTGGGAATGAGGCCACCAACACGCAAACACATCTTGGTCAGGTGGTCTCCTCCAAAGCATGGAAAAGGTGGCTTACCATCAGGAAGATTGTGGATAGAGTGTGTGGGGTCCATTAAGGCCAAGATTAAGGCATACAAGCACTCCATAGCACCGGGCATCCTGTTCGTGCTGGAGGTCTTGCCAGAGAGTGCAGTTGCCTGGCTACCTCGTATGGAGGCGAAAATACTTCACTCCCTTCTGTGCCTACCCAGCACAGTCCCATTACAGGTGATAAGACTGGAGTTGGGATTGCAGTCTTTGTTATCCTTATGGAGGGTCTCAGCAAGTAGGCTTTGGGCTAAGATTAATTTTGGGACACGGAACAAGCCAATTCTTCTAAACCATACAATAGGACACTCACAAAGATGTTCTTGGAGTGTCCAGTATGCAAATTAGAAATCCTTAGTTTTCAAGTACTTTGATGATATTGGAGTGAGCTGTGTCCCTGAGTCCATTGTCGACTTTCATCTTACAGGGCTTGAGAAGAAATCAGTGTATCTTGATCGCATACAGTCTTTGATTCACTAAGCTATGCGACCGAGATATGCCTTGTATGCCCAACAAGGACTGTTTGAAGAAGTCCTGCGTAGCAATTTCCTTAAGCGAATGGCTGCTTTAATTGGATTTGTTCTATATCTAAGATTAGATATACTACCCGTCTTGTGCTACACTGGAGCTTGGAAGGGAATTCCTAGGGAAAAGAGACTCTGTAGATATTTGTGGGGATATGTGGAAACCACTTGACATGTACTTACACAATGTGCTACATTATTACCCCAATACGTTAAAGGCTATGACAAATTCCAGGATTTCCACCACGCCCAATTCTTGAGTATGCTCTATGGAGCAGAATCCCTAGTCTTGGCTTCAGCAGCACTTCTTATATGGGAAACTGTGAAAAAGATTGACTGGCATTCCTGCTGCTTAAACTGTAACCATTACCTTTAATATTTTAAGCTATGAAGTGTTTTCAATATTTTAGTTTTATTGTATAGTTTGTATATTATGTTGTGTTTTTGTAATGTTTTTAGTGTGAAAGGTTGTACAACCAAATGCACTTAATAAAGGAAAAAAAAGAAAGTGACACTTGTAGGCACTGCCTGTGCAGCACAGTGTGGCTTGACTCACTTCAGAGCTCCCAGCACGAGCGCTAGACTAGTGAGTCCCAGGTCTACTCATTTGGCCAGAGCCACACGCACAATATCTGCAGACTTGTTTATCGGAACAGAGGAGGATTGTGCTCAAACACAAGAATGCTAAAAATCCATCCTGCCGGTGCAGAGTTGCAGAACAGGTTGCTGCTTCTGACTGCAGGGCTGGGCGCCCCTTGGGCCTCCTGACACTCGTGACCTGACCCTGGCTGCTGCTGAACTCTGCGTACTGATGGGCTGTCACAGACTGCAGCTCTCAATCCGTAAACACCAACTGCTCCACGATGCAGAGAGTGCCTTGTGTTGGGCCACGCATCTTAACTAAAGCAGTTCACAAACAGTGACCCCTGGGAATGGGAGGAGATGCCTAGCGATGTTATTGCTACCTGTGTGTGCTACCTCTTTGATCATGTTATCATTCAGCGTGAACTTTCCTTCTGTTCGAAAGCTTTCAGCTGCAGCATGTACTAATACATCTTAGTGAATCAATAACTGCATTATATTATAGGAGAATATAATATCTCTATGCCTTTTAGCTTTTGACTTTCAGGCATGTCATTTAATACCTTATAGTGAAGGAATCTCTGCATCACAGTATAGGAAAACATTTTCCCTAACAGAGCCAGCACTATTGACGCATAGCACTTGTGTTCCATGAGTAGCAAAGGAAAATACAACAATGGGATTAAGAGACAGTTTATTTATTTATTTATACATTTATATTACGCCGAAACCCGCAGCTATCAGGACGCATGCATTTAGCCAAGGTACAACATACCAAAATACAAGACAACTGGGTGCTATTTGGTCAACCTTGGGGATCTGCTATCATTATTTGAAAATGGCTGTCTTCAGGGCTTTCCTAAAAGCCAGATAGTTACTCTCTAGTCTGATTGCCTTTGGCAGTCCGTTCCATGCTTTGGCTGCTTTTACTGGAAACAATCTAATTAGCCCATTTGTGAATTTAAACATTGAGCAAACGATCTGACCCATTGATTCAGACCTCAACGAATGGCCAGGTATGTAATGGGAAATAAGTTCTTTCAGGTTGGCAGGGGACTGCTCATGGAGACATTGGTGGACTATGGTCATGGCCTTGAACCTAATCTGTTCCTTAATTGTCAGCCAGCGCAGGTCTCTTCTATCTAGAGTTATATGGTCCCTTCTGGTTTTCCTCCTGACAATTCTCACTACACTATTCTGAATAGTGTGACATCTTGCGATGCACCTTTTGTTTGATTCTAATATTAATGCATTTCCATAATCCACCCTAGATAGAATAGTGGTGCTACCTTTTTTAGATAGAACAGTGTCCATTGCTATAATGGCACTGTTCTCTTCATTCACAAATGGTCTGATGGCATTGAGCAGACGTAGATAGTATTGGCAACTTCTATTCAAATTCTTCACGTGCGACCCTGTGTTTAGTGACGCCTCCAGAGTGAAATCCAGAGTCTTCACCTTTTCTTGGACCTGGATGGTGGAGTTCCTGATCTGGAAAGTCTCATCTTCCTGGCCTAGTTTGGCACGTAACTGTCATGAACCAAAAATCAACAACTCTGTTCTATTCCCATTTAAACACATCCAATTGGATGTCATCCAGACCTCTATGGCGTTATAGACTGTCTCGAGGGTGCAGGCACCTATCTTATAGTTACCGCTCAGTTCTATCACCAGCTGAGTATCATCAGCATAATTTGTGCAGAATACTCCAGTGCCCTCAAGAACTGTGCAAAGTGATCTAAGATAGAGATTAAAGAGTAGGGAAGACAAACCGGCCCCCTGTGGAACTCTGCAGTTAATGAGTGCCAGAGTCGAGAAAGCTTCACCCCAATGAATTTTTGATCTTCGATTGGCAAGAAAGGAGAGTATCCATCTAGTTGCCTTTACTGAGCAGCCGCCCGTATGCTCCAGAGACCAGAGAAGTTGTTCATGGTCTAACAAATCAAAAGCCGCCGACGGTCTAGTAGCACCAGCATACCTGGCCTGCCCTTATCCATAATGCTAGGGCATACGGGTCTGGAGATCGACCATGGATGTTTCAGTGCTATGGACTGGCCTGAAACCCGATTGTTGCCTGTGCAGGATGCTATTTGCTTCCACAAAGGCTTGCAACTGCAGCGTAGCCGCTTTATTTAGGATCTTCAATAAGAAGTTGCCGTTAGTGATTGGTCATAATTTACTAGGATCCCTGTGGTTCAAAGCTGGCTTTTTTGCTAGCAGGGTTATGGTAACAATTGTAATAGTTTCTGGTACATACTATCACGAAATGATGCATTTCCCAGACGTGTAAAAAAAGGTATCCAGTTAACAGTGTATCCTTGTGATATTTGGCAACAAGTATATTGTGAGCTTTTGTGTTCCAATGGAGGAAGGAAAAGCAATCAGAAATGACTTTTGCTGTTGTAGTTATAAAACAGCACAATACACAGTTGCCATGGAATATGGTGTTGGACTTATTTTTTTAGTTGAATTTGAGACTCATAAAGGATTTTAACAGCAAAACGTGCATGTGCTACTGCATTCAAAGCATAGTATGACAGGCTTTACAATAAGAGGGCATCAGTTAGGGTGGATTGTTCTTATCTGCAGGAAATAGCACCTTATGCTCTTGGGCAAATGGTGTTTTCATAGTTCTTGTACTCATGTGGAGGAAAGTTAAGCAATCAGCACTTGGAGAGTGAATGATTTATTGCAGTGCAACCTTTGATCACAGCAAACACCAAAGACACTTAGCTCCTGTGCTGAGTAGGAAAGGAAAAAAATAATACTGAGAAATAGAGATATTGATAACAGTGCATCCATGTGATCCTTGTCAAGAAGTATATTGCGGGCTCCTGCGCTCCATGCGGAGGAGGGAAAAGCTATCCACATTGGAAGATGAAAGGATTTATTACAGTACAGCATTGCAATAATTGTCAAGCAGTATATTTGAGGTTTATTTTAAGCAATCAGCAGATAGGTGTAAAAGGATTCAATACAGAGCATGCTTGTGATCATTGGTGAACAGTTTATTTTCAGGTCTTGTTTTGTAACTATAGGGAAAAAAGCAATTAGTACATCAATGGCGGAGGGCAGATGCAATCAGCATTGGAAAGCAAACTATTATTGCAGTCATGTGATCCTGGGCAAACAAGCTATCTTATGCTCCATTATGAAACATGACACACAACATCATGCAGGAGCCTTTCTTTCTGTGTGGAATTTCATCCACCACTTCACCCACCATTCTCAATAACTCATCCTGAAAATGTGCACACTGGATAGACTCGGGTAGTTGTAATTTAATCTGTGCCTGCTCTCTTTAGTCTGCAAATGAAATGGCACACAGTGCCCGTCAGCCGGACCTGCAACTTTTCTGCTTTATGACAGCTGACAAAAGCAGATCCAGAAGTTGGAGGTAGCTACTTATCAGAGGTACGTTTATTAAAGGAGGATGTGTCAATCGCATTTATTTCTGTTGACTGTAAGCCAATACTATTTTTCTGTAACATACATTAGACAACGCTTTCCTTTATTTCTACGAAACATCACACATCATAGAAAATTCTCTTTTTCTAGCTTAAAATAATGTTTCCATGGCAAAAGACCTGCCAGATTACCTTCCAGAAAAATCTAAATCACGTAGGCACCACTTGCATAATTGCTTTTAGGAATTCTTAAAAAGCTACTTAAGTAGTGTGGTGATGGAGCGTGCATCAATTGTGCTGAATTTATTTGTGTCAGTGTATTGTACTAAAACAAAAGAGTTTATGTCTGGTAGGTTTAGAATTAATCTTCAACTCTGGCATGGCACTGGGCAACCATCCAGACATGAGGCGGAAACATGTCTGTGGATACTTGTGGTCTTGTGCAGAAGGGATGTGACCTTTTGGGTTGGGGCCAAGCCTGATATGCGAATGATCTTTCTCTTCCTGTAGTGGCTTGGCAGGCGAAGAACAATGGTCTGGAGAGATGCCCAGAGCGATGCCAGAGGTTAAGATTAATTCTAAACTTTCCAACCATTATCTTTAGTTGTACAGTGTATCACACTAAACACTGCTCTGAAGAAGTACGAAATAGTCTGTGGCGGCTGATTGTATGGGGTGGGTGAGTGGGGGGGGTTGGTGCCATGCCCCCCTCCCCTCCAGGGTGCAAAGACAGAATTGCATGCATGCAATCATTCTTCTTCTTTTAATTTAACTTTGCGTCCACAGCTCGTAGTTGTGTCCGCAATGTTAAATGAAAGAAATAAAGAATTGTCTGGACTTGAGCAGAGAGTGGGGCGCAGGTATGGCACGCAGGCACAGGGACACGTCCCATGCAATGCAAGTTTTCTCCTTTTTTTGAGCTGGCAGTGCTGCTCGAAACGTGAAGTGCTCCGCAGATAGCTTAAAGTATTCATTTGGGTGGCTGGCAGGGCGCCAGAGTTGTGTCCGCGTTGGTGTTGTTAGATCCGCAAACAGCACAGTATTTTCCGATAATGGCGGATGCTTACATTTCATTGGCTCTTTGGCGACCACTGAAATGTTCTCAGATTATTGAAGAAGTGGGCGGTCCCGAGACTGAGCAGTGCACACGAGGAGCAGGAAGTCCTGTGCCAGGGAGAATCCGCGAGGGCCACGGTGCTCGCTATGAAAATGAAGCACGGCTGAGAAGTGGCAGCGGGCTGCAGATGAATCCCAGCCACCCAACTCCATTTTGTTTCTTTCTCCCCTTGGGCCCCTAACCCCACCTCCCTTTTTCTTCCATATTCTTAATGCAGTGAAGCAGCTAGTGAAGTGCTGTATTAATCATGGAAACACCACCAGGCACATTCCCTCCTCTGCCCCTTCCCAGTGTCTGCAGTGCTGCTGTGTCCCTCAGTTTGACGTGTTGCATTGTTTTAGTGCAGCAAACACCTGAAATGGGTCCACATGAGGGTTTTGTACTTTTCAATTTCCGGCGAGGGGACAGCCATCACAGGTCTCAAGCTGTCCACTGCAGGTGTGCAATGTTCTGAATCATTCTGCTCTCTCTACCTTTCCGACCCTCACACCTCTAGTCTACAGTGCTGTTGTGTGCCTCAGTTTGATGTCTGAGATGTTCCGTGTCATAAGCTCACACCAATTTGCAAGTTAGCAATTTGTAGTTCTGCTATTATGTAAGACTGTATCAGGCAACACACTTTATACCCTATTCCCAACCCTAAAACTTGAGTGAATCTAAAGATTCCTGGGGCATCTCTGGGGTGCCCTTGAACACGTGGTTGTGAATAGCATTTGCATGTGAACATCTCAGAGATGCTCCAGCTATCTTCAAGCTTGCTCCAGTTTTAGGCATTATGAATCTGAAGAGGGATGGGGAATCCTACCACCCCCTTATCCTCCTATGAAATTCATGACGCGGAAAAAGGTCAGGAAACATCGTAATCACCCATTCTATTTCGAACGAATCCCCAACGGACCGATGGTTGACAAGTATGTCGAGAGGTACCCCCTCAGGCAGCACTACAGACCAGGTGCCGTGCAAATTTACCCTAGAGCGGACGAGGAGCCCCAAGCTGCAACTAAAGACATCTTAATCGACAGTATCGATTAAAGCGCCAAGAAGCCATGTTGCTGACATCGTTAGAGACACCATGACTTAGCAGCGTTAGACATGAAGCACATGTACCATCCGCACTCCGGGACATAAACACACACTCTCATACATTAAGAACACAGGCATGCAGTTCTATAGTTAGAGGACAGATACATATACATACTGTTGTTGCTTTTATTATTTTCACGCAGAAACTGCAAGAAGCAAGAGATCCTGAGAAAAGCTTGCAGATGCTTACATGCAAATAACCTTATGGAACTGCAGGAGCACCTACAGTACCTGACAGAACCAAGTGTGACTAACCTATGGAGAATGTAGTATAGCACAAACACTGTAGAAACCACATTATAAGGGTTTAGGAAAATTACAAGTGCAAAACATGTGAGACAGGACCCACTGCCAAGGCCACAAGATACAGATGACATTCCATTCCCTGAAGGACAAAAGCACCAGCTGCAGTAAATACAAATAATTCTTCATAATTCAGAGCTGCACAGCCCCAAATCATGGTCTCCGAACACGTGCCTCCCCCAACGCAGACACTGGACAGCGACCAGAGCTGGGAAAGGGAGCCAATCTCACGCTACCAGACAGAAGGTCGCAACAGAGATGTTACAATGTGAGACAAGTGTTGCACGGAGCAAAAAGAGCACTCTCATAGACTAAGGTGGGACACACAAGTTACAATGCAGACACATAGTAATTCTTACTACCTTGAAAAGGTACACCCAGAGCTGAGAACCTTTGCAGATCCCAGGCCTGGGGATGTCAGCTCTAGCCAACCACAGTTCAGTATCCTAGGGGTGCATAGCAACGGGCAAGAACCATTGACAAGACCCTCACACTGCAACATTGATATAGATAGTGACTTGGGGATGGAACAGGCCAGCCACCTAACATGTGAGGGCCAGCAGGATAACATTTATAATGTCCACTATAGGTGGTATGTTACTCAGTATCCAATCCAGTGGTCTGATAGGGTTTCTGGAGAATGTCCTAGATGGTGATGTCACTGTGATGTAATTAGGGTACACAACTGGCCTGCGAGCCAGGAGAAATTGAGATGTACATGGATCGCTTCTGTCCTTGTACTGATCCCTGTTGGTTTTGCTTGTAATAAACCGCAGTTTGAACTTGCCGGTGACTGAGTCCTCTGTTTGTTTTGTGGAAGGTGTCAGGCCTTCCGAGAGTCCGCAAACTGTCCATCCACTCAACTCTTCCAAATCAGTCCTTTGTAATCCATTGTATGTGGAAATGTAACATGATATTCAGTAAGGCTAGCCCAGTGGGTAATTCAGACAACAGGGATACATAACTATGCAACTGAGGCCTGTGTGCTGGTCAGAGAACCTAAAACACAAATAAGGCTGCAGAGAAGACAGGGAGCTTGGTGATCCGAAAGACACCAGGAAGAGGGCGCATTGGGAATTCCATGCAAGGAGAAATCACTTAAAATATGCATTGGCACAGCCAATATGTCAGGCTTTGCAAATGCAGATGGTCTGCCTTTTCTCCAATTGGAGCTCCTCTTCCTCACAATTCTATTAGCAGTGCTGATGTAAGTCCCACCGTGGTCTCCAGGAAGCAAGCCGTTGCTGGGTCGCTTTCCTTGTGGTTTGTAATGTCTTTTGTTTTTCTTTGTTTTTCTTTTCAGCGACATACTGAAAACCATTTTTTTAAAATCTGTAACTTTTTTTAATAGAATTTTTTTGTGTTGTTTTTTTTTCAGATAGTGCTTCTTGGTGATAAACTGGGTGGAAAGGGGCAGTCTAACACTTTTTTTCCTGGTGGAGATGCCTCCACACTTCAAGGGCAGACTTGTGCATATCTCAAGCCCATCACACAACCATGTGCTCAATAATTCTAGTACCAGGTCACAATGCCCTATAAATAGCCTTCAAAGAAAATGCTCAGTGTTATGAGTGAGCTTTATTCCCACTTTTCATGATCATCACTCTCTTTCCATTTCCAAGAATTACACATGCACCTCTACTACCACAATGAAAAGCCCTCACCCATAAGCCAACAGACCGCCATCTGGGTGACGGAGGCACAATAGACCCCGGGTACATGTGATCACTGTGACAAAATTATGTTGAAGCCGAAAATACTGATTTTTTTACCGCTTTTAAAACATATATATGCAGGGGGGGGGTGAAGACAACCGCAAACTCCAATACCTCTACACCTTTTGCATTTACTTAACCCCACAGACATATATATTATATATATATATATATATATATATATATATATATATATATATATATACTATATATATATATATATATATATATATATAATATACATATATAATATGGTAAATTGAATCTCGTCTTTCCGTATTTTCCTGTGTCGACATTTTGGGCAATTCTCTATTTGGGTATGATCGCAAAGACCCTACTCGGACAAGCCTTGGGGCTGTAATACCATTAGGTGGTCGTTGGCAGTGTACAAAAGCATATTAACATGACATAACGCAACATAACATATTCAAGTTATTTTAAACTTTCAAATGCACTCATTTGACAGCTCTTGTGTATTCTTCCACCTCAACCTTTGCTGAGGACATGTATCTGCTTTTTGGTAACCATTGTTACTATTTGTAAACTTTCTGTTGCTGCCATTCTTTGTTTCAGCATCATCGGTGCCGGCACCCACCACCCGCTCAGGCTAACTACGAAAGTGGTAGCGTGCTGCGCAAAGAGCAGTGTGAACCAACACAGGTTTACAGTTAGTTACAGCTGTGTGGGTTGGTGCCTAAGGGCAGGTGGCCGTATTGGGGCCCGCTATGCACAGGTCTAGTTTACTTGTTGAGCTATGTGACCCTGTTGAATAGCATTCACAAGCCTGTCATATTCCTTTGCACATTTCTACAATCCAAACAAAGGTGCAATGTTTCTGATTGTGACGTGTCCTTCGGCAGCTACATTTTATGTTAATGTTACTTTTCTTCCCATTGCGTCTCACACACTCCTAAACACTGTGAACTGACAGGAAGAGTGGAAGTCTTGGGGTGCTAATTCTCCACAGGCTCCATTGCTCATTGCACCCTATGGAAGAACGTATAGCCAGGGGTGGACAGGCCTATAGGGAACTCTGGAGATTCCAGGTAGGCCTCTTCATTCTGCTGCTCTTTTGTGTGGTTATTTTCTTTCCAAATCTTTTCATAGGAAAAGGGTTGAGCTTGTTGAAAATGTGCAATACGGGGCCACTTTAAACAATATATCTAGGGCCCCTTTTAGTTCACAGTCCCCCCCCTGCTTATAGCATTCAAGCACTTTATTTCTTCTAGTGGGGTCTGAAACCTGTCTCTGTCTATGTTTTGGACTACGACTCCCATCATTCCTCCCCTTTGACTTTGCTGGCAACGGCTGATGGGGGTTGTAGCCCAAAACATCTGGAGAGCCAAAGTTTGCAGACCCATCTAGACCTAAATTACTCCTACCAAATTTGCATCGCCTTCATGGACATTCACTACTGCTCTTTCAGAAAAGTTGGAACATGTACATCTCCCTCTGGGGCCTCTTTATGCTCCCTTGATGCGTGTTAGTGTGCGTGTTATTGCATGTACATGACACTATCAGAAAGAGAGACAAGGTGCAGCAGAGTAGGTTTAGGTGAAAGGAGGAAGTAGGAGAAGCAGGAGAGGCAAAGAAGAAGCAGGAACAGGGAAACCTATTATTGTCGTAGGAGCCAGGCAATATACGCCGGGGGGCCTCAAGCCACACCAATAATGAAATGTCTGTGAGGCAGCCAGCCTTGAAGTCACTTTGGTGGCGGAAAGCCTGGAAAACTATACTTTTTTAAAGTGTAAATCACGGAGGTCTGCCTGTTTCATTACCTAATTAAAGGAAAAGTGCGCTCAAAAATGTGATTGTCTTAAAAGATGGGCAATAATAAAAAACATATATTAAACATCTTTTTAAAGAAAGTTCTTATGTAAACTATTGCACAAATAATGTTTAGACCCCTTTAATTTCTAGCACTAGGAGGCATCCATTTTGTGAAATGGATGAGCCTCCTGTGCTTGTGTTATTAATCTCTGCCCTCGGGGCAATAATGAAGCAATGCCCCCTGCTGGTAGCTTTTATTATTTTGCACAAAATTATTTATGCAAAATTTTACATAGGAACTTTTTAAAAAAGAGATGTTTAATATATGTTTTTTATTATTGCCCATCTTTTAAGACAATCACATTTTTGAGCGCACTATTCCTTTAAGGCTTCTTTTTTATTTTAGTTGGTGCCTTGGAGGTATTAATTGAGGGCTTTGACAGAATGTTAAGGCCCTCCATCAGCGGGGCTTCACAGCCTGCAGGCAATATGTTTGCGCAGTCTCTCTTTTTTTTTGCAGTGCCCTTGGCGTGTCATTTATTGCCGGCTACAGAAGACAGAGTGCGAATAGCCAACGTCTCTGTCGTGTCACAGCTGACTTGGATTGCCAGACTTACATTTCAAAACCTCTCAATTTGCCCCTACTCCAAAGTAAATACCTTCACAACATAAAACTGCATTTACACCTAACAACCTAGACTATCCTGCTCTGTGTCTGCTGGAGTGACATTACATCAAGTATCTTTGATATCAAATCCTGGCTTCATCACTTTACCGTTGGTGTGTGATCCTCGACAACCAATTCGTCTCACTGTGCCTTATCTGATTCAAATTGGGAGTGACTAGAAGTTTATGCTATTAAAAGAAAGCGCCACTCATGGCTTAATAGTCTATAGCAGTGGTCTTCAAACTTTGAGGCTGGCCCCCCTGTGTGGGCTCGAAGGATGGCAGGTGGGCCACAAGGCTCTTCAAAAAGTGAACACTGGTGTGGCTTCACAACAATGTTTTACTGAAGGCGGTCTCACAATAAATATATTCCTATTTTGTAGGATTGGCAAAGTCAAAAATTGTAACTTGTGAATAGTGAAAAAATAATTTCTTGGACTATATTCTCCATGCAAAGAAACATTTGTTGTTCTAAATGTGTGAGTTGCTGTGGGGGTCTTTTTTAGAGCTGTGGTTGCTGATAGTTGAAAGGAGTTTCAGTAAATTTAAACTGAGGTTATTGGCTTTGCTTCTACTTTCAATTGAGAGCAAAATGACTGAAAAAATAGATAACACTACTGCAATAGATACTGGCACCATTCCCAAATCTTTTTTTGCAATTCAGTCAATAACCAAGATTATCAAATTGGATTCTCCTTTGTAAGGACGGCAGTCGCGGTGCGCCCGCTTATTGGTTTATTTTATTTCATTTTGTCTCATTTCTGTTTTTAATTGAAACAAACTAGTTTCATTTTGTCTGTTTTTACATTGCCTTCATGCACTTTATTTTACATTTAGCTATGTTCGTTTTTTGCTTTTGGTATATTTTCTTTCCTTGTACCTGCCGCCTTAGGTGTGGGTGAGGGTGCCGGGCCTCTCTTCTTGAACTACCGGAGATCGTTCCTGCTCTGTGTTGGCAGTCCGCTTTTCATTTCTCACTCACACACGGCTGCCATTGCAGCCTGCATCGGATTGGACGGCATCGATACCATGTGTAGATTTAACTGGCGAATCCGACGCGTGTGCAGTTGATGCGCTCATCGGACGTTTGCCGAAGTTTCCCCCAAGTTAAGCCCATCTGGAATCTTCCGGTATCGGACGGGCCATGAAGGGCGAGTATAATGGAGACTGCACTTCCTATTAAATATTCTTATTCCTCCCTGCTTCATTTGGCTCCTGGGGATACTCTGCTGCCACCTGCGATGCCCTGTGCCGCTCCTACTTTAGATCTGGGCCCAAGCATTGACCCTAACCTTGTACTAATGGCCAGAAGACTGGGGTGTGTGGGCTCCACCCGGAAATTGGTGGAAGGAGACTGCATTGTTGTCTCATTCTCAAACCCACAAATTGCCAGGCATATGGTCTCCTCTAACCTGACGAAAGGGCTAAGGGCTAATGGATATAGATTGGATAGTAGGATGGTCGGGCTGGAATTTTTCTACCCTCCAAAAGGGTTGGAGGTGGCCCCTATATGCGGTCAAATGGCGATGGTTGGAATTAGGGGTAAGAGGACTGGTGCAGGGGGAGATCCCATTCTGCGTACACCTCCATGTGAGCACCTGTGGGTCCAAAATGGTAAAAGCGGCATATCAAGGCAAAGAAAGGGTGATGTTACTCTGGGTCTGTTGTCCCATAACAGATTTGATCCCCTTTCGTCTATAGACGAGTTGGACTGACAGAATACTATTTTGTCACAGACAGTAGAGGGGTAGAGGAGACAGTAGAGAGACAGTAGAGAGCGGTGTCCGGATTGGTCTGGAGATTGGGATAGGAGGGACTGGACAGGAGGAGGTTTGTCTAGTGGTGAGGGTGGTATAAATGAACATAGCGGGAACTAGGGGGAAATTGGAACAGGCCGACACCCTGGATTTCCTGAGGACTCATGAAATAATCCTTTTACAGGAAACTTGGGCCCTAGAGATCCCTTTACTGGATGGCTATGTCTCTTATGGCATACCTGCCAAGAATCATCAGAGAGGCAGGAGTTACGGGGTAATGGTCAAGGTGTCAATAAATTGCAGAGCTAAGGTGGTGGAGACGCAGATGGATTTCCTACAGTTTCTGAGGTTCAGCGCACCTGGAAGTGATAAAGTTGCCATCCTAAACTTCTATAATAGTCCCCATAAGGCAGAGTTGAACAGATTGGGGAAGGTTAAGGGGTTTGCAGACAAGTACCAGGCGACCAGAGGGTGCACTCACATTAGGTTTATTTGGGTGGGCGCAATTTCAACCTCAGAATGGGGTGCAGTATAGCTAAAGATCTCTATGACCCGCTGGAGGACTTACTCCTAAATGTTCAGGAAAAGCAAATTGGAGGGCACAAGGTTATGTGTGAGGGGCCTAAAGCTCAGAGCATGGCTGATCGAATGGGGAATGAGATCGGTTAATGGTCACATTGAGCCTGATGTCCCGGGTAAATGAACCTTTCATAACCATGTGGGCTCCTCAACAATTGACTGTTTTTGTTTATCACTAGATTTGTGGCGAGATATAGTGAGTTTCGAGGTGGTGGCAGATGGCAACAGTGACCATACCCTTTGGTTCTAAAATTAAGAGGGCTGTTTGGGGAGGGGGAGCGGGGGGAGCTCCACAAGATAGAACAATCTGTCAAGTGGAAACACAAGCTGTCTCTAAAAGAAGAGTAAATTGGGAGGAAATCCGGGATTGAGGCTTACATTTGAATATAGTGGCTGGGTTGAATCAGGAAATTCATGGTATGTTTGAGTCAATGGCTAAACCAGTGGTGGTGGTGGAGCTTTTTAGGGGTATCCTAGGGGCCTTTACAGGGGACTTTGTGGTAGAGCCCAAATCTAAAGGGAACATCGAGGGGAGGGGATGTTTTGATCAGGCCTGTAGGACCGCCAAACAAGCTTTACCAAACACTCTGAAATCTATGGCAACCGCTGGATGCAAGATCATCCAAGCAAGAGCCCAGTACTGCATGGCAATTGAGAAAAGAAAAATGGAGCTTGAGGAGTGGGCGTGGGAAGATGTTCTTGAGGCTAATAGGACCAACGATGCCAAAGGATTTGGGGAATTTGTCAAGGGGGGGGCCGGCATACAATCTGAAAGTGAGTTATAATGGCATCCATGTGGCAGCGGAAGCTTGGGTGTCGCATTTTGGTTCTCTCTTTGGTGCTAGTGGTGTACCAGAGGAGAGGTGAAACTGTAGCTTGACCCTTTGTTTCAAAATTGATGAGGTCTCACTAGCAATCAGGGCACATGCCCGTATCCCCAGGTTCAGATGTGATACCGGCCGATCTTTTTTTGGACCAAATTGACCTATGGGTGCCGGTATTGACCTTAGCCTATAATGCTTATCTAATATCTGGTCAATATCCACCATCCTGGAAATCCGCTATTATTTTCCCAATTTTTTAAAAAGGAGATCCTTCTTACCCAATGTCCCACTGCCCCATATCATTATTAAACACCTCATTTAACATTTTTGGACGGGTCCCGTTGGGCTACATTGAGTCTTGACTCGCAGAAGGTTGGTCCTGTCAGACATTCAATTTGGTGTTTGCCGGTGACTTGGAACAATGGAACAGGGCCTTAATATGTACCTCCTTATTTCTAGCTTTGTGTTTTGCAAAGGAGAGGCGGTTTACCTTGCCTTCATGGACCTAAGCACGGCCTTTGACAAAGCCGATAGACCTAAGCTATGGGCCGTTCTGGGGTCCTGGGGGTGTCCTGAAGAAACATTGGTGGTGCTGCGAGAGATACACTAGGATAATCAGGCCAGCGTTCGGACTGGACCGGGGGGCCGGTGTAAGGAATGTTTCAGTGTTGGGATGGGAGTCCAGCAGGGGTATGTGCTCACCCCAATATTGTTTACACTATACATTAACGTGCTATTGAAGGCTCTGGTGGGTACATGTGTGGACTACGAGCCTGGGTGGTAGGGCCTTTCCGGTTCTGGCCTATGCCGAGGATACGGCCATAACACCAAGGGCCCTGCTGGCCTTGATCGACACTTACGTAACCTTTATGAATGGGTTGGGGATAAAGATCAACTCTACCAAATCTGCAGTGATGGGGTGCATGGGCAGGAAGAGGCCTGCTAAGACGCACCCTATAGTTTGTAATAGGGAAATTATCCTGGGAGTAAAATAATTTGATTACCTAGGTGTTAGGTTTTTGGCGGCTGTCACTGGAACTGCTCATTTGAAAAAACTATCTTTGAAAAATGAGTCAGCAAACATCTGGCATATCTCGTTTTTTAACAAGGTTTAAGGGCCAGCCCCTGAAACCAGTCCTGAAGGTCTATGCTCCACAAACAAAGGTGGTCACTTTGTATGGAGCCCTGTTGTGGGGACAAAGGCATGGAACTCCAGGGAAAAGAAAATAAGTTCCTCAAACAGCTTTTGGGATGCCTGAGCTCAACTCCCTGTGCTTCTGAGTACTGGGAGGACGAATGGACGGCTGCACCTAGTTACTTTTGGCTACGACGATGGGCAAACAAGCACAGAACATTATTCCATTTCATTAATAGACGAAATATGAGCAGGAGTAAAGGAGTATTTGTTCAATAGTAACATTCAGGTTCGGTTTCCGCCGGCTGCAGTTTTGTCCCCCATGCAATTGACAGTGTACAAGCAGGCCGTGCAACCGGGGATATCTGAAAAACGGGCCAATTTGGTACAGGCCACCTATTCTGAAATCCAACCTATGCTGAGCAGCAGGATATCTGTGATACAGCCGTTCCTTGTGTGGGCCACGAAAAAGAATGCCAGATGGCTTATAACGAGGATAGGCATGATTGCCTACTGTTAAGGGGTAATACAGAAAAGTGGCCAGGCTTCCCTAATGATCCTAGCTGCCCCGTGTGTGGGGCGGTAAGGGAAGACCTGAAGCACGTCATGCTATTTTTCCCTGTGTATGCGAATATTAGAAGAAGTACCATCTTGCAGGTGGTCAAGATAACTAATATCTACCTTTATAGGCCCGCATTATTGTTTCTTCTGATGGCTGAATCAGAGCTGACTGCTTGGGCCCTTTTGTCCTATTTGCAAAGTGCAATGTACCTGAGAAAAGGGATTTTAAGGGGATAGAAAATGTTTTTATTTCTTTGAGACATACGGTTTTAACTGAATTGTCTAAGGTTATGAGTTTGTAAATGTTACTTTTATTCTTATGCTCTATTGTGATCATTTGATTGCTGCAAACCTGATCTTATATGTTTTTGATGTTTGTGTTTAATGGATATTTTATCCAAATAAATGTATACTGACTGACTGACTTTAGATTTGCCATCTTGAGGGTGTGCTCCTAGCAAGGTGAAATGCTTACTTTTGAACGCTCATTTGATTCCGGAACACGCTTCTGATTGCTCTGATTTAATTAGGGATGTGTCTCCTGATTTCTGTTTTTTTAGAGAAACTTGGTTATGTGACTCATCAGACTGGTTCTATGTGAAAATGTCCCTAGGAAAATCAAGTCATGTGAAAATGTAGTCAGCAAAAAGTCATTTAAAAAATGTAGTCATTCAATACAAGCAATACAAAGTGTTAAAATGTTGCCAGTAATAAGGTCTTCAAAAATCTATTTTTAAATGCACAAATGTACACGGCTGTAACCCTAAATATGACCCAAACCTCTAACGAAACCTCCACAATCACCCTAACTCCATTCCTATACCTTACACTAACTCTAATTGCAACCCTATTCTACCCTGAACTCTTACAGAACACTAACCCTTCAGCACGCTGAAGCATTTTATTTATTCAATATAAAATACATAGAAAATGACCAGTAACCTATCTACAACCCCATCACCAGCTCAACACAAATGAAATAGCCCTTGCCCTAATCCAAACCCTTGCTCTAATAGTAACATATGCCTCACCCTAAATGAAACTCTACCACTTACCCTAATGCTTACATTACCCTCACCCATAGGATTATCCTAACCACTATCCCATGCCAACATCACCAGCCCTCTCCAACCTCTCCATCCCTTTCTTTAACACTTAGCCAAGCCATTACTCTTGTAGAGGAGCAGCCAAGTGCCCCTGCAGGAAGTCCCGCTCCCTTCACACCTATATGCTGGCAGCCAGAAATCATGCCATGTGTGACACCGATTGTGACTATTCCAACAAGAATCTTCGAGAGAAAAGGTATCCACTAAGAAAACCCTATCTGATGTATCCTCGAAGAGATGACAATCTCTTGGAGGAGGTCCCTGAAGCAGGGGCATTGCTAGGGGGGGGCTAAGGGGGCTATAGCCCCTGATCTTTTGGTTGTAGCCCCGGATAGAATCTCAGGAGCTACAGCCAAAAGACTAGCTAGCCCCCAGTCCCAACAGTTCCGACATCAGCTTAGCCCCGTGTCTTTTCTAGACCTAGCAACTCCCCTGCCCTGAAGGAATATGAAAAATGAAAAAAAGAGAAGTTGGTGATGTCACACGAGACGACCGTGATGCACTGAGAAGACTGGCTGAAGAAGAGAATGTATGGACCTTATTGAATCTGATGACGAAGTAAAGAGTTGAGTAAACTTTCATATGCGAAATGAAGATTGCACGTGTGAAGAGCATTGCAGAAAATGCAAGCTGTTCGATAGCTGTACAGATGCAGCAACGCTAGTAGACTAAGTGATCATAGAAGCTAGCTACTTACGTAGTGAAAAGACTGCAGGTCGAAGCCGCCATTATATAAAAACTGGACATCGGTGTCACAACTTTAGTAAGCTCAAACCCATGGAGAAGGGCTGAAGGCTGTGTCGCAGCAAAGAAGCAGTTAGAGTCATGGAAGAAGCGAGAAGGGCTGTGTAGCCTGGTGTCAAAAGCTGGATCAGCCAAGAACTGGTTATTTATTCTTGTACACAGTGAACATGACAATCCAAATCAACTCTTGTCAAGGTGCAAAGAAAGAACACCATGAGTGTCAAGTTTTATTAATTTAAGACAACTAAATGCTGCAAAAAAGGGCCAAATTGCTGTCTCCTGTCACGTGAGCCAAGGATGGAAATAGAGTTTCCAGAAGCATGCTCACACTCCCTTATATTACCAGAAGCAATGATACTTTGCAAGGCCAAGTTTAAAGACAAGCTGCATGGCAGAAGGCATGGTTGATGAGAGATGGTGGGCAAATTGGGTTGGGAGGTAACATCATGCCCACCTCAAGACACGTGGGGTAAAGCTTATGTGCTACTAGTGAGCCGAATGTTCCAGAAGGGCACAAGCTTGCACACCAATTGTAGAAGGCCATATAATGAAGGGCCTTATAGTTTGCGAGCCAATGATGTACTGTGTATCTAATAACTGTCAAAGATGACTTGCACTAGGGGTGGGCATGAGTTGTCCACCTAACTGTAGCGACCCAAACACAACCCGATCCCTTGTAGAAAGTATACTTAGATGATCCTTTTTAGCCAACCACAACCCCCGTAGGCATTTCTTATTTGCCACGTGGTATGATGTCACGTATGATGAGTTTTCACTATAAAGTATGTTTTTTATGAAATGTGTTGAGTTGAGCGGAATATGCAAGAGGATGCTGTGCAACTTCCTTTGATGTCTGTTGTAACTCTCTGTTTTAGATAAATTATATTAAAACAGTTAAACTTGTCATCTTCCTGAGTTGGTTCTGTTATTTGGTGTAAGAGTTACTCTGCACCCCTTCAACTGCATGACACGATACCCGTCTGGGCACTAAGTTCACGTGGTAGCAGAGGATGGTTTAGATCCATCAATCTGTTAGCTCCAGAATTTCGGCCTATCGGACATCCTCCACCATCTAGCCGGAAGATCGCTGGGTTTCCTGTGGAGAGCGGCCGGAAAGAAATCTTGCAAGAAATCTTTCAAGAAGGACCGAGATGAAAACCTTGCCTGGTTTCCACTGGCGCTCTGCGGATGGAAGGCGAAAGTGGTTGGTTGGAGGAGGAGACGATACTGAGGGCCTTGAGTCAATAAGCGGACGAATGGTGAGTAGACTAAGGGGAATGGCAAATTAAGGGGCGGGGTTGTGGTAATTTTAAATTGACGGAAAAAGGAAATATTGTGTAAAGATAGAGATAAGCGCCTAGAATCCTAACTCAAGCATGTTAGGATCCAGGCAGCAGTCAGCTGAATCCAGGCAACAGTCCTTTGCTACATCTGTGGGTGCCCTGAGGACCGCGCCTCCAACGCCCACCTGAGGTATGATGCTTGCCGTAATTCAATATGGAATGTAAGATAAGCTTTTATTTTAAAGTCAGATGTGTGTTTTCCAAAATCCCCAAAAAAAAAAACATTTAAAAAGAAAACAAGAGCACTTTACTTTCATTTTGGCTCTGACTTTGCATCCTGCTCTCCTGGTTAATGAACGCTAAGGTATAATCATTTACTTGCCTCGTGGCATCTCTAATGATATGAAAGGTTATTTATAATGTGCTTAATACTAGAGGTTTCTAAGCGCGGACACGGGGATCGAACCTCTGTTACTGCATGTCGTTTTGCTTTCAAGACGAGCATGTTGCCCCTGTGCTATCCTCCTGAGACTAAGATTGCATCTTCTTTTTCGAACTTGCAGCTGGCTTCCTGTGGCCAACGGTGTGAGCCGTCTTTGTTCCGATTGGTCTATTGGCTGGATTTCAGAAGCTTATGGTGGACCGGCAGGTTTAGCTGGCCCACCCCTTCCAAGGCCCACCTCCAGCTTGCATCACTTATTTCTGCACTCGTGCTTTGATTCATGTGTCGGCTGAATCCAGGCAGCAGTCCCTTGCTAGATTTGTGAGCACCCTGAGGACTGTGCCTCCAACGCCCACCTGAGATACAATGCTTGCCGTCATTCAATATGGAATGCAAGATAAGCTTTTATCTTAAAGTGGGATGTGTGTTTCCCAAAATCTGAAAAAGAAAAAACAATGAAAAAAGAAAAAACAGAGCACATTACTTTCATTTTGGTTCCAACTTTGCATCCTGCTCTCCTGCTTAATAACTGCTGAGGTCTAATCATTAGCAGGAGGCCAACATCTACTGGCCTCGTGGCATCTCTAAGATGGCTTCCACTTTTTTGAACTTGCAGCTGGTTCCCTGTGGCCAACTGTGTGAGCCATCTGTGTCCCGATTGGTCTACTGGCTGGATTTCAGAAGCCTATGGTGGAACTGCAGGCTTAAGCTGGCCCACCCCTTCCAAGGCCCACTTTCTAAGGCCCTGTCTGCTACCGTAATGCTTCCCGCTTCCTTTGCCCACCCTCTGGTTGCTGTGTTGTCCGTGTGCCCCACCCCCTCTGTTTGCCATGTTGTCTGTGTGCTCCCCCTCCCCCATCTGGTTGCCGTGTTGTCTGTGTGCCCCCACGCCCCCCTCTAGTTGCTGTGTTGTCCGTGTGCCACCCACCCCCTCCTCTGATTGCCTTGTTGTCCATGTGTCCCCACCCCCCTCCTCTGGTTGCTGGGATGTCTGTGTGCCCCCACCTCTGGTTGCTTTGTTGTCTATGTGCTCCTACCCATATACCCCCCTCTGGTTGCCATGTTACTTGTGTGCCCCCACCCACCTGGATTCTGTGTTGCCCCCTCTGGTTGCCGTTATGTCTGTGTACCCCAACCCCCTCTGGTTGCTGTGTTGTCCATGTGCCCCCAACCCCCTCTGGTTGCCGTGTTGTCCCCATCCCCCTCTGGTCGCCGTGTTGTCCATGTGCCCCCTATATCCCCACTCTGGTTACCTACCGTGTTGTCCGTGTGCCCCCCACCCACCTCTGGTCACTGTGTTGTCTGTGTGCCCCCAACCACCCCTCTGGTTGCTGTGTTGTCCATGTGCCCCCCAACCCCCCCTCTGGTTGCCATGTTGTCCGTGTACCCACCACCCTCCCCTGATTGTCTTGTTGTCTGTGTGGCCCCCTCTGGTTGCCATGTTGCCTTTGTGCTCCCCACCCCCTCTGGTTGCTGTGTTGTCCGTGTGTCCCCCACCCCCCTCTGGTTGCTGTGTTGACCATGTGCCCCCAAGCCCTTCTGGTTGCTGTGTTGTGTGTGTGCCCCCTTGCCTCCCCCCTCTGGTTGCCTTGTTGTCTGTGTGTCCCCCACCCCCCTGGTTGCCGTGTTGTCTGTGTGCCCCCACCCCACCTCTGGTTGCTGTGTTGTCCATCTAGCCCCACCCCCCCTCTGGTTGCTGTGTTGTCCATGTGCCCCACCCACCTTCTGGTTGCTGTGTTGTCTGTGTACCCCAACCCCCTCTGGTTGCTATGTTGTTCATGTGCCCCTCACCCCCTTCTGGTTGCTGTGTTGTCTGTGTGCTCCCCAATGCCCCCCCGGTTGCCGTGTTGTCTGTGTGTCCCCACCAACCCTCTGTTTGCCTTGTTGTCTGTGTGCCCCCATCTCCCCCAACCCCCTGTTGGGGTTGCTGTGTTGTCCGTGTGCCCATCCACACACCCCCTCTGGTTGCCGTGTTGTCTGTGTGCTCCCCACCCTCCCTCTGGTTGCTGTGTAGTCCTTGTGCCCCACATCCCTCCTCTGGTTGCTGTTTTGCCATGTGTCCCCAATCCCCCTCTAGTTGCCATGTTGTCTGTGTGCCCCCCCTGGTTGTCATTTTGTCTGTGTGCCCATCCCTCTGGTTGACGTGTTGTCTGTGTGCTCCCCACCCCCCTCTGGTTGCCATGTTTTGTCCATGTGCCCCCCACACCCCCTCTGGTTGCTGTGTTGTCCATGTGCCCCCCTCTGGTTGCCGTGTTGTCTGTGTGCCCTCCACCTCCCCACTCTGGTTGCCGTGTTGACTGTGTGCCCCCCACCAACCCCCTCTGGTTACCTTGTTGTCCGTGAGCCCCCCTCCCCCTCTGGTTGCTGTAATGTCTGTGTGCCCTCGACCACACCCTCTGGTTGCTATATTGTCCATCTGCTCCCCGCACCCCCTGGTTGCTGTGTTGTCCGAGTGCCCCCAAACCCCCCTCTGGTTGCCATGTCATTCATGTGCCCCCACCCCCTTCTCTTTGCCGTGTTGGCTGTGTGCTCCCCAACCACCCCCCCCTGGTTGCCGTGTTGTCTGTGTGCCCCACCAACCCTCTGGTTGCCTTGTTGTTTGTGTGCCTCCATCTCCCCTAACCCCCCATTGGGGTTGCTGTGTTGTCCGTGTGCCCCCACCCGCTCCCCTCTGGTTGCTGTGTTGTCTGTGTGACCCCTACCCCCCCTGTGGTTGCTGTGTTTTCCATGTGCCCCCCCTGGTTGCCATGGTAACCATGTTCATCCCACTCCCCTCTGGTTGCCTTGTTGTCCGTGTGCCACCTACGCCTCCTACATCCAACTACTGCAGGAGTTTGTCTTGGTACATTTTGGTTTACCATCAACGCCTTGTTGCCAATGCTTGGATTTGACTTTTATGGACTGGCTCACGGTGCTTCACTCTTCCCAATTCTCATGCTGGATTTCCTCTGCATCTCGTACTCAGGGTGGCCCTGAATCATGCCGTGCCCATCTTCATCGTGAATCCTGGCCTGAATTTGCTGTTCTCTTGCAACATTCTGTGTTATTATTGACTTCTGCAACTGTATTCACTCTCCCCTCTTGCTTCGCCACTCTTTTTCTCTGTTTTTACTCTCTCTGTCTCTCGTCCTCTGCCTTTCCTCTCCCTTTCTCCCTTCTCCTTCTCTCTCCCCCCTTACTTTTTTCTACACACTTACTCTATCAAAATTGTCCTTGGACCTACTATGATTGCAATAATGTTTGTCTACTCCCCCTTCCCTTACTTGTTTCTCCTCCCCCCCCCTCCTTAGCGCACTATTTGAAATGTCGTCAGGCTTAATACGATAGTGGCTTGCTTTGTTCCTCTCCTTCCTTCTCCTCCCTTCTCCCTCACCTCTTGTATATCTCTGGCTCTACAAGAAATGTTGTCAGGCCTAGTACGGTAGTCGTCTGTCTTTTTCCATTTCCTTCCCACTCTACCCCTCTCTTCCTTATCTATATCTTAGCTCTTGCACTATCTGAAATGCCGCCAGGCCGAGTACGATAGTTAATTTCACATTATTGTTCATGGACTGTAAGAATGTCATTGTATTGTCCCTTGCTCCCTCCTCCCTTGAAGAGCTTTGAAACGCATTGTGTACAGGCGCTATGTAAATAAACTATCTTATCATAGCGTATAATATCAAGGGAGTTCAGAAGAAGTCGTCTCGCACTCCAGCGGGAGTCACTAGGCCACGTGTGAACAGGTTCACATAAGGAGACGAGTTAAACTCTGTAAAAGAGTACTAATTAGAGGCTAGAGTAAAAAGAGTAATCACCGTGTTTTCTACGTGCAAAGTCGACTAGTTTGTCTGTGTATTATGAGTTGAGAAGAGGTGTCAAAGAGAGATACGAAAAGTTGTGAAAGAATTGAGATAAGCTTTTTACGGACAGTCTGTCCAGGGTTTAGACACATCCACGGCACTGGGACCTATTTACCATCTGTTATCCTGGAGTTTTAAATGTTTTGTACATTACTTCTATTTTTGATCAAATACATGGTATTTCTTCCATGTTCCACAGTCGATTACACATTACCTTTTCCATCATCAGCAGCTTTCTCCTTTCATAAAGTTACGTTATCCAAAAAAAACAGTATTGTTGACATATGACATCACACGCGTCCGAGCGTGGTGACGTCACCATGACACGGTGCTCATCATTTCATTTCTTTAAACAGCCTACCATTGCATCTACACACCTGGCGTGGCTGAGCTGTCTGGCATCGGCATTGAGAGAAATGTCTTGTTGGTAGGCACTTAAAGTTTACAGCGTACGAGGACTTTACCCCTGGCTTTTCCTTATTTTAATAACTTGCAGTGACTCGTCGCTATTTACACCCCTTTAGATCCATGGTCCCCATGTGGATGTCTCTCTCTTCTCGTAACTGACACTGCAGCTACCCGCCATCGTATCAGCACACCTGGCCAAGCAGCACGTGCTTACATCCTCACTCAACGTGACTTTCGTTTTGTATGAAAATGTACGTTTTAAAACCTAAGATCTGTTTACTTTCCATTGTTATACGACCCAGCAGTGACTGTCCGCTATTCTTTACTATTGTAGATCTACATTTCTCAGGTGAATGTTCCTCTTGTTTTGAAACGGACGGGACAGTGCTTTAACTTTGCCTCCAGAAGTGCATTTCATCTGGCTGCAATTGTGACCGTGAAAGTACCGCCCACGGCTGCGTTCATGGCATTATATCTCGCATGACTGAAGCGCTGTCACCCGACTTCTTATGGGGAGTTAACAGTGGGTGCGGTTAGCAATATGTCTGAGAACAGCTAGCTACCCTAACAGGGTTGGCACGCCATTTGCTAAATCCAGACGCCCATTACGGGTAATTGTAGTCTCTTTATTATTAAGGGCTCTAGCATAGCGCCATAGACAGCCATGAGTTGACAGTTAGGGACGATCCAGCTCTTTATAACTAGTCACTAGCTGGTGACATTAGTAGTGGCGGTTCTCATTTTGAACTTCAGGGCGCTTGCATACGCCATAGACAGCTATGGATTGACAGTTAGAGATTATCTAGCTCGTTATAACAAGTCACTAGCCGGGAACATTAATAGTGGCGTTTCTCATTTTTAGAGTAGAGCTTGGTCATTGATCCTGTCTAACTCTGTCTTCATCACACTCCTTGCGTTCAGGGAACCCTTTTACCTAGGCAGGCTTATGCCCTTCCTTTAGATAGTGTGTGTTCATTTACCAACCGGTTTGTTGGCCTCTGAGTAATGTAGTGCTTTCTCATTTTCCATAGAAATATTACCTTGCTAATGGAAGATCCTATTAGCACATTCCGTTCATTTACAAACCAGATAAGTGCAAGAATACCCTTGACCCACAATTAAGACCCACCTGTGGTAAGACCTAGGTGACCACCTTGGTTTTTATTCATCTTTTTTTCTCGATTTTTATTCATTCAAATTTTTGTCGTTTAAAACATAGATATGCTTTGGGTGGGCACATTATTCTTCTGATATGATGGTATTAGATCATATGTACAGCTTACGGTGCATTAATAGCATTCTAGTTTTCATTTAAATTAAAAAATGATTAGGATATGATGAATGAACCCTAGTTAGGAATTAATTTAGAATTCGACATATGGTCTTGTCCTATGACTCCTATATACAGCATGTAGACACTCAAGTCTCACAACAGGAAGCATGTTTGATCAACTGGTGAGATGCCTACTCATGTCCTTCACATAGTGATTACTATCATTGTGTAAGCGCTCAGCCATCTTTGTTTTTTTGTATAAGAGATGATAGACATCAATTATGCTTGCTTTTGAAGATGGTTGTTTGAAACATGTACTGTAAACCAATTGGCCTGTATGATAATAATTGTTATACCCAGTCAAATATCTGATATGATTTATTTTCTTTTAAATTCTCTTGTAGTGTTCTTATATGAAGCCCCTGATGAAGAGTGATTTAATTCAAAACACGTTCAGCAATTCCACACATTAAATTGGATGAACTCATGCACTATCTAAACGTCTCTTGTTTACTAATTATGTATGAATTTAAATGATCTGATAACCATGGTTATACTCAAACTTATTGTCTTGATCCTATGATAGTGTGCAGGGGACGTAAGTTCCCAGATTGGGAACTCTTCTTTTCCAGAATTGAGATAAAGTCACAGCGATATATTATCTATCTAGGGAAGTGGTTGCTAACAATCCAGAGATAGGCAGAGATAACTGGAAAGATAGAGGCCTGAGCGGCGATTGTTGGAGCGCATTCATATTTGTTATTTTGACATTGGTGAAAAGTAGCGTAGGTATTTCATAAAGTCTGATAAGTAGTGGCAGTCAATTGAGACTCGTCACAATGGGGAGACACTCCACATATGCATTTATGTAAGACACTGCCAAAGCACGTGCCCAAGCTCAAACAGTATAGTGCAGAATGGGTGAAAGGCACAGCAGATAAGATGTTCATGCCATGGCCACAAAGGGCATCATTACCAAAACCAGTACTGCAACACATGACCACATACTTGCACGTTGCGTACACAAGGAAGAAATTGGAGAAAAGGCTAGCTATTTTAGAGTTCTGGAAAATGTATCAAGAAGAAAGGGAAGATCCGCCACCCGACGAGTGGATGCTTAACCAGTGTAAGGAGGAAGGTGTTGTGCCCTCAGCTGCCCTTACCTCGCCTTGATCAGTTTACGCCTCCCTGTCATTGCACCCCATGGTGCTCCAGCAATTGAAAGACTGACCACTACACCACCTAGCTCAGCTTCCAAGCTGAAATACTGATCTAGGTGGCCGAAGAAGAGCTGGTTCCCATGTGTGTGTCAAGTGTGGTGTCACAATCAGGCAGACACACCCGCTACAGTATAATGCCACACTTGCTCCTTCAGCACCAGGCATTCTGGGTAACAGATAGAAAGCAGAGAGAGGTAGGACGAGGTTACGCGCTGAACGGTTATGGCACTGCTTGCAATTAACTCACTGGACTCGAAGTGTTCGCGGTTTAAACATCACAATCCAAGTCTGTAGGCCTAATTTGCTTGTAGGCGTCGGGCAAACCGCAACCCTGGCCATACACAGCCAAAGTACTCATAGTAAACCACTCCACTGAAGCACAGTATTGATTTGGTCCAAGAGATGTACTTCACTGGTAGTGCATGGTATTGCTTGCCTACTACACCGCGAGGGATGGATGTGTCTGTGGCTATGGTTGAGATCCTATAATTGTCTCTGGTTTATTTCTTTGTCAGGATTAATGATCAATCCTCACAAGGTAGGAAAACCCTAATTGTTTCAAGACTACGCATACATGCCGGATCACCAAGCAAGTCAACAAAGGCAGATCCAACAGGCAAGTCACCATCTGATAAAACAGAAACTGCAGGGCCATTAGGCGAGTCAACATCTACTGCACCACAAGACAAGTAAAGAACTGCCAGGCTTTAAGAAATTTCAGTCAGAAACTGCTGTGCCACGAGAGAGGTTAATAAGTTCACAGATGCAGACCAAGCTAACGGCAGGGCCACCAAGCAAGTCGGCAAATACATATCCAACAGACAAGTCAACAACTGAAAAGCCACAGGGCAAGTAAACAACTGCCGGGCCACATGACCTGACAACAACTGCAGGGCAAACATACAAGTCAACAACTGATGGGCCACAGGAGATAACAATCCCATGTTCCCTCCCTTGTCGTGAAGTGCTTTGAAACACTTTTTGTATAGACGCTATATAAATAAACTATCATATCATAACTGCAAGGCTAGCAGGCAAGACCAGAACGGCAGGGTCACAGGACAAATCAACATCCACATGGCAAACATACAAGACAACAACTGATGAGCCACGGGAGATTTCAACTGCAAGGCAAGCAGACAAGATCAGCAATGCAGGGCCACAGAGCAAGCAAACAACTGCAGGGAAAACGTACAAGTCAGCAAGTGATGGGCCACAGGACAAAACAACTGCAAGGCAAGCAGACAAGACCAGCACTGCGGGGCCACAGGACAAGTCAACAACCGCAGGGCAAACATACAAGTCCACAAGTGATGGGCACCAGTACCTGTCAACAACTGCAGGGCAAGCAGTCAAGACCAGAACTGCAGGGCCACAGGACAAGTCAACAACTGCAGGCCAAACATACAATTCTACAACTGATGGGCCAAAGGACATAACAACTGCAGGGAAAGCAGACAAGACCAGAACTGCAGGGCCAGAGGACAAGTGAACAACCACAGGGCAAGCATACAAGTCAACAAGTGATGGGCCACAGGGCATAACAACTGCAAGGCAAGCAGACAAGGCCAGCACTGCAGGGCCACAGGACAAGTCAACACTGCAGGGCAAACATACAATTCTACAACTGATGGGCCAAAGTACATAACAACTGCAAGGCAAGCAGACAAGACCAGAACTGCAGGGCCACAGGACAAGTGAACAACCACAGGGCAAACATACAAGTCAACAAGTGATGGGCCATAGCACATAACAACTGCAAGGCAAGCAGACAAGACCACAAGTAAAGGACCACATAATATATGATAAACTGCAAGGACAAAAGACATGTCTACAACTGGAGTGCTACAAGGCAAGTCAATGACAAAAGGGCCACATGACAAAGCAAACATCACAGAGCCACTAGGCAAGCAACCGCAAGACCACAATAGCATTCAGCATATTCCTGTTCTGGAGACATTTCTTCTAGGCGGAATTCCAAGGTCTCTGTGGCAGATTATGACGTAAAGGAGACGTAGGTAGCTGGAGGAGTAAAGTCTTGAAGGTTAAATAAGTTTGCATAATAGATGGTTTTGGGAAAGGATTTAAAGCTATTGAGTGATTGGCCTCCAAGAGAGGGGCACATTACAAAAGGGTCTGTGGCATGGTTGAGAGTAGTCTGAGCATAGATTAGAGTAAAGCTGCTTCAAACCCGAGGAGTAGAGAAGGGTGCAGAGTGAAGGGCTCTGTGGGTGATTGAGGATCGTGTGGATGCACCATGGAGGATGGGCAGAGATCAGTGGGTGGGGAAGGGTATGAGAAACAGGAGCATCTGAATGATGGGTGACTGTACGGGAAGTGCTGGTGAGGCTGAAGAAGGGCAGTTTAAAGGGGCATGTCAAGGCTGGAGGCTGCAGAAGGGGAAGAAGAGGCTGGGTAGACTTGGGAAAGGCATGTCAAGGGTGGAGGCTAGTGCAGGACACGTGGAGGCTAGAGGATGGCATGAGGCGGCTGGTGGTGAGCTGGGGGAAGCTGCTAATGGAGGCGGGTACTGGGCAGCATTAGGAGGGACAGGCAGAGGCCAGAGAAAGACAAGAGTGCGAAAAGACCTGTGGGGGCTGCTGGGGCTCAAGAAGAATAGAACGGGGCGGGTGAAGGTTAGATCTGCAAGTACGGAGTAGGTCGAAGAAGGAAATGTGGAGGCTATTCTCTAGAATTCTTAGGTTCTCTAGAACGGCATGGGGAGGAGTGCAGGTGGAGACTGAAGAAGGCCAACTGTGAACTCAAACACGGCTCTGGGCAGACCTAACAGGAGCAGCTAGGGGAGGAGATAGAACGGCATGTGGAGGAGTGCAGGTAGAGACTGAAGAAGGCCAACTGTGAACTCAACCACGGCTCTGGGTAGACCTAACAGGAGCAGCTAGGGGCGGACATAGAACGGCATGTGGAGGAGTGCAGGTGGCGACTGAAGAAGGCCAACTGTGAACTCAGCCACGGCTCTGGGCAGACCTAACAGGAGCAGCTAGGGGCGGACATAGAACGGCATGTGGAGGAGTGCAGGTGGCGACTGAAGAAGGCCAACTGTGAACTCAGCCACGGCTCTCCCGGCTCTGGGCAGACCTAACAGGAGCAGCTAGGGGCGGACATAGAACGGCATGTGGAGGAGTGCAGGTGGCGACTGAAGAAGGCCAAATGTGAACTCAGCCACGGCTCTGGGCAGACCTAACAGGAGCAGCTAGGGGCGGACATAGAACGGCATGTGGAGGAGTGCAGGTGGCGACTGAAGAAGGCCAAATGTGAACTCAGCCACGGCTCTGGGCAGACCTAACAGGAGCAGCTAGGGGTGGAGAGTTGAGCAAGTAGGCATGAGCACTACCCATTGATGGATTATAATGGACAGTGTGTACTCGTGTGTCTCTAGTACCAGGCACCAGGAAATGCAGATTGGGGTGCTGTTCTACTAGTTGTTTTGGTATGGTTTTGGTATTTGACCTCTGTCACCATAGACTGCTATGTTGTCATGACACAGAAGGAAAGAGACAGACAACACGCTCAAAAAAGGACCACACGACGGCGTAATTATACCGTAGGCACTTGACGTAATTAAAATAACATTCAAGACCTCGAATCAGCTGTGCAAATGATCCCTGTACCCAGACCTGGCAATTACCGAGGCCAGCACTGTCTGACTTTTAACCCGTCTTCTCGAGTATTTGCAGGTTTGAGGTTCCCAACAGGAGGTAATGAAGCTCTGTTCCTCTTTGCAGCCTCTGCCATCTACGGCTCTCAGTGCCACCAGTCAACACCATCACAAGGCCAAACATCATCCAAGTGCCATGACCAGGACCTCCACACTCCGGTCTGAAAAGAGTATGTTTAAGTAATAGAAACATTGCATATACCTGTGGGGAAGGATACGAAGAGATATGATTGTCCTGTGCTCTTAATCATCTTTAAAGTGACACTGATGTGTTTTGATTCTTTTATTGTTTGTCAAATTTGCCTTATTTACTAATGTTTCGATCTCCGCCAGCACTTGTAGTTTCATTTGTCCCATTGTAAGTATGGGCCTCCAAATCCCAGCATGCAATGGGAACAATCAGGACTGGCTCAAGGAGTCACGCTTGACGCAGGGCAAATTGGCAGCTATGTAACACTTTGCAGTCTGGGAGCTTTAATGTTATTTCCCCCCATTGTAAGTGTGGACAGACACGTTGTTGGCGAAAAATCTAGGACTGGATGGATGTGCCCTACAAGACATGGCACCAAGGCGCTGCTTTCCTTTCAGGTGTGGAGCGCCTAATGTTGTGCGTTTCAGGTGAGCTGCATGCAATGCATTGGCGGCGGGCACACATATTTGTGACGTCTTAGACATGCCTCTGAAGGTGTGGTTGCTTGTATGTGACTTCACAATCTTTCGCCGCGTGTTCTATGACATAATTTTCATTTCTATGAGAGAAAAATGTATATATATATGAATACCGAACTTTGGCGGGAGGATAGTCGACCCTTTCATGGAACGGAGAAGCCCAACACGTGAAAGCAAGGCTGCGCGACCGTGACGCTGCTGACGCATGTTTCTCTAGATGTCATGTCTGTCCCGGGTAAAGAAATAGTTGAGCAACTGTCAGCTCACCTTCCCCAGCTGCCCGCTGTTCTCTTTAGTCCTCAGTATTCAACTCCAGGAGGGTGTCAATGCCTGCAAAACAATGTGTCCGCGTGTGTACGAGTGTGTGTGCATGTGTATGTCTATTTGTGTGTGTGTGTGTATCAGTGTATGTCTTCTGTCTGCTTGTCTGTGTGTTTCCTGTGCGCGTGTTTGTCAATCCCCTGTCAATCGAATATGTCGCTGCATGCAGTGCTGGAAATGGAAAAAATACTGCAGGAACCCTATCATGCTTTGAGGTTGCAGAGCCATGGAGAACAGAGGGCGGGGTCCCAAGCCAGGTCTTGCAATACAGTATCTCTTCATAGAACCCAATCCTGGCAATTTGCATAAGCAAAGAGGATTATGGGAAAATAAGAATGTCCACGATTTTAAATTTGAACCATGTCTTATAGTGATTCAGTATGAAACACTTTTGAGCAAATAATGGAAGATGGCCTCTGCAGTCTTAATGCCTATACATTGCAATGCATGTATACCACTTTGGACTGCTGTAACAAGCATGTGCCTCTTTGGCTGTTTCTGTGTTCAGTTTCCTGTGCTGAGTCTGCTGAGAGCGTCAGCTGGTTAAAACGTGGGCTGCTCGTGCGGGGCATGTGATTACTACTTCAGGACAGAGCTGGCTGGGAGCATCCTGTTTTAAAACGGAGCTATCACGAGCAACTTGTGATTCAACAATCAGAGACTGCTGGTGCCATAAAGAGGCCTCAGAGCAGATCTGTGAGTGTCGTGGGCAAGCCCCTGGGTCTGAGGACAAGCAGCGCTCTGGCAAGACACGTCTTGCCACAACACTGCTCTGTCTTGCCCAGGCCCATTTCCTGTTTCAATCCCTTTCGTCCTCTCCCCCTTTCATATTTCCCTCTCTGGCCATCTCTTGCACATTTGTCTCTTCTCTCCATTAGTAACTGCCTATCTTTGTGTCTCTGTCTTTTCATTTCCATGCCTTCCCTTGCTGCCGCTGTCATCATTTGTGACAGGGATGCTCTGTGAAGCACAGCATGCCATCTTGTTTTTGATTTCTCTCTGTGTTTCAGCATTGTGTCATGGTGGAGGTTTAGTCCTTGTTAGAATGGAATTCTAAACGCTGCCCTGGTTGTGGAGGACCCCCTACCCTGTGTTAGATGACCAGGGGACACTTCTGGGAACTTAGAGAGTCAGACCAAATTATGGTAGCTTGGAGAGCCGTCAAGGCTAAATCCCAGGAGGTGTAGGGTGATCAGGGGTCTCCAATGAGCACACACAGTGAAACACCAAGAATTACAATTAGACCGTAGAGTGCAAAAATACACTATTGTAGGCCCAATAACGACACAAATGAATAATGAAAATGCACTAGTAAAACATCACACAAGCAACAAGTCAGTGCGAGAAAGTAACTCCCCCAATACCTGCAAGGGAAAAGGGTGAGTAACATTTATAGCAGCAACAGTCTTCAGAGATGGCCACCCTAACTTTATAAGCCCAGCCCTAAAATGAACGGAACCTTGTGCTCAATGTTCAAAGCACGCGTAAAAGCATGCGGTCAGCGTAAGTTCGCAAACTACTTCTTAGCGAGCATAGGCTAAAGGGATAGAGGGATATTGTTATCGTCCTAACTGATCTAATCATGGCTGACCGATCTTCCTTTTCTGTTTTTTGTTGTCTGTCTTGTGAGTGCCCTGAGGCCTTTGGATGAGTGGTGCAATATAAGAGAGAGATAGATAGATAGATAGTTAGTTAGATAAGGTTTCAATGCGTAAATCTGTTTGGATGAACAAAGGGCCAACAGTAAGTGACTTCATTACTCACCGCCCTTAACAGATCTAGAGGTGGGCGCCAGAGGTATGATTTCCCACCCTTCCTTTGGCTTCCAGATGCACAAGCACTGTGGGTGCTGACACAGGCCCGGTATGGGACATGAGCTATTACTATTGATTCGGATGAAGAACAAATAAAACACCTGTGCAGAAGGGCCCAGGCACTGGAAAGAATGCCAGAAAACTGCCTTCTGCGACCGTCTCTGTCGCACAATGATGCAGGGGAACACAACTGTTGCAGTATGACACAGCCTTCTATCTCACGTCCCAAAGGTGCTGGGATGATAACATTCAGCAGAAGGGTGCTTTGTTGGATAAGCTGGGACTCCCCAAAGTGTTGAATCAAAACTCGAAACGGCAACGATCCTGCACAGCAACCTAGAATTGAGCTGAACAGCCCACTGCATGGTCAAGGTACATTTCCGAACAGGCTCACTTTCGGTGTTACCAGGAGACATTGTGAATGTTTGGTCCCACTACTTCAAGGGTTTGAAGCACCCCTCATATTAACCACAGTCAGATGTTCACTCGCACCCAGCCCCCCAATAGCAGATCTGCTCCATGCATGCACACCGGCAGTGGTCCAATCACGGACCACTGGGGTTCCCATGCTCTCATGCACACCAGACACCCTGGCACCAGTAGTGTGTTGTGGGGTGAAAAATAGGCCCGGATTCCATAGATAAAGAGGCCAGAGTCAGTTATGAGGGCTTACCAAAATAAAAGGCCAGCGCAGAAATGATGTTGGACATAAGGCTTAGTGAATCCAAATCAAAAGGAAAGAAAGAGGGCCTCAACTTCAAGATGCTAAAATGTGCGCAGTGCATTTCATGAAGGGAAAGAAAGACACGTGGAAATGATGTTTGACAAATACATGGAGAGCTGCACTGATATTTCCAGAAACAGCAGTGCACAGTATCCTAAAGGAAATGCCAGAATTGTGTTTCAAGCAGCCACAGTAAAACAAAGCATTTTACATGTAAAATAAATAAATGCATGTCATTTTGTTTTTACACTCGGCAAAATGCTTGCCAGACTTTCAAAGTGTGAATATGGTTTCTACCTATTACAAGCTCATTCACATGGACAATTGCAAAGCAACATGCAGGGATTTTTGAAACTGTGTGCCTTATGGGACAGAGGTTCTGTTGACCCCCCTTCTATTTCTCCATCCTATCACCCTTCCCTCTCCTTTCCCCCTCCTCTCTTTCTTTTTCACTTTCAGTGTGCAACCTTTTCTTTATCTTTGATCCTTTCCTCTCCTTCTCCCTTCCTATTTCCTCCGGCAGAGTGTTAGCAGAGTGTTAGCTGTGCCATTGGATTCTGCTGTAGTAACTCTTCTACCTTCATTTTCTGGGCGGACTGCTTTAAACACTCACTCCAGACGCAGAGCGTCTGCAGAGTGTTAGCAGAGTGTTAGCAGAGTGTTAGCAGAGTGTTCGCAGAGGTCAGCTGAGGGGCCGGGATGGAGGTAACCTTGTTAACAACAGCCCGCGAACGCAGAGCCGGGTAAAAATACCTGATTTCAACAATGAAAATCATGAGGTAGAGGCAACCTGTGGATTGAACTCATTACTGTGCGTACATGTGATGTTGTCAACGTCTACAACAGCGTGCAGTGACGATCTGCCCAGTACAAACAACATGGAGGCCAACAAGTTCAAAAGTAAGTTGCCACTGTGCGCAGCGCAAAAGTTTAAAGACGTTTTGATATCGAGTGTGCAAAGCATGCGCAAACTAACCCCCCCTCTCCCTCCCAACACACAACTTTCCATTTCAGCGATTCACCCGCGAGTGGCGTCCACGGATACGTGTGACAGCGGCGGGCTCCCTGTGGCCGCAGTGTGTTACCTGCGAAAGGACGCAGAGAATGACACGGCGCAGGCGCATGCGCGCAAGTTGCATGGGGAGAACGAAGCAAGGCGAGAAATGACACATTTTTCTCCAGAGAGAGAGGAGGAGAGAGCGGGAGGGGGGTCCTGCAGACACGGTTCACGTCGCAGACAAAGCACCGCAGAATATGATGAAGTCTTTTGTGTCCCCTTACAGGAAGGAACTTTTAAACTTACACAAAGTAAGTTCCAAAATGTAATAAAGGGCGCATTCAAGCAAGTGTCCACTGAACTTACTGACCCCTCTCTTAACTCACCCTTATATGTTGATGCTCTGGATGAACAGGAGAAATAAATGACCTGGCACAGAAAAAAGTTAAATCAGCCAGCTGAGTTCTCAATATATTGTCTCATTTGTACCAAGACACAATTGGGAGTTGCTTGCCAACAGAGCTTGGCACATTAAAACAGATAAATGAAAAAGGACCAATACAAGTGCCTCTTTATCCAAACGGAACGTAAATGCGCAAACCCCTGGAAATGCAAAAGAAAATGATGACTGGTCAAAAAGAAAAAATTTGTACAAAATCGATGTCATAAATTAGATCAATAAAATGGCATTTTAAAACAAAAGAGGTACTAACACAACAACCCAGGATGGTACCAGCCAATTGAGAAATGAATATGAATGAGCACGATAATATCCAAGTGCTACAGGACACCAAGAGTTATTACTGGCATCAACACGCTGTGATTCGGCTCCAGTTATTCAGAAAACTAATTGTGCTACAAAAACAGCTTGAAAAATAAAGAACCTGCAAATATGGAAAGCACAAAACAGCTTAGCTCACATTTCAAATCAAAGCGCAATTGCCAATCAAAATGGATCATTAGCAGGACATAGCTTGAGCGTGACAAAGCATGAAGAAAGCGAGCCAGAAGATGAATACAGGGCAGAGGACTACTCAATTGTCAAAACATCTACTCCACAAATTAGAAGTATAAAGCGTACAATCACAGAAGTAGATACCAATAAATCCACCCTATATATGACGCCTGGAAAAAAAGCGAAAGCAGCAGGACATGATGAAAAAGCCTGTCAAACTCTACAATTAAATGACGGGAGTCGAACGCCAAGCACAGAGTTAGAGGTTGGGAAGCCACAGCCAGATAAAGATAATCGGAAGCCAAGCACAGGCTCTGATGGAAATGACACATGCCAGGGCACGGAGAACGCAAAACGAAAGTTTGACCACAATGGAGACACTGTAAAAAAAACAAGGTTCGCTGGCCACCAGGGGGCGCGCGGATGAGTATCTCTCCTGCGTGAGCTCCGTCCCTGTGGTCCCGAAAAGCGGAATGAGCCCACGCTGATGGACACCCCACCCACGAAAGCTCGAAATTCTGTGATCTGAACGGACCCCCCTGCAACTGAGAAAAAACCAGACGAAAATCGGACCTGCTTTGACCGAGAACTCGGCAGTCTCAGAAGCGCCTAATCGCTGCGCCACGGAGGGCCCGATGTCTGGCGTAGTCCGGCCTGTGCGGTAGGCGTTACCCGTGGTGCACATCTGTGACCTGAACTGTGGTGGTGATCCCTCACCCGCGTGAGATAACGTGCCCAAAGACTCCAAGGACACCGGGCGACTGCACGGGGCGAGTTAGAGACTTTTACGCAAAACTCTGCGGCACCAGAGCCCGTGCCTGGCGGTGCCGCATAACACGAGTGGCCCTCCGACCCGACCTGCACAACATACTACGCCGGAGGAAGGAGAGGGGTCGGTTGGACTTCCTCCAACTGCGCACCCCAGAACCACACATATCCGCCGTTTTGGGTCGGAGCTGCCCCACATCCTACGAAGTGCTGGAGACCGGAGACAATACAGAGCCCACAATCCGAGCCTCCCCGTAGAGGGTAGAGCCCCCTCCTCAGGGGCGTGTGCCTCCTCTACCTAGGATTGTGTCGCATGGACCTACGCCACAAACTGGCCAGATTTGCCTACGAACCGTACGTCTCGCCTTGCGGATCTACAGGCGTAATGACCACGGACCCATCAGAAGCGGGTGCCGCCGCCACCAAGGGTGACATCGCCACACTGTTGAACGAAATAAAAAATATGGGAGCTAACCTCGGCGGTAAGATTGACAAAATCACACAGAGGATGGACAGATTCGAAGAACGCTTGGAGAGTGTGGAAAATAACCAGGCCTCGATCGACACCCTTGAGGTTCAGATGGACGTACGGATCCGAAACATCGAAAAAAGAGAAGTTGAGGCGAGACTTAAAATGGATGGCTTAGAAAATAGAGAAAGGAGAAACAACCTACGCTTTTTCGGTATTCCGGAACGCGAAGGTGAGACTGAAAAAGACCTCAAAGACACCATCCACGACATCATTAGAATATTGACCGCCGATGAAGACATCGATGAGCCCAAAACCGAACGCATACATAGAGCCGGTGGACCAACTGGCGGCCCGCGGTCTGTCCTGGCCAGGTTTCACCGATATCAAGACAAAGCGAGAATTCTGGAGAAGGCCAGGTCTGGAGGCCCGCTCACCATGGGAGGCGCTCAAATCACCATCTTCCAAGATCTATCCTCATTAACTTTAGCCCTGAGACGCCTCTGCAGCCCCCTCATGAAATGGCTCAAGGAGCAGGGCACAACGTATAGATGGGGATACCCCTTCTCGCTTACATTCGAGCACGACAGCAGGAAAATAGTTTTACGCTCTGAAGACGAGATCAAAGACTGCATCGCAGATCTCCTCGGTGCGGACCCGCGGAGCAAGGAAGGCGGCGATGACGGACGACCGGGATCGCAGTGGGAGCTCCAGGGCCCAAGGCGTAAGAGGGTAAAGGGATCGAGAAAGTTTAGACGCCCCAACAACACCCCCGATCATGATTAACCAAAAGAAACAGCGCTGGAATTGTACTGGCTACAGACACATTTAAAACACGTGGCAATGTCTCCCACGAGGGATGCAACATAGCGGAAACATATGCTGCGGACAAAGCACCCCCCAGGAATGGAATATGAAGTGGACTCCTGCGGAAAGTCCTGAAAGCCACACGTAACGTTGAAACTTTCATAAGTTTATGGTTATTGCTGTTAAAATTGCATAATGTTTGAGGGTAAAGGGGAAAAGATGGGGGCTCACCCTTAAGTTATGATGGTAAATTTGCTCGGGACCATAGGTCAATGGTCCCCACTGATGGTCCGCCGACGGACTGCAATTTCTTATCCAGTCTGTCCCGGACGCCGTCAACAGCTGCCAATGCAGCACCCCCTGTTTGCAAGCTCAGATGAGCACCACCATTCATGGTGGAATACGAGAAAAGGGGAGAGAGGTAACGAACACTTGGGACATGTACAGTTAACAATAAGTTTGCTTTGAAGTATCACAGTCAAGATGACACAGGGCACCCACTTGCCCCTCTGCTCGCTGACGGTGAGAGACCCCCATCTCCAAACTGCTTATGGCATCACATGAGAAGTCCAAGGGCAAGGGTCTCCTCAGAATTGGGACTATCAATGTGAAGTGACTGAATTCCCCTACGACGAGATCGCTAGTGCGCAGGGAATTCCGAAGATCTGACATTGACATTCTCCTCATACAAGAGACGAAATTTGCTAGAGGAGAGGAGCGAGCGGTCCTGGGGAAACGGGGAGGTTTGGAATTCTGGGGCTCTGGCCCACTCAGGAAGGGAGGAGTTGGGATCCTCATCAGGAAGGGAGTGGGCTTTGAGTTAGAAAAGACCTGGTCAGATGTGAGTGGACGAACCCTCCTGATAGTGGGGAAAATCGCAAGAGTCCAGGTCACGATCGCTACTATATACTCGCCTAATAGCGGGCAAGCTGCATTCCTTCGGAGAACGATTCCCAAAATAGTACTAGAGACTGCAGGCCACCTCATTATAGGAGGCGACTTTAAATCAGTGTGTGAACCCGACTGTTGACTGGAAGCCAGGCAACCCCGATACGCGGGCCCAGCATAGCGAGATCGCACTGAATTCGCTGCCATGATGGAACTCTACGATCTACGAGACGTGTGGAGAAAACAACATCCTGACGAAGGGGGTTTCACCTTCTACTCGAACCCCCATCGCACATTCTCACGCATAGACTATATATTCCTCGCACCTGACCTTGCAAGGTCAACAAGTTATACCAACATTATCCCGACAACATGGACAGATCATGACATGGTCCTAGCAGACGTCGACTGGAACGACCTGCCTGCCGCTGGGGGATCCTGGCGATGCAACGAGTCCCTCTGGACCGACGCGGCGTTCAGAAATGAAATGGAAACCGAGATTGAGGAATGTTTCAAGACGAATGACAATGGGGAGGTCTCCAAACAGGTGATTTGGGAAGCGGGGAAGGCCACGTGGAGAGGTATCTTAATACGTGAGGGCTCCTCTAAAAAGAGAGAGCGTAAGATTGTAGAAAACAAACTCCGCAAAGAAATATATCAGCTGGAAGCGGGAATAAGAGACGGATCGACGGTGGACCCCTCCAAACTCGACATGGCCCAGCGTAAAAGAGAGGAACTACGGCTGTTAGAACATGGACAGGTGGTGAGAAAGCTACAATTCCTGAAACAGACTTATTATGAGAAGGGGGATAAGGCTGACGCACTCCTAGCCACCAGGCTCAGGGAAAGGAGGGAAGAACGCAAGGTGAAAGAGATAAAAGAGCCCAGCAACCCAGCGATACATCCACCCCACTCGATACCCGAGAGCTTCGCCACCTTTTATGAAAACCTATATACCTCTGAGCTGCTCGCGGCTCACCCTGATATATCCGCTTACCTGTCTCCAATCAATATGCCCACAATATCACACACAGAGTCCGAACTCCTCGATAGACCAATAACCGAACATGAGACACGAGAGGCAATTAAACGGCTTACACTGGGGAAGTCACCGGGCGAGGATGGTTATACGGCCGGCTTCTATAAGACCTTCGCCGAGCAGCTCTCACCCTTTCTCACGGAGCTCTTCAATGAGATAATGAGCTCAGGGATCGCACCAGATTCCTTTAGGAAAGCCCTCATAACTGTCATCCCTAAAGAGGGTACCCCAAATTATGTGGGTCATATCGCCCTATTTCCCTCCTCAACCTTGATGCGAAGATTTACGTAAGAGTACTGGCAGCCAGACTGGAAATTCTAATGCCCAACATGGTCCACCCTGACCAGGTGGGATTTATCCTGGGGAGGCAGGGCGCCGACACAATGCGTAAAACCCTACACCTTGTCCACGCAGGGCACAGTATAGCAGATGACCCGGCCCTCCTATCGATCGACGCAGAAAAAGCCTTCGATAGGGTGGAATGGGAGTTCCTGGGTGCAGTACTCCGGAAAGTAGGGATAGGCTCAAAGTTCCGCGATGGAGTGCGAGCAATATACACTTCTCCTAAGGCATCAATATTTGTGAACGGGGAATATTCCAGATGGTTTGAATTGCAACGGGGGACCAGACAAGGATGCCCACTCTCCGCGATCCTGTTTGCACTTTCCCTGGAGCCCCTAGTCCAAAAGATAAGGAACGACCCCCGAATAGAGGGAATTCGCCTGGGAGGGATGGAATACAAAGCAGGGCTGTATGCTGACGATATCCTTCTACACCTAACGAAACCGATGACCTCCATACCACATGCCCTAAATCTAATAAAAGAATACGGCCGGTTCTCCGGGTTTAAAGTAAACACGTCCAAATCCATACTCTTTCCACTCCAAGGTACCCCAGACGATAACGAAACCAAGTTCCTCCCCTTAGGACTCAAGGTAGAACACACAACATTACGATATTTGGGCATACAGATCACCAGAACCCTAGGAGAACTATATGAGGCTAACTTCCCCCCGCTCCTTCAAAGCTTTGAGAGAGACCTTGAGAAATGGAGCAAACTGACGATCTTTTGGCTGGGGCGCATCAATGCCGTCAAGATGGTATGCCTCCCCCGCTTCCTCTACCCCTTTCAGATGCTACCGATAGAGGTACCCCGAAAATTCTTCGCGGATGCCCGTAAGATCATGCTGCGGTTCCTCTGGCAGGGAAAAAGATCGCGGATCTCATATGACACGCTTATTCTTCCCAAGGACAGAGGTGGATTAGGGCTTACCGATTTGAGAACATACTACAATGCCACTCAGTTACGCGTCCTAATCCCACACTTCAGAGACCACAAACACCTGCAATGGGTCCAGATGGACAATCACTACTTGTCCCCCGCCACGGTGGCGGAGTGGCTGTGGTCGCCACACCAACGGGTCCAGAAGAGAATTAAACACCACCCCATACTATCCACCATATGGGCTATATGGCGCACTGGGAAAGAGATGCGCTCAGTCACCACCTGGCCATCCCCGCTCAGTCACTTGTGGTCCCCTGGCATAAATGACCAAATCCCGAACCTGGACCGGTTCCAGTCATGGTACGAGGCAGGACTGGAGAGGGTGGGACACCTCCAGAAAAGAGATGAGTATATCACATTACCCGAACTGACAACGGCACTGGGGATAGGCACTCTATCGACGTTCCACTTCATTCAGCTAAAAGGGGTGTTAACGAGAACCGAATGGAGGGGAAAATTGAGAAGAGATCTCACCGCCTTTGAGAAACTCCTAGACTCTAGAGCGGAAATGAAAGGCCTTATCTCAATAATGTACCGAACGCTATTGAGTGCAGGCGGCGGGAACACAGAGCTCCTTAGGGCCAGATGGGAAAAGGACCTAGGCGAAGAGATACCGTCCGAACAATGGGAATTAATGTGCAGAGCTGCGCCTAAATCCTCCATATCCAACCAATATAAGCTGCATGCAATAAAACTCCTACACCGATGGCAATACGATCTGCTTCGACTCTCCAAAATGTCCCAGTCCATGAGCCCAAAGTGCTGGAGAAATTGCGGAGAAACTGCCAACTACTGGCACATGTGGTGGAGCTGTCCGCACATCAAAGTGTTCTGGACCGAAGTCCTGGGATGGATCAAAGAAGTGGACGACATCCATAGGGAACTCGACCCACTCCTTGTCCTGTTTGGCCTTGAGAGAGTTGAGGAGGATTGGTTCCGGGTCAAAGGCCTGGCTCCCCAGCTATTACTGGCTGCGAGGGCCCTAATAGCGACCAAGTGGAAATCCCCTCAGGTTCCAGGAAAGACCGAATGGATTAAATTGGCCACGATCATTTATGTAATGGAAACAATCACTGCCTCCCTGCACAATAAATCAGTGAAATGCGAAACTCTATGGATGGACTTCAAGAATACATATATCACGCCTACTCATGACTCCCAACCTGAGGAGCCCCCAAAAAACTCGACCGAATGAAGCCACACTTAAGAAACACCACAAAGGACGAGACCCTTACTTCCAGCGACCATGGTACTATCGGATGCACGCCTGTGTCAATCATATGATACTAACACTTTTGTCAAACTATTGTACTTGTGAGATACACTAACCCAAGTGGGGAGGGGGGTGGGAGTGGGCTTTGGCGAACAGTCGATGAGACTATTCCAGACAACCGGGACTGTCGCACTACCAAGAGAACTTAGTATACTGTTTTTATTATTCATTGTTTGTTCGACTTGCGCCTCTGGCGGAAGTATGATGCTGTTTGAATACTGTTTGCTTCTTTTTGTTTTTTGTAAAACCATTAAAGCTAAATTAAAAATGTTTTTTTTTTAAAAAACAAGGTTCAACCAAAAGTGCTAATTTTACCAGTCAGGACCACTTTGGATCATATGCAGAGCACTGTGCTAACATACAAGCAATGGTTAGATCCATGGTTACTATCACGCTTGCTCCATTTCTTAAATCATATAAATCTCTTTACGTCAACTATGAAGACCAAACAACTCTGATGGCAATAATGCAATCAAAATTAATATACGTCGAATCATACATTGAAGCTACGAAGGAAAGAAGGGCTTGAGAGAAGGAATCTGAAAATGTGATTTTTAAAACATTAATTGACCTAATAGAAGATGCTCGTGAAGACAAAAGAGCCTTCCTGAATTGCCTCAGTGACACTGTTAAACTTCTAAAAATGGAACCAACAAAAAAAGATGAAATGTCAAAAGACAAAAGTACTGAAACCGAAATTAACATACAGCCCAAGGGGATCTTGAAACAACTAAAGAGCAAACAAAACAAATGAGAACAATGTAGGAAAAGGAGCTCCAAACGCAGAAGTACTGCCCGTAAAAAACTGGCAACAGACACCAAAAGCATCTTGCCAAGTGGAGAACCCACAGTTTCAGAATCCTATACAATGCACTAATATCAATCCCCTGACGGGACATATAGAGGGTAGCGTGACATCAATCCAACCCAAGGAATTATTCACGATATTTGATTCAGAGCCTTAAAAAGAAGCAAATAATAAAGAGACAGGAACAAAAAGGAAACATTGGAAGTGCAAAACAAAAAGACAAAAAATCAAATAAAGCCAAAACAAATAGCCAGCGGAGCAACACAGAACTTTATAAGAAATCTTAAGCCGTTTGAGGAACCCTCCATGAAAAACATACAAAAAGTGAACAAAGAATCAAAAACGACGAACAAGGATTTGCCTCAAAAGATACAGAAAGGTAAAAGGATCTTTATAAACAACCAAAGCACCATAGAGGCTGAATCGAATGATGCAGATAAAACAGATGAATCAGCGCTGTTACTACTATCAGTTTACGAAAATGTAGCTATTTGGTACAAGAAAGTGAGAATGAGAACGAAGACAGTGTTATATAACAGCGTTGTCTAACAAAACAAGTTGTACAAAAGATACTGTATTTATAACGTTGGAAGAAAAGCGCACACTCATAGAGATAAAAAAAGAAGCCAACAAACACAAAAACTGGGCTACTAAAAACAATGATCGATCAATCCAAACAAGATGGTTTCAAACAGAACGAACATCAGAACACCTATCAACGGATTCAGAAAGATCAAATACATGAACCAAAAAATGAAATGCCTCAACAGCGATCTCCAAGAGATGATGAACCAACCATGCATAAATTCATGCTGGAAAGAGCACTCAAGGTTAAAGATTGTCTGATCTTGAATCAGGCTAACCTTATGAGACTCTTACACAGTGTGCCACAATTAAGGGTGATCGACCCGAGAGATATAAAGATCGTGGCATTTCTGAAAGAAGCAGAAACAGATTACATCTGTATTCATCTAGCATCCAAGTCAACAATGAACTTAATTCAATCTGCAACTGACATGTTAAGGTGCTTGGGATTTGACTTAACCTCCTGCCGAAGCAGGTCCCCTGACAGTGCTATAAGAGCAGATGACACAAAAAAAATCAGCTAAACAAAGAACATGCGGCAGAGTTCCTGTTAAATGATGACATCATTTGTAAACCTATCAGATTCTCCCCTACTATTCTAAAGGGACAAAAATCCATGCACAAGAAGATAGTGGGCAGAACAGTCAAAACCTCTAGTAAAAGTGAAATGGATGAAGAACAGCTGGTGACCAGAATTGGTCCGGAAAAATCATGGATTTGGCTAGCCGAGGCATTAGAATCAACTGTACAAAACTTGATCGAACGACCGGAAGCTAAATCTAGCTCCCAAATTTCCTCATGGAACACCTGTGGATTTCAACATCTATTTCAAAATATCAACTCAGAGTTGATTGGTTCCGATGTTATATACCTACAGGAATGCTGGCTACAGGAGACGCTGGCTTTAGATGGCTTCACGTGCTTTTTAGCAGGCCTATTGACATTAATAAAAAACAACATGTAAAGCAAAGTGGAGAGAGTGATAACACCATCCCCACTTATACAGATACCATAATCCATGATTTACAACAAAATCTCCCAGCAAATACAACACAAATCGTTTTTAACTTGTATTGGAACTCTAAAGCAATAGATGGTGACAGTTTTATGGAGCAAGTAACAAAGTACATGGATGACCTGAGAGCGGAATATATCGCGCCTCTCATACTTCTATGCGGCGATTTGAATATTGACTGCTGTACGAATGCGAGAGCAGAAGATCTACCAGCGCATAAGGAACAACAAAGGGATAGAACAAAGAGGTGGATGACAGAGATGAAATCTAGAGATCTTCATATAGTAAACAGCACTTTGCCTGGCAATTTGGAAGGAGCCAAAACATGGTTCTCACACAATGCTAGTGCAAACCTGGATTACTTCTTTGTTGACTCGACAATACACAAATTAATAGTGTCATTAAAGATATTATCATCATCCAAGAGCGACCACAGCCTACTAATTCTCAAATGTAGAGAAACAAATGTTCAACAGCAAGGCATTCAACAGCAAGGCATTCAGAGCAAAAAGACATGGCCCCATAAAATTGTCACAAGTAACGGACTTAATCGATTAAAATGGACTCCACAAATGTTTCCTTTACTATCAAATGCCATAACTAAGTGGCAGCAGTCAACAGACCATAGTGTCGAATATGAGAGCTGTTTGCTGGCCTTTAGAGAGTCAATATCAAAGACCGCGAAGACCAAAGTGACAAGATTACATTACTATAATGTGGAGCTCGCACAAAAAAAACAGAAATTGGCAAAAGAACTGAGAGAAATTAGGAGATCGAAGACCCCTGAGTCAATAGGGCAGAGAAAAAAACTGAAAAGGAACTACAGGTACTGGGCGAAATTACACCGTGAGCAATTATATCAAAAAGACTCTGAGCAAATGCTCATGGCACTTAATAACAAAAACCCCAATCTTTTCTGGGCACTAATAAATATAAACCTAAGCCTGCAAGGCTCGGAACAAAAAACCTGATCCATGAAGCCCAATGGCCAGAGCACTTTAGTAACATTTACGAACAGACAAAGGATGCTGAGGGCCATTTGAAATTAGCAGTGGAAGAAAAATCATGGACAATACTTTTTGGAAAACTCGAAATATTGGCCTTAATTAACAGGGCTAGCACATCTCACACCCCAGGCCCTGATGGCCTGACACATCTGATGATAAAACAAGCACCAGAACTGTGGGCAGACATGTGCCTTTCTTTGTTTACAAAAATAAATAATAACATGCAGATTCCAGAGTCTTGGAAAAGAGCAATAACAATAACAGTCTATAAGAGGGGCGACAGAACAAACCCAGAAAACTATCCCCCCATATCTTTGTTAGATGTGCTGGGGAAACTTTACGCGGGCATTCTCCTCAAAAGACTAAAAGAAGGACTGAATGTGAGTGGAAACATTGATATTAGGCAAACTGGTTTCGTTGAGAGAGTGGATTGTGGCTTGAATCTGCTACTTATAAACCTACTTAAAATGAAAACCTTACACGAGAATCAAAAGATGTTCTTAGCCTGCATAGATATGGCAGCCACATTCGACAGAGTGGATCGCCAAATACTATGGTCCAAAATTAAAGATAAAGGTTGTCCTCCAGGTCTTGTAGCAGCCATTAAGGCACTTCACACTGGGACGAGTATGCAGGTCCGCTTAGACCAAAAGGGTCTAAGCGCCTTAGTGAGTCGATAACCACGAACAAAGGTCTGAAGCAAGGGTGCCCTTTGGCATCCATATTGTACAACTTTTACATATTAGATATAGCAGACAATTTAGAGCCAACCAAAGCCTGCTCCCCGAGACCAGCTGGCAATCCCATTGGTCACTTGTTGTATGTGGACAACCTTATTCTACTAGATACAATGGCTGTAGGACTGCAGAGAAAACTTGATGAACTAGAAAAATATGTTAAAATCAACAAACAAAAGATAAATGCTGAGAAATCAGAAATTCTAGTCATCAAAAAACTACAAGCAAAAGTGAAAAAACCTTTCAAATGGTGCCTGGGGAGCCACCCTATACTGACAACAGAAAGTACCAAATATCTAGGAGCCATAATCAGTGCAGATTGGGGGACAAACCATGAATCGAGCACTTGCAATCAAAAATGGACCAGTTAACAACCCCAGCACTGTAATTAAAGAAGAAATTCTGTTAATTCACGGCAAAACCGTTAGTGGAATTTTATAACACCAAAGTAACACCGTCTATAACATATGCAGGGGAAACCGTTCTAAGAATCCCATGGGAAACCTAGGATAAACTCGAGGCAAGGTTCTGGAGGCGAGTATTACATTTACCAAATGCAGTACCAATAGGTGTGATCAGGCACGAGCTGGGTATCCACTCTCTACACGTAAATGTTGTATGGAAAGCGCTTTCAACATACAGGAAAAAAGAGCTACCAGATTGTCCACCACAATATAAAATCTTGAACGCTGAAACTGAAAAAGTTCCATTCTGGCCTTTACACGAATGGAGAAAGAAATGCGTCGAGATTTTGTCGAATATAGGGTCCACTGTAGACTGTCTTTGTAGCCATCCAAAGAGAGTAAAGAGGTTACTACTAGCAGTGTTCTGGATGCAATTGGAGACTGCACGAGCAATGTCCAAGAGGCATAATTTAAGAACAAAATTAACAAATTGTGCTGGAATCCTGCCAACGTATCTTAAAAAGAGTGCCAATCCCCGGCACAGGGATCTGATATTGCGCTTCAGACTGAATATCCTACACACAAAGGAAATTCTGCTAAAATATGGGATTGTCAAAAATGCATCTGTCGTTTATGCCATCAAGAAGATACGACATTGTGCCACCTTATTCTGTTCTGCAAAGAACTAATAGCAGAAAGAATAAAGTTACTACACGATGCGCTAATCCCCGATGTATGGACTCTATGCTAATTTATGGTGGGAAGCCCTGTATGACAATCCAAATCAGCAGATAACCAGATTCCTGGGCAGTTTTCTGGAAATAATGTTAAGAAAACTTGAAGCTATATAGAAAACTGGCAAAGGAAAAATGGATTCATAATACCTAAGAAGGTCTATAGCCATAGCCAAGCCTTGACGCTGAGACAAGTGACGATCTAGACAATTTGTTAATGAATGCGAGTGTCTAGAAGAGTCACTTGAGAAACCCAGATTGAATGTCGATGGAGTGGCTTGGCTGTGTATAGAAAGGCGAATGATCGTAAAGAAAAAGTTTTTATGTATTTACACTGTATGCTTAGTAATAAAAAAATAATTTCCTCCATTGCCCGCTCTTGACGCTATGCTCTTTTTAATGTTTGCTGTGCTCATTCCTTTCTTTCATTTCACGCTACTAAACTTATCTTTTCTCTTGTCTTTTCCTGTATCGACTATTGTTCATCTTTATTGCTTTGTCTCCATGTCTTCCACCTCTTTCCTCTTCACTCTATATATAACTCTTATGTCTGTCTCCTTTTCTCCTTACCCCCTCGCACCCTCCCTGCTCTCAATCTCATTACTTTCTTTCAAATCTCGTCTTCTGTATCACTTTGTTTCGATTGTTTTCAAATGCACTCATTGCTGGCTCTGCCTTACCTCTCCTCCATACTCTCGTTCTATGTCCCCTCCTGCCCCTTATTATCCAAGAATCTATTTCTTTTAACTGTTCCTAGGCCTCGCTGTGTCTCGTCTCGGTTCAGCTCGTTTTCTCTCTGGCTCCTAAACATTGGAACACATCTTCCAAACAAATCTTAAACTTTACCTTATATCGTCTCTTGTTTCCTAACATTTGTTGCTCTCCCTCTCTGCTGATGTAACTGTTACTTATGTCTAATTTGTACCATTTTGAATTGTACTGTTTTGTGTATTCTGTTTTACTGTTCAGTACATTTGGCAAAAGGTACTTTATAAAGTAAATTAAATTCAAATACAAACATTCACGCAAGGAATTCTAGTCTGTCTGTATTTACGTCTGTCTCTGCCTTCATAATCGGCTTTCTCTGTGTGGCTACTACTCTTACAGTCTTTAATTATTCTCTGACTCTATGTCTCTGTGTGGCTGTGTGTTTGCACAACTTTGTTTCTGTCTCTAACTGCTCTCTCATTCTATCTCTGTCCTTTTCTCTCCCTCTCTCTGTCCCTCCCTCTCACTGTACCTTCCTCTGTCTTTAGTTATATATCCACTTCTCTGTCTGCCCCACCCTCCCTTAGATCTCTTCTTGCAGGCGTAGCCGTAATGTGTTCCCAGTGTGCCAGATAAAACTCGTTGCCACAAGCACATTGGGCCTCATTACGACGCTGGCGGGCGTAGTATGAACGGTGCCGGTAAGGTACCGGCACCGTTCATACTGGACTGCCACATTACGACTTTGCTCGCGCATGGCGGTATGCATGTCTGGTCTGGCCAGACGTGCATACTGGCACCCGCGAGCAGACCACGATGCTAACAACGGACCGTTGTTAGCATCCTCCCCATTCCCATTGAGCCCTATCGGGGCTCAAATTGGAATGGGGACGTACCGGGTGCGGGTCCCAAAAATGGGAATTACCAGGCCCGCAAAAGTCTGAATGGCCCGGTAATTCCCTTTTTTTCGGGACCCGGACACGAGTTTGGAGGTAGCCATGCCGGTAATGACGGCATGACTACCTCTAAACTCGTAATGATGCCCATTGTCTTTACATACTAGGTGACATAGATAAGGAAGTATAAATAATCCAGCAGGATTTGTCTTGCTTTCATCTAAAAGAAACGCTGTGGGGTTTTTGTTGTGATCCTCATTTAGTCTTGTATAGGCTGATAACGTGAGTACCATTATGCTGCGTCTAAATACATTGGGCCTCATCACAAGTTGGGCGGTATCCCAGCGGTATTTCCACCGGGATACCGCCCACGTTAATAGCGCTACCGCCACCAGGTCTGCCGCTATTAGTGCCGGATCACAGGTTTGGCGAAACGGTCCTTCCCCATTCCTCATTGGGCCCAATGGGGAATTTTCAGCGTGAATACGGTCGGCGGTAATACTGCGCAGTAATTGCGCTGAAAATTGGTAAATTCACAGCAAATTTACCCCCATATCAGAGCTGGGGTAAATCCTGCCAAACCCATGATTAGGTGGACCTTTAAATGCGGCGGTAATAGCGTAACTATGCATTTAAGGGTTACCACCAAACCCGTGATGATCCCCCGTTGTATTATAGTGTATTACAGTGCTTAGAAGTGAAAGGAATCTGGCATGAAGCTCTATACAGAATAATGATTGTTATTGATAGCTCGGCACTAATGCTCTAAGCGGTAAATTTTTGAGCTGGTTGGTGGGGGAAACACTGTTTTCCCAAATCGCCCAGAAACCACACACCACACAGAATGTATTCAAATGGGTGCATGTGGGCTGTTTGGGAGACACAACTCGGCACATTATTTAAAAGGTTGCTGTTAGGCGCTGCGTTCCAGTCTCGTCTAGTTCTAGTCTAGCCCCCATTGGCCACGCACGCAGAACTAAACAGCGCAGATACAACCATGCATTAGTTTAACAACTGGGCACACGTTTCCTAGAGACATAGTTCTCAATATTATTTTGTGTGATTGCTAATTTTGTCCAATAAACGAAATGCACCAGATGCAGGGATCTCACACTGTGCCTTGTGATGCATCAGTACCCTTCATTCATTCCTGCAGAGCTCTCCCGCTGTGCCTTGTGGTGCATCGGTACTTTGCATGCCTGCAGAGAACTCACTCTGTACCTTGTGGTGCATATGTATGTTCCATTCTTGCAGAGATCTTTCACTATGCCTTGTGGTGCATAGGTACCTTGCATTCCTGCAGAGATCTTCAGCTGTGCCTTGCGGTGCATATGTACCTTTCCTTCGTGAAGAGATCTCACTCTGTCCCTTGTGGTGCATATGTATCTTGCATTCCTATGAGATCTCTGTGCCTTGTGGCACCTTGCATTCCTGCAGAGATATCTTGCTGTGCCTTGTGGTGCATCGTTACCCTGCTTGCCTGCAGAGATCTCTCGCTCTGCCTTGTGGTGCATCGGTACCACGCATGCCTGCAGAGATCTCCCGCTGTGCCTTGTCGGGCCCTGCATTCCTGCAGAGTTCTCCCGCTGTGCCTTGTGGTACCCTGCATTCCTGCAGAGATCTCCTGCTGTGCCTTGTGGTACCCTGCATGCCTGCAGAGATCTCCCGCTGTGCCTTGTGGTGCATTGGTATCCTGCATGCCTGCAGAGATCTCCCGCTGTGCCTTGTGGTGCATTGGTATCCTGCATGCCTGCAGAGTTCCCCCTCTATGCCCTGTGGTATCCTGCATTCCTGCAGAGATCTCCTGCTGTGCCTTGTGGTACCCTGCATGCCTGCAGAGATCTCCCGCTGTGCCTTGTGGTGCATTAGTACCCTGCATGCCTGCAGAGATCTCTCGCTGTAACTTGTGGTGCATCAGTACAGTGCATTCCTGCAGAGATCTCCCGCTGTGTCTTTTACGCTATGCCCTAGCTAGATACGGTTCTTCACTTTCCCCCAATCCTTCTAGCCAGACCTGCGATTAGTAGGGGTTCGTGATAGTAGGGATGATTTTTCTGTAGGCAGACAGAGCGATTTTGCCTTCATTGGTTTTTGCTATTGCCATCTAGCTCTCGGGAGTGGTGCTTGAGAGCTATACGCAGGTGGCGCGATGGACCATTAAGGATATAGCAGGTTATACGTTGGCTTCAGCTGTGCGATTCTATGACGAGAAAGGAGGCTCATATTATGCATAACAATCTTGACTCTGAAACCACAGCAGCAAAGAAAAACTTTTACAAACAAAAAAATTGTAAAGAACAGAACTAAATAGAGTTCAATGTCAATGTAAGGGAACTCCCCAATGCATCATGGAGGACAGGTCATGCCCTGCAGGAGACCAATGAGCAGGGACCCTTCCTTATATAAGTCCATTACTCTAAACCCAACTCCTCTTTCTTTGCTGCTGACTCCACAGATAAGTCACTCCTCCTATTTCTGCCTTAGTGTTGAATATATGGAGTTTAGAGTGTTATTTTATGTTATATTGAAAGAGTTTTGTGATTTATTGTGCTGTGACGGTGAAAGTGTCATTTATTTTCATGTTAATTGGCTGAGAGCCGCGTTCGCGTTCGAACGCTGACCTCCAGGTCACAGTGATACATTGTGGTGGCGCTCCGCTGGGAACGTTCCGCTTGTGCAGTGATTTCTTTTTCTTCCATCCCTGAGCGGCGTTCTCGCCATGTTCATTGTAATTAGTGTCACTTCGCCTGCCTCATAAAACTCAGGTGGGGACGCGTGAAATTCTTTTCCCCTCAGGGGAAGTTTGTTTTTCATTATGCGGCTGCCTCCAGTCCCCAGAGCCAGTGCGCATTTCCCACAGGTTTGTTGGTGACGCGCGTGGTCTATTAAAGAAGCTCAGCTTCTTACCAACACGCGTCATGGCTGTAAAGACTGGCAGCTCCTTGTATTTTCATTCACTTCACACGCGTCACGTGGGTGTTTTTTCTATTTATACGCTGCTCGCGTATGAAGTCAGGGGCACATAGGCTAGGCCTGTTCTTGGGACCCAGCTGGGAGGCAGTTCGCTAGGCCCTCATTTCATTGGTGAAGCTCTTTAGTGAGCATTTCTACAGCGTGCAGCTGTATCCTCTCTCTTTTTAAGTTGAACGCCTCCATGTTTTCTTATTTGGGCTTTATTATATTTATTATGTTTATTTTTATATATATATGTATATATGGTTTCAGGAAGGCTTCTATTTCAGCACATAAGCGACATAGCTCAATCAGAAGGTTGGATGTTTACCGTGCAGCGGGACCTGGGTTCGCTGCCCACCATTGGCAGTGTACACATATGGATGTGTATGTATTTACATGTGTGTGTATATATATATATATATATATATATGTTTAAAATTGACTTTTTATTTTGTGTTTCAATTGATAGTTTCAGCTTATATTAACACTAGTTCGACATACAGAAGAGCCTCATACGCTGCCAATCTGCTGTTTTATTTATTTACTTATTTATTTATTTATTAAGCGCTGCAGGGCATAGGTGATTTGCCTTCACTGTAGGTGCCATAACCTGTTCAGTTGCAGGTTCTGCTTGAGTTCTAATGCAAGGTTAACCCTCGTGTTCTGCTGGTTATCACGCTCTGCTCGGGCGAGCAGTTTGAGGTACACTTGCCCAGTGTATTCCTCCCTTAAACTTGGCAGTTTTTTGTTTAGGTGCTGCTGGTGACAGATGTCATTATCTTCCCTGGAAAGGTGCCGTCACCTGCTCTGTGGCAGGCTTTGCCGGTGTTTTTCTGCGAGGTGACCACTCGTATACTGCTGGTTCCACGTCTTGCTCGGTTTCAGGTTCTGCTCCAGTTCTAATGCGAGGTTACCCACTCATGTACTGCTGGCTATCACGGCCTGCTCGGGCGAGCAGTTGGAGTTACACTTGCTCAGTGTATTCCTCCCTTAAGGTCGGCAGATTTGTTTAGGTGCTGCATATGGCAGATATCATTATTTTTCCTGTAAGCGTGCCATAACCTGCTCGGTTTCAGGCTTTGCCTGGATTTGACTGCGAGGTGCTCCCTCGTGTACTGCTGGTTGCCACACCCTGCTAGGGTGAGCAGTTGATGTGCACTTGCTCAGTGTACTCTTTTGCTAAACAATATGTTTAAGTGAGGACTGGAACACATTTGCGTTTTCAGAATTGTCAGTAGCCCTGATAGCTCAGTAGGTCTTTTATCCTGCTGAGATCGATAAGTGAACACCTCACACCCCACACCGTTGGTAGTAGTGATGAGCAACACTTGTATACCTGAGGTTTCGTAGCGCTATATAAGTGATATTTTGCTATGGGCAATGTGCTTAATTTTTTCCTTCCCCTGATCCCCATAGTGGCCTGTCAGCCTCACATGCATACAGAGACTCAGACCTCAGTGTTTGAAGGACAGTGTCCCAGTATCTTCACAACCTTCATTTACGGCATGATAATTATCCAAAGTCTTTCCCCTCATTCCCCTTCCGCCATCCTGGGGAGATTGCATCATAATATACACCTCTGGAGTAACACCTGATGGTTTCCGTTTTCCTTTTACAGGAGTTCTGGCTCATGGCCATTGCAGACTCGCAATGAGCATTTCCTCCCGTCAGTTTACTTTCCTTTGCCATTTCCTGATTTCACAAGTTAACGGAGCCCCCTTCCACGGTCAGGGTTGGTTAGAAGTGCAAGAGTGTATTTATTTAAGGTGTAAAGCGGGCTTAGTGTGGTCCTCAGGGTAGCCTCTTCTGGTTGCAAGGTTTTCCTTAGATAAGTGGGGGGGGTTTCTCCTCCTTTGGGAAGCACAATATCCCTTGGTGGGATAGAGGGTCTGGAGTGCTACTCATCTTCCATCCAAGTTATTACGGCCCTCTATCACAAGGCGTTCCAACGTCTCTACATTAACTATCTCAGAAGTGTCTGTCAGTGCGATTCCCAGAGGCTGGATATATTTAGTTAATGACTTGGTTCTCCTAGTCGCCTGCATGGCATGAAGACCTTTTGGGTTTTCACAGGAGATTGTTTGTAATAAGTTGCCAGCACAGGGTGCTGGGGGTTTCAAGGTTTTTCAGATTGGCTAAAATGGAGGTTAGTCCTCTTCTGGTGAGCAACTTCATTTTAACTGTTTAGTGATCAGTTCTGCGCAGTTTAGACTCTTTGCTGAGCTTATGGAATTTAGTGGTCCTCCTTCGGTTAGTTTATGATCCTCTAGGGGATTTATCAACCATGGAGGAGGGAATGTGGTCCAAGCACCTGGCACATCTAAAAGGGTTCAGATATCACTATAATGGTAGTGATTGGTTGTAAAACACATTTTTTTCTTCTTCCCAAGTTCGGTCTCTTAGGGGTCGGGTTTTTTGTAAATATCTTCCTTTTGTCATGGTAGCAGAGTCCTTCTTCAAGAGCGCGGGAGATCTGTTGGTCTCCGTCTTGGCGGTTTGGCAGGTTTAGGTTTAGTTTTCAGGTGGGGCCCCTTTCTTCCATTCAGCTTCTGCCCCCAGAAGACATACCTTTCTTAGTATACACATATGTCCAGTTTGAATTGTGGTAAATCTATTGCTTTTCAGCTCCGCTCAGGATGCGTCGTTGTATTACAGATTAATAAAATGACCTTTTACTCCCATTTTACCTTTAATGAAGATTTGTCTTTCCCACTTGGTTCCCCAATGTAGTTATGGGACATGTCCTGTTTCTGATGCGAGATCTTCCGTTAACGCATGGGATGGAACCTACAAAGCTTTAGATTTGTCGGTTGTAATTGTTTCCACATGAGCATGCACCTCATTTTGTATTCGATTTGCAGAGTGTTTTATGTCTGTGGGAAAATTATTGCGCTCTTACACAGGATTTTTTTTTTATGGAGCATCTCTTGAGATAAAAAAGATGATGAAAACGCAGCGTTTTCAGTTTTCCATTTCTCTTCATAAATGCAGGATGCAAAGAATAATGCAAACGCGAGGCGGTGGGGAGCAGGTGGGCAGCAGGGCTACACCGACCAGGCAGCAATTTGGGATCTGCTCACAGCAGACATGGGAGAGGTTGAGGTCTCTGGACTGGGTGAGCTACTCGCACCGGACATGGGAGTGGCTGATGCCTCTGGACTGAGTGAGCTACTCACACCAGACATGGGAGAGGTTGAGGCCTGTGGACTGGGTGAGCTACTCACACCTGACATGGGAGAGGTTAATCTCTAGACAGACACTTCACCCTGCCTGAGACATGTTAATGCTGCTGCTTTGTGCCCACTACATGTGTATGCATTAATTGTGCATCACCCCACCCGCTTCAGAGCACAGGGGGATAGTGGGGAGCTAGAGGGGAAGCAGGCAATGGAACAGGGCGGAAGAGAGTAGGGAAAGGAGCATTTCATTGGCAGCAAGCTCGCGGGCTACGGTCCTGTTATGGAGTCATCTGGCCCCGCTCTTCACAGTCTTGCAGGTCCACTACGCGCCCCCTGGCTAACACTTCGACTGGGGCGCAATTGGCCAATCCTCAGCAGAGAGGCCAGGGACCGAAAGATCGTGACGCCGGGGCAGTCTACACGCTCCTGAGTGGAGCTTATGCACTGGCAGTCTGTAGAAGCAAGCACTTTTTATTCAGCGCCTTACTCAAGAATTGAATGCACACCCTAAATTTACACAAGCGCCAATCAGTAACTCAGGCCTATTACTATCACTAGGTAATAGCTAGTTGGAGCTATTAAAAAAAACCAAAAAAAGGCTCCCGTGTTGCAGGGGTGGTTGTCCCTTTTTTACGTCAGAGATCCATAGGGCTTTGTGATCAGATAACTTAGTCCACTGAACACCTTTGTGTGTAGCCTGCAAAATCACAGGTCCAAGCCCATGTTGCGTCTGCTCCTTACCAATGTGGGATGAAGTTCCGTTCAGCAGCGTGATCACTACAGCATCATGCAATACATTAATGTGGGTGCGTGTGTGTGGCTGTGTGCAAAATATTGTGTGTGTGTGTGTGTGTATATTCAGTGAAAAAAAACTGTAGTTGACTTGACGCTGTGTTGCTAGATTACTGCAACAAAACCCTTGAAATCCAGCAAGTGCTGGGATCTACAACTCCTTAACTCTTGTCCCCCCCCCTCCCTAGCTCCGCCAAGTACATGAAATGCAATGGGAAACCTTAATAAATATCTATATCAACTAAACGTGTGAAGATGTGCTCAGTTGCTTAAATTGTCCACATTCCTGGTTCACCATTTAAGCAAAGGGTGTGATCTTGGGCAGATCATTTAATCCCACTGTGTCTTATCTGCAGCTCTGTGATTCACTTCAGAGCTTATGTTAATATATCATGCTGTTATTATTTTTTTTTTCAACCTGACTATAGAGTTGCTCCACATATAACAATAGTGCAATTTAGGTATTTTGCACCAGAAACTTATTTGCCACTCGGCTTACTTATGGCAACTTATTCTAAAGTCACTTCCATGATGCCTCCAAGTATCAAAGACTCATGATGTCCCTTGTGATGTCCTTTTCTTTGAAGTAATTTATTTTGGTGCAATCCATATGCAAATTAGGAGGTCTGTATGTATTTTTCCCAAGAGCGCCTGGACCGAGCTCTAATAGATGAGTTTCCTGCATCTGTAATGATCCTGCAGTTCTATTTTTTTGTTATGTGGTAAACTACCATCTACCACTAATGTTACCAAAAAAGTAGATTGGGGCAGGGGTGGCCGGTTTGTGGGCGCGAATGAGACCATATGCAATTGTGTGCACTGCATTTGGGGGGAAAGTAGCAGGACTTTTTTCGTGGCTTGCACCCCCACTCTTGCAATGCTGGGTAATCCCCTGCTCCCCCTCCCACCAAACCCCCACCACTCACCACTGCACAGCGCATGAGCACACGGATAGCATCACAGATGCCAACGTTAAGGCACAAACACTCCGTCCAGGTGAAGTATTTCCCCAATACAAAGTCTTGCACTCTGCAAATTAAACAGCATCTCACACTACACCACTACTTCCACTTGGTATTACCCAAATTGACCTTTTACAATTGACCTTTTATCCTAATTGACCTAATTATAGTGGTCCTAATTGACCTTCTGCACAATTCACCTTTATATTGTTTTCGTTATTTTATAGATGTATTGGGTTGGTTTTGGATTATAAATAATTTAAGCGGGTTGGGTGCAGGGTTGCAGGAGTTTTGGATTGGGTGGGTGGTTGCGGGGGTTCTCCCCCGCATATATGTCCTAATTGACCTTTTAAATTAGGTCAATTCTCCCGAGGTCAATTCTCCCGAGGTCAATTGTGAAAAGGTCAATTAGTATACATCCCTTCCACATGCTTGAATGGTGGCATCGAAGTGAATGACCTACTATTCAAAGCAAGTGTGGGGAGGTGGTGCAGTGTGAGTTACTGATGCATGCTTTTGTAGTTCGATGTAGTTATTGTCAGGGGGATACTTCGTCTGTAATATGTTTTTATGATTTGTGTGTAGAGATAGAAAGACCATATTCTTCGAGCTTAAGCACTTTCCAACTGTACTATCTGGACTCACATTTTGTGCATGTGGTTTGTGCATATTGTGCTTGCTTTTATTGTGCCTGCGGTCATCAAAGGCGTTCCATTCACAAAGCGCACTGAGGCCATACAAATGGGTAAAGAGCGCTACATAAACAACTAATACAATATAATACAATACATATTGCATGTGCTTAGGTTTATTTATTTATGGTATGTATAAAGCGCACTAGGGCCCAGAGGAGTCAAGGCGCTGAGATGTAGAGACCGGTAAGTCCACCAAAAGATAACTAGAACAAATGCGTCTTCAATGCCCTATGAAACTGGGCATCATTAATCTTGCGCAACATGGTGGCAGACGGTACCATAAAGTGGAGGCCTAAACTGAAAAAGAACAGCTGCCCAAGCGTACTCTACAGTGATGTAGAATTCTTAGTAGGTTTTGAGAAGCCAAGTGTAAACATCTGGCAGGCTGGTTCCGAATCACTTTAGTTTGCCAATACTCTGCGCCTACATTATGAATAGCCTGGTGCGCAACGCACAAAGACTTGAACTTGGTCCCGGAATTCACTGGGAGCCAATCAAGCAGATGAAGCACGGCCTGTGACGAGGCGCAATGATGGGAATCAAGCGCCAGTCGCGTTGCAGGGTTTTGCAAAATGTGCAATCGCTGAATTGGGAAGGTCGGTCGACCAAGGTATATGCCATTACAGTAGTCAACCGACCCCATAAAAGATGACGTAACCACCTGCGCTAAGCAGCTAAAATGCAGAAAAAGAATCTTCCAAAGGGGTTTTAACTTGGCAAAGCCAGCTTACACACGGCTGCAAAGTGTGCATCTCTTGAAGCCGAGGGCACGCGCTTCCCCCCTAGGCTCTTTACTGAGCTACGATAGTGAGTGGGACATGGCCCCAAGGAATCTGGCCAAAAATCTGCACTCCAGTTGTTAGGCTGGAGGCAACGGGAACCGAAAACCTCGGTTTTCTCCACACTGACTTTTAACCAGTTCTCTGTCATCCAACTCCCAACTGCAGCAAGGCTCGTTTTCAGTTTGCCCCGGGCGAGTACAGGCGGAGCATTAGCTGCGTAGCGTCAGCATAGGTTTCCGCCAAAGGCCGGAGAGATAAGTTAAAAAGAAGCGGAGAGAGAGCTGAGCCCTGGAGAGCACCACATGAAAGAGAACTTTACATCGGTCTATGTGTGTGGTTTGTGTATGAGCTTCAGGAGAGTGAGCTGTGTGGGGGTTTCTGGTGGGATATGGGCTGTGTGTGTAGTGGACTGTATGTAGGCATGGTGACGGTGCTGGGTGTGTGTGTGCGAGAGAGGTCCGTGCACCTGCTCACTCTGATTGTATACTGTGTGAGTATGAATGCCCAAAGCCAAATCTCGTGCCGTCACCCTTGACACAACCATGGCCATGGCTGGACATGTACTCGCCAGCATCAGCTCATGCAGTTACTCTCTTCGGCTTTTGAGACAGTTTAGTCCCTTGCTGTCTGATCATTATAGGGCGACTATTGCCAAGGCAATCATTCATTCTAAAATTGATCACGGCAGCGCACTGCGCGCTGGAGCTAAAAAGATAGATCTTAGCCGCTTGCCGGTGGTGCAGAACACCGCTGCTGGGTTGGTTGCTGGCATTCCTGGTCACCAGCATCTTTTGCCCACTTTGAGAAAATGACATTGGTTTCCGGTTGAAGCCAGAATAAAACATAAAGGGCCTCAGTACAAGTATGGTGGTGCAGGAAAATCTTGGCGGTAACTCCTGCAATGCCATACTTCGAGTATAGCCCTGGAGTGGGGGATTTACCTCCAGCATCATGCCGGCAGTAACTCATCCTGCTTTCCGCCAAAAAAAGGCAAAATCGGCAGAATTACTGCAGTGGTAATTTAGCCTGCAGTTATTCTGCCATAAATGCCGCATAGAGTACAATGGACTCTATAAAAATGGGGATTAACTCTGCCACCTTCAGTTGTGTAGCAGTTTTCCTGCTGGACCAAGCGGCGGTAACGGTAATTCAGTAGGGCAGTATTTCGACAGATTTACCGCCGGAATACCGTCCAACTTGTAATGAGGCCCAAAGTGTTGATCACCCATCTGTGTGTACATGGCAGTGCTCCTCAGTAACCTAAGGATCGCATCATTCTTTATAGACGTAGCAGCCAACGGCGCTCCTCCACCAAAGCCTTGCTCCAGACTCCATGTCTCAAGGCGCCTGGAAACACTGGTGCACAGGCGCCCCATAAATGTCCAATACAACTATTCTCTGCAGATGTACATTCCAGGAATATTGTCTATTGTGACTAATATTCCATGTGCATGTTACGTGCCTGCCATGCTTACGTATATTCTGAGTGTGTTTTATGTGCATATTCTATTTCAGGGTATATTGTTGTTTGTGTGTTCCATGGGCATTGCTTGTGCTTGTGTGGTGCGTGTGTGTGGGAGAGAGAGGGAGAGTGTGTGCGAGTACCCCTTTATGTTGTATGTGATGTGTGGCGTGTGGGTGCATAAAGGGTGCGGTGCGCACGTATTGTGTTTAGTTCAGTCAGGTGTGTGTGTCTGTGCGTGAGTGCAGATGCCTAAAACGGCGACGCACGCATTCGTGGCTCCGGACCTGCTGAGCAGCTCCACTTTACAGATGCATGTTGTGGTTATGAATGCGTTTCGAGTCCGGCTGATCGGATTTTCGAAATATCGGCGTCACGCACCAGTTCCAGGCAAGGGCTCGGTCGGCGTGCGTTGGAATTTTCAGACATCGAGGCACCCCATTTTTAGATGTGCACCCCTTAAACATTAGTTTTAACAAAAATATGTGACTCCCGTTCTTTTGCTGAACCCGTATGGGCGAGTTCAAAAGCGTGTTTAACTATAGAGTCCCGCGATAGCATAGCAGACTATGTATACATGTAATGCTATGCTGTCACGGGACATGCACTTGGACTTATGTGTATTTATACCTGTGTGTATATATTTATGTGTTCGTCATAATTGTTGAAATATTGTTCCATTAACCACAAGCACACCCATAGTCTCTTTTTCCTGCTACACACTGAAAACCCCCCTCTCTACAGCTTTCCATCTAATCCCACCACCCCCTAAACACCCTCCCTCGGCAGCAATTCTGCTGGGGCTTCTAAGCAACCTATACAAATACACACGTTAAAGAGAGGAACCTTCAAGCAGTCTTGCAGGATCGTTTCACTTTTTTTTGTTGCTGCCTACAATTTGTTTTTAATTCTGTGCAAATAAAAAAAAAGGCCTGGTGGCCTCCCAACCCCCCAAGGCGGGTGTGTTGGGGGGTGGAGGGGGTCATAGAAGAGCAGACTCGCTCGGAACTCACCCCTCACGTGGTTCCAGCGAGGGTCGCCGCTCCCTAGCCCGGTACTGCTCCAGGTGTCAGAGATCCGCCTGCTCAGGTGTGCTCCTGATCCCTCGCTCTCTGCACTAATGATAATGAGTGTCTCGCGGCTGGCTCCACCGCGACAAGCCTCTCCCAGGCTTGGCCCTGCTTCAGGTGCCAGCTGCCAACGGCATTGCGCAATCGAACCTTTCGGAGCGCACCTGCTGCTGCTTTCAGCCGGGTAGGTAGCTCAGTGAGTTAAGCGCTCTCGCTCAGAAACGTGTCCAGCCTGCAGGTGGCAGGTTTCAGTGATGGAATGGCCTTTAATGCTTCCAAGAAATCGACGTTTCTTTCTTCAGAGGTTGAAACATTTAGTAGCACTAAATTGGCGCTGTTACCTCCTTTACTTCGCAGGGAATGGACAGAACTTTGTTAGCGAGTACTGTGTGAAAACATGTTATTATTATATCTCAGAGAAATAACAGGACTCTTTTGTATTTTATGCTGTTTTTAAAAAAAAATTGTTTAAAAGGTTAAAATTTAGGTTAACACAATATCTACATTGTTTTTAAATCCGATTTATTAATTAAAATCGAGTTATGGGACTGGGGTTAGAACTTCAATCACCTCGGTAAATTAAACCCGATCAGGAATACATATGGGTCCAATGGGAATATACATGACGAAAAGTAAATTGCTTGGACACAGCTGTCAGGGTCCACAGGTAAGCTTCATTCCAGTTACAATTAAGATGGTAAAGATGAACCACTGGGTCCCATCACCCAGGCTGGGCCTCTCCAACTGCCAACTCCTGGAACCTGCAAGACAGGCATTCCTGCACTCACAAGCAAACAGTCTCTCATGCACATCACCATTCTCTCATGCGTTCCCAAGCACCTGCATTCACACCAGGCACAATGCGATACATCTCCCCCCTACATACAACACACAAATCCACAGGAACACTCGTGCAGGGCATCTTTTTTTATGAGAGATGCAACTCAGAAGAAAGACGGAGGGCGTACCCCAAACATACTCGCTTTGCCTCCAACAGCAGTCACCCTTAAGGAAGGCCCCTATCTACCCATACTCTATTTCTCTTAAGCACATGAAACAGGAGAGCGTCCCCCGACATACTGGCTACTCCTCCATCAGCACCCACTCATTCTTACGGAAGGCGCCTCCCCCTACCCATACTCTATTTCTCTTAAGCACATGAAACAGGAGAGCGTCCCCCGACATACTGGCTGCGCCTTCAACAGCACCCACCCATTCTTACGGAAGGTGCCCCCCCTACCCATACTCTATTTCTCTTAAGCACATGAAACGGGAGGGCGTCCCCCCGACATACTGGCTGCGCCTCCAACAGCACCCACTCATTGTTCCGGGAGGCGTCCCCTACTTTCTACCCATACTCTATTGCTCTTAAGCACATGAAACGGGAAGGCGTCGCCCCAACATACTGGCTGCGCCTCCAACAGCAGTCACTCACCCTTAAGGAAGGCCCCTATCTACCCATACTCTATTTTTCTTAAGCACATGAAACGGGAGGGTGTCCCCCCGACATACTGGCTGCGCCTCCAACAGCAGCCACTCATTCTTACAGAAGGTGCCCCTCCTACTACCCATACTCTATTTCTCTTAAGCACATGAAATGGGAAGGCGTTCCCCCAACATACTGGCTGCGCCTCCAACAGCAGCCACTCATTCTTACAGAAGGTGCCCCCCCTAGCACCCATACTCTATTTCTCTTAAGCACATGAAACGGGGGGGCATCCCCCCGACATACTGGCTGTGTTTCCAACAGCAGCCACTCATTCTTAGGGAAGGCGTTCCCCTCTATCTACCCATACTCTATTTCTCTTAAGCACATGAAACGGGAAAGCGTCCCCCCAACATACTGGCTGCGCCTCCAACAGCAGCCACTCATTCTTACGGAAGGTGTCCCCCCCTAGCTACACATACTCTATTGCTCTTAAGCACATGAAATGGGAAGGCGTCCCCCCGACATACTGGCTGCGCCTCCAACAGCACCCACTCATTGTTCCGGAAGGTGTCCCCTGCTTTCTACCCATGCTCTATTTCTCTTAAGCACATGAAACGGGAGGGCGTCCCCCAAAATACTGGCTGCGCCTCCAACAGCAGCCAATCATTCTTACGGAAGGCGTCCCCCTTATCTACCCATATTCTATTTCTCTTAAGTACCTGAAACGGAAGGGCGTTCCCCCGACATACTGGCTGTGCCTCCAACAGCAGCCAATCATTCTAACGGAAGGCGTCCCCCCCTATCTACCCATATTCTATTTCTCTTAAGCACATGAAATGGGAATGCGTTCCCCCCAACATACTGGCTGTGCCCCCTATCCACACATACTCTATTTAATGGGAGGGCGTCCCCCAACATACTGGCTGCGCCTCCAACAGCACCCACTTATTCTTACGGAACGTGACCCCGCCCCTATCTACCCATACTCTATTTCTCTTAAGCACAGAAACAGGAAGGTGTTCCCTCAACATACTGGCTGCGCCTCCATCAGCAGCCACTAATTTTTACGGAAGGCGCCTCCCCCCTATCTACCCATACTCTATTTCTCTTAAGCACATGAAACGGGAGGGTGTCCCCCGACATACTGGCTGCACCTCCAACAGCACCCACTCATTCTTACGGAAGGCGTCCCCCTATCTACCCATACTCTATTTCTCTTAAGAACATGAAACGGGAGGGCGTCCCCCCGACTTGCTGCGCCTCCAACAGCAGCCACTCACTGTTCCGGAAGGTGTCCCCTGCTTTCTACCTTTACTCTATTTCTCTTAAGCACATGAAACGGGAGGGCATTCCCCCGACATACTGGCTGCGCCTCCAACAGCAGCCACTCATTCTTACGAAGGCGTCCCCCCCTATTTACCCATACTCTATTTCTCTTAAGCACATGAAACGGGAAGGCGCCCCCCCGACATACTGGCTGTGCCTCCAACAGCAGCCACTCATTGTTCCGGAAGGCGTCCCCTGCTTTCAACCCATACTCTAATTCTCTTAGACACGTGAATGGGAATGCGTCCCCCCCTTTATTCACAAACACATCTGACCCATTCCTCACCTCACTTTAACTCTGCATGCATACACTATACCCATTGACCAGAACTCACACCAGAGTAGAGGTCTCACTCCCTTCTGCACACACATTTGTGTTGGCGCGGTGTCACCACAAACCTATGACTACTCCTAACTCTATATCTTAACACAGTTGTCAGTCTGCACAAACATCAGAATGCTTTACACTATGCACACATCCTAAAAGTCTATAGCTGACCACTGCTATGTAGTCCCTAACATTTTCCCAATTCATCAGCTAAAGGTGCACATCTGAACACAACCTTAAAGCAACTCTAAAAGTCCATGTTGTGGCCAGCAACCTAAAAGTCCATGTTGTAATAGCCTAAAAGTCCATGTTGCAATAGCATCCTAAAAGTCCATGTTGCGGCCAGCAACCTAAAAGTCCATGTTGCAATAGCATCCTAAAAGTCCATGTTGCGGCCAGCAACCTAAAAGTCCATGTTGCAATAGCATCCTAAAAGTCCATGTTGCGGCCAGCAACCTAAAAGTCCATGTTGCAATAGCATCCTAAAAGTCCATGTTGCAATAGCATCCTAAAAGTCCATGTTGCTGCCAGCAACCTAAAAGTCCATGTTGCAATAGCATCCTAAAAGTCCATGTTGCAATTGCATCCTAAAAGTCCATGTTGCGGCCAGCAACCTAAAAGTCCATGTTGCAATAGCATCCTAAAAGTCCATGTTGCAATAGCATCCTAAAAGTCCATGTTGCTGCCAGCAACCTAAAAGTCCATGTTGCAATAGCATCCTAAAAGTCCATGTTGTAATAGCAACCTAAAAGTCCATGTTGCGGCCAGCAACCTAAAAGTCCACGTTGCAATAGCATCCTAAAAGTCCATGTTGCGGCCAGCATCCTAAAAGTCCATGTTGCGGCCAGCAACCTAAAAGTCCATGTTGAAATAGCATCCTAAAAGTCCATGTTGCAATAGCATCCTAAAAGTCCATGTTGCGGCCAGCAACCTAAAAGTCCATGTTGCAATAGCATCCTAAAAGTCCATGTTGTAATAGCAACCTAAAAGTCCATGTTGCGGCCAGCAACCTAAAAGTCCACGTTGCAATAGCATCCTAAAAGTCCATGTTGCGGCCAGCAACCTAAAAGTCCATGTTGCAATAGCATCCTAAAAGTCCATGTTGTAATAGCATCCTAAAAGTCCACGTTGCAATAGCAACCTAAAAGTCCACGTTGCAATAGCATCCTAAAAGTCCATATTGCGGCCAGCAACCTAAAAGTCCATGTTGCGGCCAGCAACCTAAAAGTCCATGTTGTAATAGCATCCTAAAAGTCCACGTTGCAATAGCAACCTAAAAGTTCACTTTGCAATAGCATCCTAAAAGTCCATGTTGTGGCCAGCAACCTAGAGCTACAATTCCTCAAGACAGTTAAACCGTACTCCTCGCTACAGGTATACCATACACCATCCACATTATCACATTTAGTTGAATGGCACTATTTCCCGTGCCCAACACTTGTTACCACATTACTCATTTTAAGGTGTCTTACCCCAACCGTCCCTGTAGGAACCAGAACAAAAATCTGAAACTCTTCATACTGGTTAACTAAATTCGCACAACACCCAAGATTTCCTCACAAAACACATGGTTTACAGAGGATATCTATCGATCGTGAGTTGTGCATTGAAAGAGGATACAGATTGTGCATTGTACAATGCGTGTAGTGAACACTGTATGTCCTTCTTGATCACAATCACTCCCATCTGGTTGGCCAACAATGCACAATGCACGTGCCCCTCATTTTCTTTTACCTCCTCAACAGAGCTTCCAAAAATAGTTCTGCAGACAGATCCTCACCGAAACTTGGTAGTGCTTCTTGCGTGTAGCTAAACCCCTCCAAAATCACTGAGCATGTTCGAAAAATACTTCACCGAATCTTGACAGTACACAAGGATCCTCACCGAAACTTGATAGAACCGATGCTCACGACAACTTGACAGTCTTTAACTCTCCTTAAAAACGCGGACAGACACGGAGAGCTCTAGACCACATCTCCAATACCCACATCATCCCGTCACCTTCATGTATCTGGCAACATCTTCATACCTCTCAGCACCTGGCTTTCCAATGCCTATATCATATTACATCAGCATGCACCTTCACGCTAGAGGGTGCTTTCCTCTAGTTCTAGGCTGGGTTTGCTTCCGTATTCCTGTGATGCAACGGACTGAACCATTTTATTGCAGCACGCTGTATGCTGCCGGGAGTTTCTTACTATCGCCATCCCTCTCATCACAGCCCTGGTGTCATCATTATCCCACAGTCACGCTGCACAGCACAGCTCAGCTACTTTAACAGCCAGCTGCACCTATGACAGGACATGCCGAGCCATCAGAGGACACTTTCTCCTTTCATAGGATGGTCTCTTGTCGGTACACTGTCCTTTGGCCCGTTATTCCCCAGAGTCGCCTCACAGGGCAGGCATCCCTACACTCAATAAGGATAGGCCCTTGTACTTGAGAGCAGTGTACTTCTCAACTCCCAGCGGCTTCTGCTCCTTCTTCCACCCTGGGGCATGTACTAGCAGAACGCTACTTGTTTCCCTGACCCTGGACAGGTTGGTGCTGGCTTGTAAACTGGGATGGAAATCCCTGTTCTTCCTTTCTCTCCTCTCTCCAACTGATGTGCTAGCCTTGGTTAATGTCTCTGTGGCCAGAGACTTTCCCCTTTCTTAGCAGAGCACACAGCAGCTCACCCTCTTTCTAGTATGGGGATATCCTGGCCTGCAGCTCCCCCTTTATTTGGCCCTGGGTGATGGGACTTACTTGTGTGGGGGAAAGTGGTTTGTTTCCTCTGCATCCCCCACAGCAGACAGGTCACCATAATCTTGACTTTTGCCACGCAGGTTCATTTTCTTTATTTGGAAGACCGACAGGTCGCCAGTGTAGAAAAGTAATTCCTTGGACACATCTGTCCGGGTCCACAGCTAAGCTTTATTCCAGTTACACTTAAGATGGTAAAAATGAACCACTGGGTCCCATCACCCAGGCTAAGCCTCTCCAACTGGCAACTCCTGGAACCTGCAAGAACATGCATTTCTGCACTCACAACCAGTGGTGGCTGGTGAATATTTTAACTTGGGGGGGGCGTAAATATTTCTTGCAGATATGCCATAGTGACCGAGCGTAGCTGGGGAGCCCGAACCAATCAAGGGTGGTTAGGGAGAATTTATTTTAAATAATGGGTTAAAATGGTGCATTTTAGAGCACACTTTATGAAAAATTGGGTAAAAAGCCAAACAGTTTGCAATTGGTTTTGCAGGATAACTCATAAAAAATCCAATAGATGCAAAGTCACCAAAAGTGCACAGCAGCATTTCTCCAACACATTTGTATGATGCCTTTACCCACAATTTGTGGCAGTACAAAACATTTTCATACTGGTTGTGCCCATAAAATGTTATGCTGACTGCACCATTATACCCTAGCATTCCCATATAAGAAGATACTCATTTTTGCTTTGTGCATAATGCCAGTAATGATACTATAAGAAAACATGTCCATGTTTGTTCTGCCAATATATGGCAGTACCCCCACATAAAAACATACTCCAAGTGGCTTTACCATAGAGTAAAGAACATTTTGAAAGCCATCAAATAAACAAGGGGGTGGAACAAACCAAACCATGCTGTTTTAGGGTCACCTAAAGGGCAGCAGATACGACACTGCTAAGGAAGGTCGTGGCTGAGAAGTCCAGCACTGCTTATGCTAGCAGAATAGGAAAAGCCATCATTTGAACTTTTGATGCCAAGCGCTTTCCTGCCCAGACTAAGCCCAACACACCCACATTCACCAGGGAAACCGGACAACGGATTGGTTTGTACAGGCCAGCCTGAGAATGGAAGGCGTGCCATTCCTGCACACGATTGCTCAAAGAAAATGAGTATAAAAATAAAGCTGCAGCTGATGCCTAGAGTTCAAGGAGGGCACAGCTCGTGGTGGGCCAGTGGTAGCACTCTAGGCTGTAGGCACCCCACTGGGGGTTGTGTGACTTTCTGTAAAACTGTCCAAAAATATTCAAACATGTCCATATTCTTTCATTACGTTTATTTCAATAAGGGCACAGCGACATGCAGTCCTAAATCAAGAACAGATGTGACCAATGTGCTATGCCAACAGAGACAGCCCTGAGAGCTTCCTGATCAAATAACCAGAAAACATTCTGCAGGGCTAGTTCTGATTTGGGAAGGCGGGCAGGGGGAGGGGATACTGGGAGCAGGAGGAGATACTGGGAGCAGGAGGAGGGGATACTGGGAGCGGGATAGGGAGCCTGGGAGCAGGAGGGGATACTGGGAGCAGGAGGGAATACTGGGAGCAGGAGGAGGGGATACTGGGAGCAGCAGGAGGGGATACTGGGAGCGTGATAGGAAGGCAGGGAGCCGGAGGGCTACTGGGAGCATGAGGAGGGGATACTGGGAGCAGGAGGGGGATACTGGGAGCGGGAGGGGATACTGGAGCGGGATAGGAAGGCAGGGAGCAGGAGAGGGATACTGGGAGCAGGAAGAGGGGATACTGGGAGCAGGAGGAGATACTGGGAGCTGGAGGAGGGGATACTGGGAGCAGGAGGGGATACTGGGAGCGTGATAGGAAGGCAGGGAGTAGGAGTGCTACTGGGAGCTGGAGGAGGGGATACTGGGAGCAGGAGTGGATACTGGTTGCGTGATAGGAAGGCATGCAGCCGGAGGGGATACTGGGAGCAGGAGGGGATACTGGGAGCAGGAGGAGGGGATACTGGGAGAAGGAGGAAGGGATACTCGGAGCAGGAAGGGATACTGGGAGCGGGATAGGAAGGCAGGGAGCAGGAGGGCTACTGGTAGAGGGAAATGCCCAGCAGATAGATGTTGTCAGTTTACAGATTTTTCATATAGGGGAGGTTGATAAGCGCGCAGATATTTGTGCATTACACAGGCCATTCAACATCAACAGCAGACTTGGCTAGGCGACCTATTCACAAGGTGGCGTGCTTTGTTGATCCATATCAGGCATTGCCAAATGAATTAATCAATGCTTTGGCAAGGCAGTAGCTCTCCAAGCACTGTTGGACAGGCGATGGATTGAACATTCACAGGAGCTGCTGTAAGCGCTCCAAAATCTACACGGACACACGGTGCATTAAAGGAAATGGAGTCATTCAAGGTAGTGACAGGTACGCGCGATGCACGAGTCACCATTTCAAGGTGCAAGGGTGTTAATGCTGCTTCATGTCCCAGTTCCTCCAGAAACAACATTTAGTGAAATAAAGGGGCATTCCATGATACCAACTACTGCTGAGTCACCATTTCAAGGTGCAAGGGTGTTAATGCTGCTTCATGTCCCAGTTCCTCCAGAAACAACATTTAGTGAAATAAAGGGGCATTCCATGATACCAACTACTGCTGAACCCTTGCCTAGTAGTGGTACCCTTCCTCCCCCACCTGGCTGAGCTGCTAGCACTATAGCCACCCTCCATTACCAACGTATCCTGCAGGCAGTTGTTAATTTACACTGGTCTTTTAACGCAACTTGATGCGCCTCCTAGTTGCTCCCAGTCTCTTACCCGGCGTCAGGTCTCTTGGCTCTCCACTGCTTTCTCCACTCTCCCTCCTTGGTTGAGTCGGCTCCCCCATTGGGGGTTGAGGGGGATACCCTGAGCTATCAGGTCGGGGTTGGGAAGGCCTGTCAGAGGGATGGGTGACAGATTACTATTAGAAGGTGTAACCTGCGTTAAAACTCTTAATCTGTTGACAGTGGCACCGATGCACCGGATAGCCATTTCACAATACATACAACTCTATTAGGAAATTGGCCCAGAGGTTCACTGCGCGTACGTGATAGTTAGATGATCATCTACAATTATAAAAGGCAGCAGGAATTCTGATTTATTAATTGGGAACACCGATAATTATTTCTTGGAACTTATTCTAGTTGGCCCATGCCATAGCCAGGCCCCAGGGTGCTTTTGCTTGTGTTCTCTGCAGGTGTATTATTTACATTCTTTACAGGTTGGCATCGACAATGCCTCCCTGCAAACAATGTAAATAATAAACTTAACTCTTTGGAACATAACCGTATCGGCTGATCGAACTGATAGAGCAGGAGTCGCAAGACACGGGCCCCAACTCCCGCAGGCAGGCCAGACTTAGCCAGTCAGCCTTCCACTCTCCCGAGTCCCAATATTGGAAAACCTATCAAAACATAATTATCTGCCACATAGGCCGACTGCCAAGAGGCTTTTATTTAAATATGCTAACATCTAGGCTCAGGCCGAGACGTTAGCATATTAATGCACATGAACAGAACAGTAAGGCGAATAGTTAACTTACCGGAGTTGGCGCTTGGCGAGGGTTAACTAGGCCGCGGTGCACCGCAAGTGATCTGGGCCTGCTATTATCTGGGCAGCTCTGCTCGTCGTCTTCTACACGAACAGGTGGCGCACGCGCCCCCTCTGACATCACCCCACCCCCACACTCAAATGTCATTGGCTGGCAACCAGCCAATGACATTACTGTATCTTTGCAGGCCAGGGTATCGATTCTTCGTTGCGCAGTTTGCGCACATTTTGATACTGGCGGGGCCACCCCTCAAGCGTCCCGCCAGCCTCCTAGTTTTAAAGGATTAGAAACTTTACATAGAGTGTGTGGAGCTACAAGCTCGATGCACTTTACTATGTGAAAAGCAGTGTAAAATGGGAGCTCGGCCCCCTTTAGCAGCCGGGCCATGATAGAAACTCCTATCATGGGTCAGCTGCCACAGCGGGGCACCTCCATAGGCCGGCATTCGCCACAGCGCCCCCGCACTGCTGGCAAATGCTAACAGATTCAGAAGAACGACTTCTGAATCTGTTAACTACCGGGGAACACTGTCACACCTGGTGGGGGCCGAGGTTGGGGGGTGTGGCACCCTGCCGCCCTATGATAGCAGCCGCCACTGCTCAAAACCAAACATTCTTTCATGCATTCCCAAGCACCTGAATTCACACCAAGCACGATACAACAATACACACCCTCAGAAATATTTAACCCTGTCTCCCTCACCCTTCATCTTACTGTTTTGTCTCAACCATCCCGCAACCCGGGTGGTAATGGCTAACCCCCAGCACTGACATGTGCAGTGTTTATATTCTATTAAGAGACACAGAAGCGAGTATTAGTGTGGAGGGCTGGTAGCCATTCTGTGTTGAGACCAAAGGCTTCATATTATGCAAGTTCAAAGCTCTTGCAAAAGGACATTAGCAACAAGTTGGACATTAGTGTGATAAAAGGTCTTGAAAGTAGACTCCCTGGACCAATTGTCTGCTTTAAGGATATCTTGCAGGATACCCCCATGGAAAACTGACTTAGAAGCCATAGCGCCTCTAGAAGAATGGCCCCCAAAGATAGAGACGGTCACCCCAGCATCCTTCATTATCCAACACACCCAGGAAACTGCCCCAAAGGGCTTCCTGATGGAAATAAGCAGCTGAGAGTTAGAGGAAGGACGGTAAATAGAAGTCATACATTCATAACATTGCAAACAGTTAACCACACATTATTTCTGATCCTCCTGGAACGAAGGATAAGAAAACGAGATGGTGAAATTCTTGGTTCTACGTGTGACAATAAAAATCACACCCTCAGCAGATTACACCTTATTGTTGAATCTGATAGCTTGACTTCAGAAACTTTTTTAATGGAAATAAGACTTGGCTTGGCAGACAGCTGCTGACGTGACAAGGCCTCATTAGCAGGGAAGTCTGAAACAGGCGAAAAGCCAAATGAACATCCTAAAAGGGAGAATACTTAGCCTTAGGCGGAACCTTAATCCTAATGGACCACGCCACCTTCCTAACCAGGAAATGTTTCCCCACTGGTACCCCTTCGACTAGCACATGTCCTGCCAAAATTGCTGACCGGAATTTATGAATCATCCTATACACCTTTCCCTCCTTGAACAATGTTAAAAAATGTACCACATCTATCGGAGGGGCAAAAACAGGATCGACACCCCTGTCCACACACCAGTCCACCCAGTGCTCCCACACAGAAGAGTAGGAAATCTGAGTGGATCTAGACAAACAGGCCTTGAGAACTGGAAACCTACTCCTGAAAGCCCAGGGAATGCGCAGGAATCGCAGAAATCTTCCAAGCGATGAGAGACAGCTGACTCTGTAGAACAAGCTCATGCAGGCTTCCCTGGGATCTGTGACAAGAAGGGGGGATGACAGAAGTAGGCAGGGAAATCCACCGCCAGCTCTAAAAGGGCCGGGAACCACACCTGGACTGGCCAGAACAGGGAGAGCAGTTCATAGACACCCGCTGCTTGTGAACCTGCATGAGAATCCGAGGAATGAGTGAGAAGGGGGGAAACGCATAACCGTTGAGGCACCTCCAGCCCTAGTGATACGCATCTACTGCCTTGGCCTCCAGATCGGGATGCCAACTGAAGAACCGTGACACCTTACAATTGAGGCAAGAGGCAAAGAGATCGGTGCAAACGAACCCCAAACCTCCACCTGGAGCTGAAAAACGTCTACGTCCAGTTTCCAGTGGCTTCCATCCGAGAGAAAGCTGGAATTCAAACCCCCCACTGTGTACACTAGACCCGAAAGATACTCCGCTTGTGGCATTATTCCCCTGTTGAGACAGACATGCCAAAAATCCTGAGTTGAATCGGCTAGGCGTTTGGACCACATCCCTCCCAGCTTGTTGATGTGATGCACCACCGAGACATTATCCATTCTCAGAAGGATGCAACAATTCACTTTGGCCTTGACCAGACTCTTCACCACAAAAGACCCTGCCAGAAGCCTGAGACAATTGACATAAAGAATTCTCTTGAACAGTCCCTTTTTCGCCCGTGGAGACATCCTGACACCCGACAGACTGGCATCTGACTCCAACACCACATCGGGAGAAAGACCAAATATAGCTCCCCCATTCCAAACATCATTGCGCTGAAGCCACAACTGGAACCAGGGCTGTCACAAGATGTGGTGAGCCCCGGGGCAAAACATTTGGTGAGGCCCCCTTACAATATTTTGCACTGGGCCAGCGGCAGCACCTCTGCAAACAGGAGACTCGAGAAATCTCCCCTTGAGTTTGTGTCCAGGATCCCAATTATGGTTTATTACTACAACTGCAAATCAACTACAGCAAAGTTTGATTTTTCTTCTGAAGGAAGGTTTATGCCAGACTACTTTTGTATCATATGCATATATATATATATATAGGATGGCATGAGCTCCGTCATCTCCAACTCTCTGAGAGTCATTTGCTTTTTCAAGCAAAGAGTTGAGGCAGATCTCATTCTTCGGCTGGGGCCTCACCTCTGCAACAGCCTCCCAGCCACTCTGAAACTTAAGCAGAACTATCTGAAGTTCCGGAAGCAACTCTCTTCCACTCCCTTGCTGATCACCTGACTGATCCATGCACTGGTCACCCCCTGAATTCAGGCCTAGGACCCTGTCTGTCCAGTTGCAATCCCGCACTGGCTCTTGGCTCCCCTGCACTTGTGGTCTGTATTTGTAAAACAGTCCCCTCTCTTAGCCTTATTCTCCACCCGTTGGCTACACTTATGAGTACCCGCACTTGCAACCCATTGGCCGCACTCTTGTTTATCCTTTGTTCCTGTACTTTTCCATCCTAGGATCTTCTCCCCTTCCCCTTCCCTGCTCTTATGCAATCTGAATGACACAAGTCCTAGTAAGATCGTTGTTTTGTCCTCCTTTTTTGTTTCCTCCTCCTTGCCTTGTCGCGCCTATACACACTTGTGTACAGGCGATTTATGAATGCCATATCATAAAGGAGCACCCTGCCTCTGTGTGCGCATTAAAACACACATCATACACAGTGACAGATAGATGATGTACAGTGGAGGCTGGTACATTTCTGACCTTAAGAGGCTTAAATGTTTGCGCCAATTATGCAACATCAACAGAGCACAGCGAGGGAGCCCAAACCAAACAAGGGTTGCTTGAGTGGGGTTCTTACTCCCAAGAAAATGTTTGAAACACTGGGTTAAAAATATGGATTTTACAGCACTTTCTTTGAAAAATTGGGTAGAAATCCGTACAGTTTGCAATTGGTTATGTATGGAAGCACATGGAAAGTTTCAATAGTTGCAATCTCAATTTCACTGTCACATATAATTATATGTGCTATCTACGAATTATAGTACCTTGTTTTACTCTTTTCTACATTTTTTAGAAAATTGACTCCGCCCCCTTTTTGCCATGCTATTTCTACGGGACCCCGCGCGCGCTCCAGTGCGCGTGCTCCAGAAGTAGCTCAAAGGAGCTGTTAGCTGGAACAGCGGTGACAGCCCCCCCATATGCTACTTTTGCTAACATCTAGTGCTTTCTCATGGTTCTCCCCCTTTGATACGTGTTGCTAGCATCCTAGCAACTATTGAACATGCTGTGACCTCAATAGTTCAATCTGTGGATAAAAGTTAATCACGTCTAAACAGTGAGTAACATTGCCATGAAGCGTGCATAATAAGCGTCTCAGTGAAGCATTGGTAGCTTTGCAATACTGGTGTGTTGTTGTATACTATGCGGCTCTCCTAGCGGTAAGCTTTGATATTTTTGTAATTCCTGTGAATTGAGATTTGTCTTGCCTATCTGAATGAAGTAGCTAATTTTGTATTTATATATCATAGAACTGATTTTCTTTGTGCTTCAGTGACATGAGTTATAAGAACATTTGACAGAAAGCCCTTATCTAATACACTTTGCCACTTAATTATAACACTATGGCCGTCCTTGCACGTGAAATTGAAATGCATAAAACCCTGAGAAATAGACGTATATGCATTTCCAAGGTAATATCACGTGTCTCTACCCAAGGAAATCACATAACGGCCTATTTTGCTAAAAATGTTCCACCTATGAATCATGAATATCCATCTAAAGATCTCTTATCACCTGCGTTAAATGAGCAATGCCTTGAATTAACTGACGACCTAGTAACTGAACTCTCTAGTGAGTTGGGTTGTGTTAGCTCTAACTTATTGAATGATATATTGGGTGGATCAAAGGCCCCCAAACACGTCTCCGAATTGACAGAAGGTATTGCGCACCAACTGTGTAATGAACCCTCCATTTGATATGCTTATTGACTGTGTTAAGATCTCTCCAAATGCTGTTCAAGTCTCACCAACTGTGATATCCCCATTAGTGTCTCACGTTTCCCCGTCCATCTGTGCTATTGATCCATCGAACTCCAAACTCAATGAAATGGAGCTATAATATCTAGGCCAAGACCTTGACTTGTCCATCGGTGAGCGAATGGCAACTCCTTCATACTTCACTCCCCCATCAAAACCTATAAATTTGCAGGTTCAAAAAGAGTCCACTCTAGCTGATCCCATTTTACCTACAACAAATAACCAACATCCTGCTGACCCAATCTTGAATACCTTGCTACTATTTAAGTTTAAATCCACTGACAAGTCTCCCCAACCTGTGCATGACTTACTAACTAAAAGTGTGATCACTGACTGCGGCCCCAAGCTGGATGATGGTTCTCACGATATGAGTATGACTTCTGATGAGAAATCTGAGGCTGTAGAAAACCTACTATCTAGCTTATTAGCAAAATGTACCCTATTGGAATCCAAAATTGACATTCAATCTTTGTTAATCCATTTGAGTCTTAGAAGAAAATGTGGCTCTCAATGCATAATACTACCTATTCCTATACCGCATACTCTTCCCTCTGCTATGCCCCAGACTAAGACCCGAGTGGCTATACCTAGGGAATGTCTACCAAAGCGCAATCATCGGAAAACAAACCGTGTCTTTCAGGCCTTCATGTAAATACCAAAATCATGTAATTGCCATGTTTCTTTGCCTCAGCAAGACTTAAAACATTGCCCATGTTATAGCATTATGTCCATGTTAAACCAACTGCTTTTGTGTCCGTGCACGAGGCCCAGGGTTTTCGCCTCGAGCACATATTACTCATAGATTTAGGAATGTCCCCCTGCTCTCCTTTCCCGTAAAGCTACATAAACAGCGTCTGTTAGCACTTTTACACTTCCCTTCCACAGAAAGCGGCCTTGCAAGTCAGAATGTGTTCACTGACCCTGGGTTCTCTCTCATGGATAAATGATTGCTAGCATCCGTACTATTTCCCGAGACATAAGCATAAACTTATCTATATTTGGAGTTGTTATTCTCTGCAATATGCGTGAAGGAGACTTGTGTCAGGCGCTCGTTCGTCACTCTGTAAAAGATATGGCCTGCTTTTGTTCAACAACCCATAAATGGACATCATTATCACTACAGCAGCAGGATATGTGTAGCTTGCAAAATTCCCCACTGTCAAGTGTGATGAACTAGCTCGTTGTACGACCATACATGTTAAAGGTTTCATCTGCATCCTGAAGTGTATTATGATTTGCTTAGATAAATTATATGAGTAATGACCATTTGCGATGTCCGGCCTTTGTAAACCTCACCGCGATGTCTGGGAATACAGCCAAGAAGTGTTCCGGCAGGAAACTGTATGTTTGGAAATGTCTGGTTTGAAGCCAGGCATAAGACTCAATGTAATCAGTTCCCTATAAAAAGCATGCTCACCGTAATGTTAGCAGCACACACTAGAAGCATCCCTCTGATGATGTTACGTGTCGGCCCTTCCGCGGAAGCTTTGTCTTGATTGCAATAAATGATTGTTGAACTCACTTACGAGTGCGTTTATTTTTGACGGAGACCTCCGTCTGGTGAATTTTAGCATTTACTAATTGGCGTCCCTGGCTGGCGGCCTTGCAGATGCAGTCCATCGCTTTGATGCGTGCCTTCCATTGAGCTCCTGTCTCCGGTGGACGACTTACTGGGCCCAAATTCTATCGCACCTTTGCTGCAAACAGCGCAAGTCTTCATCTTGAGGCAGAGATCAGGAAGAAGGAGAGACGACTGCTCTGCCAAGGACCAGACGAACCAGACAGAGGGGAGGTCTCCTTGGTGCGGTGAGTGAATTGTATTTGCAGAAATTGTATTGGTGGACGGTAAGCCACAATTGGTATCAGTTTTATGGTACGTATTATTTGGGTTTGGTAAGGTATTTTATTAATAATGGGAAACTTGTGTGACTGAAATAAGAATGAGGAACCTATGCATGCGCCTGCTGAAGGCACTCCGTGTTATACTATGCTAACCAACTATGGGCTGGGGGCGGTACAGTTTTGCAAAAACTGGGAGGACTACACAAAGAAGTCCATTCAATTTAGATGGCCTCCTAAAGTAGGGACTTTTGATGTTAAGACAATCGAGCATCTGAAATTAGTATCATTAAGGAAGAAGGACCGCCCCGCCCAGCATGATGCTATTCGCCAGTGGCGAACAGAAGCGATAAAGCAGAAAATGTCCCAAGATAAAAAGGATAGAAAGAAACAAAAACGAACCTTGCAGGAGAAGGCCTGTGAGTTAGATAACAAAGAATTTGAGCACCAGCTAGATGTAGAGGATCGGGCTGCCCTAATAAAATATAGTAAAGGTATGTACCCACTTCTCCCTGAAACAGAAAAGGAAATCGCCAGTCTTAACGCCAAAGCTGATCAGGATGCAATCAGATTAACAGAGAATCTTTTGCGTCTAACAGTACCTGTCATATCCCCATCTAATATTGTGCCTCAAGTGCCTTCTGCACCTCCTCCTCCACCCCACCCCCATATGGTACCCAGATTGGCACCATGGATCCAAATAGTACCGAGGAAGAGGAAGCAGGGCATTTGCCTAGAAAGCCGCCCTTCTTCACTCCGGTTGAATATGCCAGGTTAGAATACATAGCAAAGGAATTGTTTGATAACCCGGCTACAGGGGTAAAACAGAAATTGAACACCTGCCAAAAGAAGGAATTTCGCCAGGTAATGAGAATACATTGCGACCTTGTTAATAAGTGGTTGAGAGATGATGCCGAGCACCCATGGCCCGCGGGTTTGCATAACATTTATAAGAACCTTGACACTGAAAAAGATTGGGCAGCTCTATGGGATAAATACAACCAGATAATTGACCGGGTAACTAAGGAAATGAAAGATTACCACGATCAACTGATGTGGGAAGAAGAGGAACATTTTAGAAGAACGCAGTCCTTGCATGATGCCAAACCAACAGCTAACGCTTTGATTAAAGGGATACTTAAAGAAAAGGAGCCAGGGAAGTTAGAATATTGGACGGACATATTTGCCACCCATAGCGAGGCAACCCGAATGGTATGTCTGAAAGGACATTTGAACAAAATAGGATCGGAATGTGCAACAGGTGGGCGGGAGGAAGTTTGTAAAAAGGTGAGAGAGTGCGAGGCCGAGATAAAAACGTATAAACCTAACTGGGAAATAGAGGATCTTAGGACGCGCAGATTGTTCAAAGAATTATTAGAAGTATTTCTCCCAAGAACCCCAATGATGGCACCCCTGAGGGAATGTGCGCCTATTGTTACAGCAAATGTAGATCCAGCCAAAGACCCCACTGTAACCAAGACATATGTCTATGTACCCCTCACTAGAGCAGAATTGTTTAGTATAATAAAAAGCACCCCGGACCCTAGGACTAATGCCGCGGGATTCTATAGGGAGCTAAGAGCGCTATTCAAAATGTGTACCTTGACTTTGCAGGACATTGATCATGTGATGTCTGCCGTGACACCGGCTGATGTATGGGAACCCTTTAGATCTCAGGACCCTCCTGGGCATGTCACAATTGGACAGCATTAGAAAAAGAGGATACAGACCGGAAACCAACTGACCCCATTCCAGAGGGCCTGAAAACACTAGGGACGAGAATATTAAAAGCATTAAGTGACGTGTTGCCAGAGGTAGATGTGAATGTTGAGAAAATGGATGCTGTTATATAGAGCCCTGTAGAAACAGTTGGGGACTATTTCCTGAAATTTGAAAGTGCGTTTAAGGCACACAGTGGTCAGTCTGTTAGCAACCCTACGGGTCAGAGGTATTTCAACATGGGCTTTGTGAAGGGTTTGCGTAAAGGAATTAAGAAACCACTCAAATTGGGCGAGAGCACTTGGCAGGCAAGCACTCCGTCCCAGATTCTAGAGATGGCTAAATATTACGAACGGCAGGAGGAGGAAGAAATGGAAGGTAAGAGACAGGCAGACAGGAACTTAAAAAATGAGGTGCTAATGCAACAGCTGGTACAACCATCTTATAGTAAACAAAAGGGTCAGAAACCCCAGGTAAGAAGCCCTGCAGGTAATGTTGCGCAATGGACACCCCCGCGAATAGACCAGTGTTCATTTTGTAAACAGACGGGACATTGGAAAAACGAGTGTCCCATATTGATGGCACAGGGTGGCCAGCCGGCGGGTGGGAGAGGAAGAGGCTAAGGTGGACCTCATACGTGACCACCCCAGGGACAGGGAAGGTTTGTAAACCCTGAAAATAATGTATTCTCAACTGGCGCGGTGCAGCGACAAATGGTTGGAGTGAACGGCAATGGGTTTGCGGAGGATGAATTGAGTGGAATGATGTTCTTTGATAATACAGCAGCAATGAGTTGAAACGCCCCTAGTGAACATGGGGAGGCGGTGTCTGTTCCTATAGACCAGAAAAGACTGTATGTTAAATTGCAAATAGGACAGCACCCCACCGTTAAATGCTTGGTTGACACCGGGGTAGGTAACAACTCGGTTGACGCCAAGGCTGTCCCCTCAGTTCCACTATCGGGTGAAAATAAGGTTTCTGTAGGGTTCGGTGGGGAACCCATATGTACTCCAGTGTCCCAGAAAGTTGAAACATCTATATGTGGAGTGAAATTGACAAACAAATGGTTACTTACTAACAGGTGTCCTGAGAATCTCCTTGGATTGGATCTTTTGAAAGCTCTAAATGCAACCATTTATTGTTCTCTGACAGGTGTTCGAATGACCATATGTAAATCCAAAGTTGGTGGTTGTTATCTGACTGAACCTTTGCCGCCAGAATTACAGGCATTGCCCGCAGAGCTTTGGGCTACTAGCAGTAATGATGTGGGGGTTTGGAACATTCCCCCTGTTGTGATCAAGGTAAAACATGGTGTCCCTCTACCCCGAACCCCACAGTATAGAATATCTCCAGAAGGGGAAGGAGCATTGGTTAGGATTGTACAGGACCTGATACAGCTTGGGGTTGTTGAAGAATGTGATGACAGTCCCTGTAACTCTCCGGTTCTTCCTGTCCATAAGAAAGGAGATGAAGTGATCCCATACAGATTTATTATTGATCTCAGAAGAATTAATAAGGTTGTGGACCCCAGGTATCCAGTTGTCCCCAGTGTGACTAGTATTCTTACTATGGTTCCCCCCACAGCTACTTATTTTAGCGTCGTGTATTTGAAAAATGCCTTTTTCTCCATACCCATAGATGAAGAATCCAGATACCTTTTCTCCTTTGTGTTAGCACAGCGGCAATATAGGTTTTGTCGAGCGCCCCAAGGTTACACAGAGAGCACAGCTATTTTTAGCCAAGCGCTAAAACAACAGTTGGATGAAATTTTGTTACCCCCTGGTGTGATGCTCATCCAATATGTGGATGATATTCTTATTTGTGGAGACACTGAATTGAGTTGTAAGGAAGGTACCTTGATCGTGTAACAACATTTGGCATATCATGGCCACAAAGTATCGCTTAAGAAAATGCAGTATGTGATGCCTAAAGTTGATTATTTGGGATATGTTCTCACTGCAGAGGGTCGATCACTGTCACCTGAAAGGGTACGATTAATCCAAGAAATGGCCTATCCCAGTACCTTTAAAGAATTGAGACGACTGTTGGGTATCACCTCATATTGCCGCCATTGGGTCCCTGAGTTCTCCCTGCTAGCAAAACCCCTGTTACAATGTTTGAAAACAGAAAAGGATCAGATACCCTTCACTTGCACGCAAGAAATGAGAGAGGCCTGCGACGCTTTGAAAAGCGCCTTGTGTAGTGCCCCGGGGCTCGGGACTCCCAATTATGACAAGCCATTTACTCTTTTCGTACATGAACAAAAAGGTTGTGCTCTATCTGTATTGACTCAGGAACAAAATGGAAAGCAAAGGCCTTGTGCTTATTTCTCGGCACGTTGGACAGTGTGGCTGCAACACTTCCCCCTTGCATGCGATCAGTTGCCGCAGCAGCGGTAGCTCTTAAACAGAGTGCTGGTTTAGTGTTGGGAACTGCTATAATTGTGACAGTTCCCCATGCCGTAGATGTGTTGCTCAATAGAACTCAGACTCAGCATCTCACAGCAGCCCGCTTGACACAATATGAATTGACATTGTTTGCACCAAATGTAACTATCATGAGATGCAATACTTTAAACTCAGCCTCCCTTTTGCCCTTGCTGAGTGGTGAGGGAGATCAAGACATGCATGATTGCCTTATACGCACTGATTAACAGACCCGAGTTAGGGTTGATCTGAGTGACCTTCCCCTGGAGGGAGGTGATGATGTTCTATTTTGTGATGGCTCATGTTACAAGCTGGAAAGTGGGGAGACAGTGGCTGGGTACGCGATTACAACTGAAAGTGAAATTGTCCATATGGAACTGTGGGATGTTTTTACCCATGCATCCGAGCCCTACCTCAAAAACTGTGCAGTACTGACATTGAAAACATCATGATGGCCAGAGCTTCCCAGAAAATGCCCAGGGAAGTGCATGAAGAATAGGCTGCCACCCATTTTTGCCGATGTTATGGGCACAGAAGGGCACTGCCTAAAAACCCCATTGGACTACCCACACAGTAGCCTGAAACCATTGGGAATGGCAATGCTGATTGCCAAAAGCAACCTAGAATTGTGGGGAATTCATTTTAAATCCCAAAAATGGGTGCATTACCAGTACTCACCACTATCAGAAAGCCGGCATTTTAAAACAACACCAGATTTTACTTTTTTTTTGTAAAACTGAATAAATAAACCCAAAGCAGGCCAAAGAAAGACTTACTGAGAGGTGGATACAATGTAAAGTTATAATCTAAAGTGACTTGAAGGTTTATAACAAGACTGGCTGAGCTGTGGATTTCAGCAGTTTAAGTAAATTTGGACTGAAAGACACTAAAAATCTAAATGTTTAAAAGAAATGAGTGACCTACTTTTGAGTGTCACATAGGTTGCAATTGTTTAAATGTCATAGTTTTAAACTTAGAATCAGCATTCTAGCTGCATATGTAAAAAATTGTTAGTTTATTTGAATGCAGAAAACTGGGTAACCAAAAGTGACATTAGCTGGGGCCTGGCTTAAGGAACTGAATTCTGCCCACCAGCTACCCCCGACAGGAGATGAGACTTGTACAACAGCTGTGTTCCCAGGCCTATCTGCCTTTTGCTGCTGGCCACACTAAGGATATGCCATCTCTCTGATAATTGAATTAAGGGGAGCCCCCACAGAATACAGGAGCTCTGAACAATGCAACCCCCTTCACCCAGGCAGATGGTTTATTGCAGGTGTCGTAAAACAGCTTCCTCTTGGCAGAAGCTGGGAGGGGCAGGGTCTCTGAGCTTGGCAGAAAATGGAAAGACTGGTTTCTGTACCATGTGACCTGAAAAGACACACCCCTGTAGCCAGAATATGGTTTTAGAAAAAGGTTAATAACTCATAGTACGGACTTGTCATAAGTATTTAAATGATCCGATAATTCTTGTGATTTTTCGGTGCACATTTTAAGACGTGTTAGGACCCGGTGGTATGTTCAGGGGGGTTTTAGCGGAAAAGAGGATATTACTTAAATGTATGCATGTAAAAATCTGACACTTCATCAATTAATGTCCATACTCCTTGCGCACATGTGTGTAAATTTGGGGTAATGTCCGATATTACGAACCAGTTAAAAAGTGCAAATGTTGCCATTTCTGAATGCAAGCTCCCAGGAAGAGCAGATTTGGACAGGGTATACCTCCTGTGATATGTGATGGGTGCATGTAATTTTAAACAAATGTGTACCTGTGCAAATATGTCTTTTTTATCAAATATAGATTGTGTGCAATTTGACAGGGAGTGTCTCTCTGCAAGCCATAAAATGACATCGCTCTGACTCACAGTTCCTTCCCCCAATCAAGGGGAAGAGGAGGAAGTGGCCAATGACAAGTGGAGAGGGGTAGGGCTAGTGATGCTGCACACACACACCATTTTCAAAACACATAAAAGCAGACAGTCAGGACAGATAGGGACATTCTATTCCATCTGCTGCGGGACGCTCTGCCGGGAAAATCCATACTTTACCTCCATCAACCTCCAGAGAGCCAACATAGAGACTTCAATCTATCCACCTTCAGAGACCAAGACTTTACTTCAGAATTTGTAGCAGAGAGGTCAACTACAAGCTAAATCCCTCTTTAGCAGGCCTCAAATCATTGCCATTATCACAGCCAGGCGAGCTGTTTGAATTCTTTGCAAGAACTCTTGCCATTTGCCAGAGAGCAGTGTTGTATCCAGAGAGAGACCAGCTGAACCGGAGACCGCTGTATCCGGACCCACAGACCTGATCAGAACCAGAGACCCAGACCAGACCAGCAGAGAGAGCTGACCCAGACGCTGTGGCAGAACCGGAGCTGCGCGAGTGAAGAAAACCTGACCAGATCCGTGGCGAGGCCCATTCTATTTAAAATATATTGTGAGTACCTAGCAGAACTGTGCAGAACCAATCTCTTTAGTTAAAATAATATAATTCAATCTATTTTAATCTAACCAGAACTGTCTCCTAGAAGTTGTACCTTGTCATTTTGCAAAACTGTCACTTGTCACTTTGAACTTTAAAATTTCAAATCTGAAAAACGACCTTTACCATATCGCTCATATCTCCGTGACCGTTTGTCTTAGAGACTTGCAGTAACTTTCATCTGGAAGCTGAGATCCTAGGCTGTCCTAGGACCCCAAAACGA